>CM061064.1:130951401-131271362 GCA_030762895.1 Sophora flavescens
CATGGCAGCTACTGCTTATAGAGCTCGTGGTAATAATGCTCTGAGTACTGTCAAAATCCTTGTTAATGGTTTCTCGGGAAGCCTTAAAGGATGGTGGGACAATAATTTGAAAGAACATGAGCGAAATCCTGTTTTTGCCTCAGTCAAAACTGAGACCAGAATGGAAAATGGTCAACCTGTTGAACGAACTGTTGATCAACAAGTTGAAACTTTGATTTTTGGAATATCTCAAGCTTTTATTGGCGACACTAATATGTTTGCCGATAGATCCCTTGAGATATTAAATAATTTATACTGTCCTACTCTTGGTGAGTTTAGATGGTATAAAGATAATTTTTTGACAAAGATTTATACGAGAACTGACTGTAGAGAAGCTTATTGGAAAGACAGGTTTATATCTGGACTTCCAAAAAACTTTGCTACTAAAGTTAGAGCTCAAATTAAAATGGAGTACCCTGGCACTCCTTTAGAGGAATTAACCTATGGAAGGATAATTTCTATCATTAACAAAACTGGTTTGCAATTTTGTACTGATATCAAAATGCATCGCCAAGCGAAATTTGAAAGTAAAACCAATTCCAAAGAATTGGGAAATTTTTGTGAACAATTTGGTTATGAAAAATTAACTCCTCCCTCCAAGCAGAGAAGAGTTAATACGCAAAAGTTTTCAAAACGTTTTGTAAAATCAAAAAAGTTTTACAAAAAAGAAAAAGAAATAAAACCTTATAAGAAATCCCAAAGGAAATCTTATAAGAAACCTTTTTCAAAGGATTTTAAGAAAAATATCACTTCTTACAAGTGCGGTCGTGTGGGACACATGGCAAGAGATTGTCGTGTGAAGCAAAAAATCAAGGAATTGAAAATGGATGATGATCTTAAAGATCAAATTTCAAAAATTCTTCTTTATGATACTAATTCTTCGGAAGAATCATCTTCTGATGATGATTCAGATGTTATATATCAGAATCAAGAAACTTCTTCAGATTCTGATGCAGGCTGTTTAAGCTGTGGTTGCTTAGGTGATAACTATAATTGTAAATTTACAATTAACGTTATTATTAAAGAAGCAAGAGTTCTGCTTGATCTGATAAATCAAGTAGATGATCCACAAGTTAAACTAGCTATGCTAGAAAAGTATAAAGAATTAGAATAAAAAAAGTAGAAAAAGAAGAGTTTAAAGGTTATTCTTTAAAAGAAATTATGTCTTCTCAAAATATTGCAAAATCTTCTTTTAATCAAGAACCTTTAAGTCTTTCCTTTTTGTACAAAGAAATTAAAGTTTTGAAATCTGAAATTGCTGATTTGAAACTTAAAACTAAAATTTTGGAGCAAAATTTTTCAAAAACCCCAGGGAAAGGTCAGGCAAATCTTTCTGCTTCATCTTCTTCCCAAAGTTTCAAAAATGATTTTCCAGCTGTTAATCCTGAGTTAGGTGAAGATCATTTCTTGCTACGAATCAAAACTTTACAGCAAAAATGGCATGTGAAAGTCAATTTAAAAATTAAAAACTCTTTTCACAAACCATTCATTGCTTTGATTGATTCTGGAGCAGATCTTAACTGCATTCAAGAAGGTCTGATCCCAACTCAATATTATCAGAAAACAATACAAAAGCTATATACTGCAAATAATGAGAAGCTTCGGGTTAAGTATAAACTTGAAGAAGCTAGTATTTGCAATAATGGCATTTGTTTTAAAAATTCTTTTTTGTTAGTCAAAAATATGTCTGAGTAAATTATTTTAGGAACTCCTTTTATTACTCAACTTTATCCTTTTGGAGTTTCTGAAAATGGATTGACTACAAAAAGGAATAACCAGGAAATTCTTTTTGAATTTTTAAACCCTGTCAAATCAAAAGATTTGAATACAATTTCTGAAACTTTTGATGAAACAAATTTTTTATCTATTTTAAATGGTAAACAAAATCAAATTTGTTTTCTTCAGAAAGAAATTCTTTATCAGAAAATTGAAAAACAATTACAGGATCCTTTGATTAAGGAGAAAGTAATTGCTTTGCAAAAAAAATTTGAAACTGAAGTTTGTTCTATAATTCCAAATGCTTTTTGGAACAGAAAGATCCATACAGTTTCTCTTCCTTATGAAAAGGATTTTGATGAAAGAAACATTCCCACTAAAGCTCGACCTATTCAAATGAATAGTGAAACTTTAGAATTTTGCAAAAAGGATATTCAAGATCTTTTGAATAAGAAATTGATAAGGCCTAGCAAATCCCCTTGGAGTTGCACTGCCTTTTATGTTAACAATAATTCTGAAATTGAACGTGGCGAACCTCGAATGGTTATAAATTATAAACCATTAAATAAGGCGTTATAATGGATTCGCTACCCCGTTCCAAATAAAAAGGGTTTGATCAAAAGACTGCACAATGCAGTTATTTTTTCAAAATTCGATTTGAAATCCGGTTATTATCAAATTGCTTTGAAAGAAGAGGATAAATACAAAACTGCTTTTATTGTTCCTCTGGGACATTATGAGTGGAATGTTATGCCTCTAGGTTTGAAAAATGCACCGTCCTAATTTCAAAATATTATGGATCAAATTTTAAAGCCTCATTCTGAGTTTGCTTTAATTTATATTGATGACATTCTCATATTTTCAAATTCTTTGGAACAACATTTCAAGCATTTGATTGTTTTCAAGGAAACCATAAAAAGAAATGGAATGGGTTTGTCTGCCAAAAAGACAAAACTTTGCTTAACTAAAATGAGGTTTTTGGGCCATGAAATATTTCAGGGCACAATAACACCTATCAGCAGGAGTATTGCTTTTGCTGATAATTTTCCAAATGAGTTGAAGGATAAAACACAACTTCAAAGATTTTTGGGTTGTTTGAATTATGTTTCTGAATTTATCCCCAACATTAGAATTAAATGTAAGCCTCTGTATAGTTGACTTAGAAAGACTAAGAATCCAAAACCTTGGTCTGATGAGTTGTCTAAATTAGTGGCTGAGATTAAACAGGAAGTCAAGTCTCTACCGTGTCTTGGTATTCCTCATCCAGATGCTAGTCTAATAGTTCAGACCGATGCATCAGATAAAGGATATGGTGGTATCCTACTACAAATCCTTCCAGAGTCTAAAGTGAAACAAATTGTCAGATACCACTCTGGTCTTTGGATCTCTTCACAGGAAAAATATAGTACTATAAAAAAGGAAATTTTATCTATAGTACTATGTATCACAAAATTTCAAGATGATTTATTTAACAAAAATTTTTTACTTAGAATTGATTGCAAAGCTGCAAAGGATGCTTTAGAAAAAGATGTTAAAAATCTTGTTTCAAAACATATTTTTGCCAGATGGCAAAGTCTTTTGAGCTGTTTTGATTTTGAAATTGAATATTTAAAAGGAGAAAATAATTTTATCCTTGATTATCTAACCAGGGAATTATTGCAGGATTCTTCAAAATAATGGCAAGCGGGTCCTGTGGTGGACATACCAGAGGTGGGGCATCCTCTTCCTCTTCAAAATCAAGACATTTGACATTAGATTCTTTTGCACCTAGTGCAACTCAAATAGCCTCTACTCCAATATCGGCCCAACAGCCCACCAAAAATACTGCCATTGATGTTTCAAACAGATTTACCCCTTTGGGTAAACCCCAAAATACCCAACCAAAAAGCCCACAACAAAATATCCAATCCCAACCTCTCGAAAGAGAGCCCCTTCAACATAAATATAAACCAAAATGCCAACAGTTGTTGCTTTTGGAGCCCGAAATGGGTGACCCTTCAAACAGTGTTTGGAACCCTGGAACATCTACTCAAAATATATTTCTGAAGGTTGTGGATGGATTCAGCCCTATGGATCCAAGAAAACTTTAAAATTTTATCAGTTGATTTTAATAGACTCTGGGTCTGTTGAAATCATTGAAAATGAAAATGAAAAAGCAAAGGGAATAGTGGCGTATTCCCAATGTAAAATTTTTAAAGTGTTGACCATGTCTGACTGGGGTCAACATCCTTCAAAGCCCAAAAGATTTTCTTGGGTCTTTGATCCACCAATATATGATTATTTGGATTACCGGACTGCTTGGGAGAGATTTCTTTGTCTTCCAAACCCAAAACATTCCTGGTATTTTATAATAATCAGCAACCAATCTATTTACCCTTCTTGGTTTATAAATTGGTTTGTGGCATTTGGATTAAATACTGATATTTTTCCAAATTCCATTTATGAAAAATATTTAGAGTTCAAAACTCTAACTCCAAAAATTCAGGCTCATGTCAAATTATTGCATTTTTGTGCTCAATTTGGAATATCGTGGTTGCTTCGTTTCGACTTCGATGTTCATGCACATCTTGCTGAGCCCTTCCCAAAATGGATTTGTGCTTCAACCATCATCTCTTGGTGGAGGAAGTTCAATGAAGAATTTGTAACATCAAAATTCGAGACTTGGAAGAAGCATGGACTTCAGAAGAGGAGGCTTCCTCAGTCCATTTCAACTCCTACCAATTCTCCCTCCAGAAATAAAGAAAAGAATATTGTTGGATCAGCTTCGTCTGTAATATCTCAGCCTGCTGGCCCGTTCTCTCCATATTCATTAACTTTGGATGCTTCGTCTCCATCAGAATTAAAAAAGAAATTATTGGAAGCTGCATCTACTGTTGGATCAGATGAAGAAACTGATCTACCAGCCGTTGATGAAGAGGACTTTGAATGCAATCCTTTTCTGATCAATAAAGATCCAGATGAAGGATTTTTTGACTAAAATAAAATAAAATTTTGGTTTGTCGCATCTCCTTGAAAGGATAAAAAGATGACCGACATCCACTCAGAATAATTAAAGCAGAGTCCTTTGGACACAAATGTGGCCGCCCATGTGCCATTCTGCTTTAATAAAGAAAAGTTGTTTGTCGCTTAGTGCCGAAAGAAGGTTCGTGGCAGACGAGATAATGTGCTCTACAGTTAAAGCTGGTACCAAAGTCAAAAAGAAAATAGTACCTGCTTTTCGGATTCGAAATGTTTGAAATCCGCGACCCTTAGCTGAAGGCTCCTCCCTCTATATAAGGAACCTGAAGACTCAGTTGGAATCATCGCTTATTTCCATCAGAACTTACTAATCTCTCTTGTTTGTAATCTTGCAATTTTCTTAGTATTCTCAAGTTTTCTTACAAGCTTCAATACTTTGTAAGTTTCTGTAATATTTTCTCAACATCTTGTAATCACTCGCCTAAACTGTGGCATATAGTGAACTTTGAAAATCAAATATTTTCATACTCTGATATCTTCATAATTTCAATTTTTAGCTTCTTCACCTGTAATCTTCAATGAATTCTCTAACATCTTTTGGTGAAATGAATTGGGATCCAAATAATTGTACACGTGCATTCCCATTAGAGTGCTCATTCAGAGAATGAGAGTATTTCTCCATTCCCATTAGGGAATAGCTGCACTGCCCGTTGGCTCAACTCGGCAAGGGTTCGTATACTTAAACATGCATATTAGAAATCTAATCAACGTCTTAAACATGGTCTTTAACGTGTAAACAAAGTCTCAAAACACGGAGTTACAAAGGGGGTAGTTCTTAAGTCTTGAGTTGAGAAAAATATAATGGATAACCATTTACTGGTCAAACAAAGCCATGTGATTACTCATATGCATTATGTTTTCATCCTTATGTCATGCAGTAATTCTTAGATACATAACCCTTTATTTGGGTCGTGCTGTAGAGATGTATTTGATGTATCTATAAATGTCTATTTTGAGGTTGAGCTATAAAGCTCTTAACAGATACATAGCCTTTATTTAGGTGGTGTTATATGTATCTATAAATGCTTAGGTTGTGTTATAAAATTCTTATTAGATACATATCCTTTATTTTGATGGTGCTATAGAGACGCATGTATCTATATATAAATGCATGTTGTGAGGACGATCTATAATTAGTTCTTAAAATATACATAGCCTTTTTTTTTTTTGTCGTGCTAGAGAGACGAACTTGATGTATCTACTTACGTGAGTGAAAAGGTGGAACGCCTTCTGTGAAATACTTAGGCAATCTTTCTAAAACACACATGAGAAACCCAAGGTACGTAAGAAGGCTTTTATGATCACTAAGGAAAAAGGTGTTTTAGAGACCGAATTTAGTGAGTACACTTAATCGGTTGCTTATAAATATGGAAATTCGGTCGCTAAATATAGAAATTTGATTGCTAATAATGAAAATTTAGTCGATAAATGATTTGACGACTGATTTAGCGACCATCAAATAGTTTAGTGACTAGGCAATCTGCTATCATGTTTGGTGGTAACTTAATCAGTCGCTAAATGGTTTAGCGACCAAATTTCCATATTTAACGATTGAATTTGGTGGTCTCTAAACACTTTTTTTTTGTAGTGGATGTGTATATTTTTGTTATTTTTCGTGGTGTTTACGCAAGTCCAAAGGTATAATGCGTGTTGTGGGGGGTCTCAACAAGTCCACTTAGTTCAAGAGCAATTCACTTTTTTGACGAAGTTGTTGCCTCGCTTCTCTACATGTTAATTCAAGTCTTTAAGATATTAAAACTTAAGCATTAATCTTTCCTTTGCCTAGATATATATCCTTGTTGTTTGCCATTAGTGGGGGTTGTTGAATCATGGCAGCAAGCAAAAATGGATACTCACATAACGGTACATTATGACATAAAATATTAATACATTAAAACCTTTAAAATGTTTTAGCCCAATCTTAAAAATACTTTAATGCCTATATGTATGTATATGTATATGTGAGCGTGTTCGTGTCCCCATCTCTAGGCAAGATTCCTTAAATTTAAAATATGAAGCAATAGTGGATACTCACATAAAGGTACATATATTATGACATAAAATATTAATATGTCAACATATTTAATTCTTTAAAACATGTTTCAGCCTAATCTTTAAAATACTTTTAATACCTATCAATTTATATATATTAATTTATCAATTTCTTCCATGCATGATTCCTTAAATTTATAATATGCTTTATAAAAAGAAATGATGATTATGAAATTTTTATTTATTTAAAAAAATATACTATATGGCCAATTGTATTATGTAAACTCCATTGTTCTTGATCTTAAGTGTACAAATTCAAGAATCTACTATGTCAATTTTGGGGAGCAAGCCGAATTATTAGATTGCAACTAAGGTCTATCGAAATCTTGTTTTAAGACAGTGACTCTTCCACAAACAGCTGGTTCATACTATTTTCCACCAAATAAATAGTTCAAATCAAATAAATCAGCAGAAGTTGGCGATTAAAATATTTATCAAGGAAACAAAAATTCAAAAAATTGAAGTTGCTGATGTTGTAGAATACAAAAAGAAAAAAAAAAGAAAAAAAAAGGGAGAGAGAGAGAGAAAGAAAGAAAGAGCTTTTAATAGAACTCAACCATTGAGACTAAAAAGGAATGGAAAATAACGTGAGGTGCAATCACCAAAGGTCGGAGTCAATTTTTAGGCTCCCTCGTTACCTATATATACGAACACATATGTTGGTAACAACCTGTTGGGACCAAACAATCAACCTTGAAGCTCGATTTCAATTCTACCCTACATCTTTATCTCTACTGGTTCCTTTCATAGCTATGGCGCCAACCCATCAACCAATCAACAATGGTGAAGTTGTGAACAGGTTCTTATTCAACAGCATTTGGATTCATGCATTGTTATATTATAGGAATGGTTAATATGCATTTTAAAATTTGATTTTAAATTTTATACATTTACTTTTTCCTTACGAAGGAGATCAGTATTTCCTATATTCCAATCATAAATATTCCTATAATAGTTTTCAGTCCAACTGATGCTCCATTTATTAAACACAATCTTTCTTGTCAGAAAATATTTCCTTTATTTTTAGTGTTTGATGTAAAAACGGTATGGTTTTCCATCATATCATTTTTAGACATTTTTTTACAAATTTTCCTGTAAATTTAAATTTTTTTACAAGAAAATCTGCAGGAAATTTTCAACGGATTTTAAAATTCGTAGAAAAAGATGACCAACGAAGGTAATTAGTATGAAACATGTTTCTGTGAATTTTTCAACCAAATTTATAGTAAAATTTACAATCAGAAGATTTCTAGTATTGTAAATTATAATACTCGTGTTGTTTCTCATTGGTTTACTGTTTACTCTTGTTGCATGCTTTTACTTGGTACATCTTGTACTTAAGGTCTTGCTTTTCTCGTTAATTAATAATATTGATTATAAAAAATAAAAAACATTACAACTAATCCGATTCCTGGCTTTTTGTTTTGGGCATGTGGTATGGTTGTAGGGAGACCGAAGAGAGATATGCCAAGATGGACTGGGACAAACTTGGATATGACGTGATTCCAACCGATTACATGTACATCATGAAATCCAATCCAGATGGGTCCTTTTCTGACGGAGAACTTGTACCTTTCGGAACCATTCAGATGAACGTTAATTCTGCTGTTTTAAATTACGGACAGGTGAACTATTTCTTTTAAATTATGTTCGTAATTTTATTTTTTTTATTTTTTTTTTAAGGAAAGGGAAGGGAAGGGAATGGTGAAGATGGACGAACAACTTCTCCGATTTTTACTTACGTCGCTTAAAACTTATCTTTTTTAATAGCAGCATGAACAACTTATTTCTTTTAAGTTATATGTTTGTAAGTTTTGTTTCCAATTATATATTATATATAGGTATAAAATTAGCAGCAGCTTTTACGTACAATAATTTTTTTTTTTTCAGTTTTTCGTGTTTCTTTTTATTATGTATTTCATAAATAAGTACATGCGAAAATTTAGCCTTGGTAAGTCGTCGTAAGCTAAATATTATTTTTACATTATCATTTAGTTTCCTTTATTAACATTCATGAAAAACTGCGTATAAAAAAAAAACATTTAGGAAAAGTTAAGATATTTTCATAACAAAAGAAGCTTCTTTTTTCATATGTATGGATAAAGATTACGTATCTCAAAAGGATATATCATTTCTTATTTCACTCATTTAGATTGTGACACTTAAAAAATTAATCATGTTATTCATTATAAATGTGTCATTTCTCTTCACATCATTTTCACACTCAATCCATATAAATGTTTTTCATATATATTTTTAACCCTAAATAAATCATATGTCACTTTATAAATTTTAAAAATAAAAATGCTGACTTGGCGGCAGAGTGTCAGTGGTGCCGATGGCTTATTGGTGGCTGTCGGTTGCGGCTAGTTGCAGTGGCTGGTTGCCAGAACGGGAAATGGTGTGAAAAGTGATACCGGGAAAATATTGCGAGATCAACTATGACATTGAAAGACCTATTAGCCTTACCTTTAACATGTAGGAAATTTACATGGTACAGGCCAGATGGGAGTTCAATGAGCAGATTAGACCGATTTTTGTTGTCCGAAGAATGGCTAGCCCAATGGCGGAATTTGGGTCAGTGGGGTTTAGACAGGTCCGTTTCAGATCATTGCACGGTTATCATCACGTCAACAAACCAAGAATGGGGCCCTAAACCTTTTAGGGTGATAAATTCATGGCTTATGGATAGAGAATTTGGTAAGTTGGTGACTGAGATTTGGGAGGGTTCAAATGTACAAGGTTGGAGCGCTTATCTTGTCCAACAGAAACTAAAATTACTGAAGATCGAAATTAAAAGGTGGAACAGAAACTGCTTTGGGAACCTTGACACTAACATTTCCAGAACTGTTGAAGGAATTAATCAGTGTTATGGATGCCAAAGGGGAGGATGGAGTGTTGTCAGAAGAGGAAATCTTAAGAAGAAGAGAGTGTGTTGTCCTTTTGGAAGTATTCTAGGATGAAGGAAGCCTTCGTTGCTCAAAGGGCAAGGTCAAAATGGATAAAAGAAGGGGATTCTAATCCGAAGTTCTTTCACGCCTACATTAACAAAAGAAGAAGGGTCAATTTGATTCATGGTCTCCGAATTGGTGGTATTTGGACGGAAGATGCAGCTAAAGTCAAAGAGGAAGTGTATAATCATTTCAAGAGTCCGTTCAACAAGGAAGCATGGTCGAGACCAACTCTGGAGAGTGTAGTTTTCAACAGAACTTTTGAATCTGAAGAAGCAATGCTTATGGCCGAGTTCACCCTGAACGAGATTGAGGAGGAAGTGTGGGGTTGTGAAAGTAACAAGTGCCCGGTCCTTGATGGATATAACTTCGCATTCATCAAAATATTCTGGAGCATTCTCAAAGGTGATTTCTGGAAAATGATCAACGAGTTTCATTCTCATAGCAAGCTTCCGAGAGGGTGTCACGCTTCCTTCCTTGCACTGATTCCAAAGGGAGATAGTCCTATCAATCTGGGAGATTATAGACCGATATCGTTAGTGGGGTGTGCCTACAAGATTTTGGCAAAATTGTTGGTAGGGCGACTTTCTAAAGTTATGAACACTATCATTTCAGAGAGTCAATCCACTTTTTTTACGAGGAGCCAATATTCTTGATGGAGTGGTAATTGTTAATGAATTGATTGATTATGCCAAAAATAAAGGGGAACCGTGTATGCTTCTCAAAGTGGATTTCGAAAAATCTTACGACTCCGTTAGCTGGGAATACCTCGATTATATGCTTGATAGAATGGGGTTCAACAGGAAATGGAGAGCTTGGATAGGGGAGTGTTTGTCATCGGCTTCCGTCTCGGTTTTGATAAATGGAAGCCCTACAAAGGAGTTCAGTGTGTCAAAGGGTCTTCATCGGGGTGACCCAATGGCACCATTTTTGTTCTTGATAGCAGCAGAATGGCTGAGCGGGTTAATAAGGAATGCCGTCAACTCGGGTGCATATGAGCAGTACATAATTAGAGGAGGGACATAGAAGGTGGCAGTATCACATACTTAGTATGCGGACGTACGATACAATTATGATGGGTAAGTTGTTTATTACAAATGCTTTTGTAATGAAATGCATTCTTCGATGCTTCGAAATGGTTTCTAGATTGAAAGTAAACTTCTAAGAAAGTTGTGTGATGGGGATTTAGGATAGCAATGATATTACTAGTCTGGTTGCTAGCTCTTTAAATTGCAAAGTTGGTGTAGTCCCTTTCAAATTCTTGGGTATCCCTGTTGGGGCAAAACCAAGGAAGGCAAGTACTTAGAATGGTGTCCTACAAACCATTAGGTCTCGGCTGACAACCTGGAAGAACAGGTTCCTTTCCTTTGGTGGCCGCTTGGTGTTGATTAATGCGGTCCTATCAGGTTTTCCGGTGTATTGCCTATCTTTTTACAAAGCTCCAAAGAAGGTGGTCAAGTCATTTTCTCAAATACAAATGTAGTTTATTTGGGGGAGAAGTGGGGAAACTAGGAAAATCCCTTGCGTTAGTTGGGATTTAGTGTGTAGACATAGGGACGAGGGAGGGCTTGGAGTCAAAAATTTAAGTTCTTTTAACTTAGCACTATTAGGGAAAATGAGGTGGAGAATGTTGATGGATTCGGAGAGTCTGTGGTCCAAAGTGTTGAGGGTAAGGTACGGGCAAGGGCTGGTTGTTACAGACAGGGTAAGGTCGGAATCAATTTGGTGGAGGGATTTAGGAAGGTTAGAGGGTAGGGATTCTCATAACGAGGGCTGGTTGTTGAGAGGGCAGGTGAGAACTCTAGGAAATGGCAGGAACATTCTTTTTTGGGAGGATGTTTGGATGGGGGATGCTAATCTAAGATCCTTGTTCGCTAGGTTGTATAACACGGTAACCTTCAAGAATGGATCCATTTTTGACATGGGTGTTTGGAGGGAAGGAAGTTGGTGCTGGAACTTACAATGGCGTATGAGTTTATTCACTTGGGAGGAAGACATGCTAGAAAATCGGTTGCAAGTTTTATCATCCATTGTTGTCCATCAGAACAGCAATGATTCGTGGTCCTGGACTGGTGATTCTTCAGGGGTGTACAACATCAAGTCAGCTTACAGCATGATCACTCATGGTGCTCCTCCTGTTGATGCCATCTTTTATAAAAATGTGTGGAACTATAAGTCTCCATAGTGACTGCCTTCTGTTGGCGTGCTTCACTGGACAAAATTCCCACAGCAATGAATTTATTGAAGAGAGGGATACAGACTGAAGTACAAGGACCGGTGTGCAAGTATTCCTATAACATGTGGATGCATATTTACAATTGGATTGGGGTGGATGTGGTGTTGCCAGCCGACTTAAAATCACATTTTTTTCAGTACTTGGGTGTATTATTTTTTAGATCAACTGAGTCTTGTTGGCAGATGATCTGGTTCGCAGTAGCATGATCCTTTTGATTGCATAGAAACGAACTTATTTTTAACAATGGAGGGTTGGAATTCGATAAACAGTTTGACCTCATTAGGATGAGAGCATGGACTTGGTGCTCAAATTCAATCCCAGGTACTTGTATTTTTCCTTTTCGGATTTGTGCTCCAATCCAAAATGTTGCCTGGAATATAGTACCAGTAAGAGGCAGGGGAGGTAAGATGTAGGGAGGTGCTGGTGCAATCACAGTGGTGGTGCTGTTCTGTTAGTTTGGTCAATCGCGGGGCAATTATTTATTTTGTATGTTTGTGAGGCGCCAATACATGGGGGTCTGATCTGAAATATGGGTACCGAGAGCAATACCTCATGTCATTCGGTTGTTTAAAGATGTAGCAGATTTCTGCTGTGTCAAGATGGTTCTCTACAAGAAGGTTTTCGGTTGCAAAGGACTTTGTGCAGGGATATTTAGGTGCTATAATAGTGGGATTGAACTTTAGTTATCATAATTTGGGCCACGACATTTTGGTTTTGATGGTCGACAAAACCACATCGTGATGATAATTGTAGCCGTATCGATCATATTTTCCCGCGATTATTCTCAATAATGAAAAATGCAATGCAACTACGATCGCGATTGCAATTTAAAACCTTGGAAAACATAGTTGAAATACGAGGCAATTATATAACTTAATTATGATATACCTTTAATAGTAAAGAGAAAATATATATCTTTCTCCAAAAGCATCTAAATTTTTTTCGAAAGGCAATGCTTTGACAAATTGTATACATAAATGTGTGTATGAAAAATAGGGACTATTTGAGGGCATGAAAGCGTACAGAAGACCAGATGGTGAGGTGCAGATATTCCGACCAGAAGAGAACGCGGTGCGCATGCAGATGGGAGCAGAGAGACTGCTAATGGTATCACCGACCGTTGAGCAGTTTGTGGATGCTGTCAAACAAGTTGTCCATGCAAATAAGCGTTGGGTACATACATACATTGCTCTTTATTGCAAACCTCTTAGGCCTTTTTTCTTTAAATTTTTTTTCCTGATCTTGAGTTTTGAGTTTTGAAATTGGAACCACAGGTGCCTCCTCATGGAAAAGGAACATTGTATCTTAGGCCTTTACTATTTGGAAGTGGATCTGTTATGGGTATTGCACCTGCTCCCGAATGCACCTTCTTAATATTCACTAATCCAATTAGCAACGTTTACAAGGTGAGTGATCTCCATATTAATTTCAAACTTTGAGCTAAAACTACGAAAGTATATTAATTGAACAAATAAAAGAAGATGATGGCGGAATGATGGGTTGATTGCCCAACATATTGATGAAAGTTTCAGATCACACGCAGTTTATAATTAAATTGAGAAAGGGGAAAAAAACGAGTAATTATTTTCGTAACGAATTGATGGTTTCTTTATACTACATATTAAACACGAAATAGGTAATATATAAATGTTCTGCCTTTTAATATATATTTACATTGTTCAATTATATGACAGGGACGAACTGCAGCCTTGAATTTGTTGATTGATGATAAATTTCCTCGTGCGTATCCTGGTGGGACTGGTGGAGTAAAAAATATAAGCAATTATTCACCTGTAAGTTTATATAGGCAAGATCAAATATTGTTATACATTAGACATATACAATATATAGTACTAATCGGTATTACATTATACATGATGAATTTTCAACTGACATTTTAAAATAAAGTATTCTTATGTAAATTTTATACCAATGCTTGATTGTTCTTGTTGTATTCTTACCCAAATTGGTATTTTTAGAAATTTATAGAAAAAACAAGTTTTTATTGAAAATTGTTTGATTTATTTTTGTAACATATTATTTTCATTATATTTCTTGTTTTAAAATATTTACACATGAAATATAATGAAAACACTGTACCCATGAAAACAAAGCAAACAATCTTTTACTTTTTTTAATCCTAAACGAGTGTCCATGGTTACACCGCACACCATTAAAAAAAATGTAAATTATAATGTTTGGTCAACTTTCATCGTCACATACTCACGCAGGTCTTCCAAGTGGTAAAAGAAGCAAAGGCCAAAGGATTTTCCGATGTCCTCTTTTTGGACGCAGTGGAACATAAATATGTTGAAGAGGTGTCTTCGTGCAATGCTTTCATTGTCAAGGTAACAGGAAATGGATTCCTGCTGTAAAGACATGACACAGTTACAATTTAATAGTAAATATTTTTTAAAGTTGGTTTAGTAAAGATATCAAGTGAGCCATTCATTCAATCTTAAATTAATGGTGGAGATTGTTCACTGCGTGTGTTAATTTTATATGCTAGTGTTACTTTCTCGATTTTACAATTTTCCACCAATTGGTGTGTTAATCCGGACTTCTGTATTTCGAACCCCATTATATTTTGTACAGGGTAATGTGATCTCAACTGCGCCTACACTCGGAACTATTCTTCCTGGAATTACAAGGAAGAGTGTCATTGAACTTGCTCGTGATTTGGGTTACGAGGTGAGTATTACTGATTTTGAATGTAAAATCATGAAGAAAACAATAGAATATGTTCAATATGGTAAACTTAATTTTGTTTGCAGGGACACAATATGGTAAACTTAGTTATAACACTTGTAACACGCACAATAAGTTCAACTTGAATTTTACTTGTAGTTTAAACTTTAAACACATGTGTTATCACCAAAAAATAATTTAGGAGATAGTTGATTATGGTAATTAGCCGATTTATTTATTTAGCTGAGAAGAACGACTTAACCAAGATCGGCTGGATTAGGATCAACTGAACACAGTTGTTGAGTTGGGATAGATAGCTGATAATCAATTGCCAAGTTAGGTTTAGCTGAGGAAATTTAGCTGATGTAGACCAGTTGATGCAGCAATATTAGCTGATGCAGAATAAGGTGAACGTGGCTGCTAAGTCTAGATGGGCTTGGAGGTTACTAGGTCTTAATGGGCTCGTGTAGATGTTGATTAGGTGAGTTTAAGGCTTTAATAATATTCAAAAAAAAAAGTAAAAAGTAACCACTTTCCTAGATTTTTTGGGTGGAGTTGAAGGTGGTTTTGGAAAGAGAAAATGATGATAGAGCTTGATCAGCTGTAATCTAGGCAGTTTATGAGTTGACCAAGTCGATCAAAAAACGTGCTTGAACACCAACTCCCTTAAAAATAGGGATATGGAGAACATGGTCAGCTGATGGGCAGTTAGTTGTTTGACCTATAAATTAGTTGATTGAGCAAATATGTGAATTCTATGAGTTGGACAAGTCAAGAATGTGCATGGAGGCTTATTTGCTTAAAGACAGGGATATGGAAATCATGGTCAGCTGATGGGCAGTTAACCGTTTGGCCCATAACTTCGTTGATTAAGAAGTTATGCAAATTATATGAGCCGACCAAGTCAAGGACGTGCATGAAGGCCTATTTCCTTAAAAATAGGGTTATGGAGGGTGTGGCCAGCTGATATGACTGTCAATAAGTTAGCTGACCAAGCTTTTTCGGTTGAAATTCGGCTGACTGGGTAGTTACCTATATTTATGTTGTTAGCCATGATCTTATATGATGTAATATGTCAGGTAATGGGTTAAGAACATGGCAAATAGTGTTAGTATGGGTTTAGCCATGATGTGCATAATGTTGCTAGAAAATAGGAGATAGTGGCTAGTGGGAATGACTTCAGATTAGCTTAGTTTTGTGCCTATAAATACCAATTGTATAGATTGATTTGACTCATAACCACATCAATACAACTACTTTAAGCTTTTTTCTTACTTGCTTAAGTGTTTTCATTCAACTTTCTTATTTGCTTACCAAACTTTATGTCAGTTTATTTTACCTAGCCGATTAAGATTTTAGCCTTTAAATTCTTAGCTTTCATTAGTTCACCTTTATACCAAACGCTTCCTTTAGTAGTTAGGGGTTCCTTTGCTAAGGGTTGGATTTCGCCCTTGATTCAAATCGCCTGATTCTTTCAAAATCCATACGTGTTTCTCGGCTTCTATTCGGCTGATTTACATTTTCCCATGTAACCAATATGTTTAATTACCAATTACCATAAACATTGTGTTATTCAAGGCCAATGAAATATCCATCGAGGCCTTCTCTAAATAAAATAATTTAAATTGAAAAGACTTGTTGCATAATTTTTGTATATATATACATAAATAATTGATATTAATATTAGTATTTTATCAGTGATGTTTGAACCTACAACCTTGTATAACTCCACTCCTTAGTTCTCGCATTCCAACCACAAAGACAACCTTATAATTTCTAACATGTTGCATGCTTAGTTAACCTTTTTCATTGCATGCTCGTTGTTGTAACTTATTTTAATATTCATATTATAGCAAACTTACTTACAATGTTTTTCATTATTTTTCCCAAGGCCGAGGAACGCTCATTTTCGGTAGAAGAAATGCTTGAAGCTGATGAGGTTTTCTGCACTGGAACTGCTGTTGGGATCTCTGAGGTTGGTAGCGCAACCTACAAGGACAAAAGGTACAATATCATTCAAATTCATGCTTTTTTCCGTAGCTCTACAACAACAATAATAATGGAAATAATAATAATGATCGCTTGAAACAAATTTATATTGGTGGTGCAGGGTTGAGTTCATAACAGGAGCTACAACTGTGACCCAGAAGTTGTATGATACGATTGTAGGCATCCAAACAGGTCTTTTGGAGGATAAGAAGGGATGGGTAGTCAAGATTGATTGAACTGACTATTTTTATTTATAATAATGATTGTTTGGTCCCACTCCATACAAATTTTGTTCAGAAACTACTATATCTATTCTTTGTATGGGTTATTTTAAATTTTGGTTTATAAATAAATATGAATTTTTATTTTATTGTTACATATATGTTTTATAAGCTTCTGTTTATAACATTTTAAGAAAAACTTTTAATCAAAATGTTTTAAATAATATTTTTTTATCTATTTGTGAGTTCAATTTTGGAAGGAGAGAGAAAGGAAGGTCTATTCATTCTAATATATATATATATATAGATTTATATTTGAGATATTAAAAAAAAAATGAAGTAATAAAAAACAAACTTCCACTTACAGTGAGCATGAGAAATAAATTTTTTTTATAAGCACAAATGTTTTGAACAGAATATTAGGGGTACTTAACTCAAATAACTGAAAATGCAAATTAAAAAAGGGAAAGAAGATAAATTTTCAACTAAGAGTTCAAAATTTACTACATAATTGAACCTATAACTTGTTTCTCTGCCCACCAACCACCATTCCTTCCTGCCTATCCCCACAAGAATGTAAACTGTACAACATTAAACCCTCTACTTCACAAAAAGGTAAATCATAAACCATGACCCCGTAGCTTGGCCAGACACCCCTAATGTACTTTGGTGCAATCTAGAAAGCAGAAAGGAACGAGATTGTAGGTCAACAATATCGATAAGGTCAAGGAAACATCATATGAGCACATTAGACTACCGAATATGATGATATGGGCTTAAATGAGCAATGTCTGTGTTTGCTCATTAGGGAATAATGGAAATCCTGTTAGGTTAGCACACTATAAGAAGGTTATGGTCCTCGATATACCCAATTACTTACAACTCATTCTCTCTTCTTCCCATCTGAAGTGAAGTTGAAGTCTTATCGGGGAACTCAAGAGATTCACTTGAAGAAGAACCTTAAAGCCACAGATTACTTTGTTCTTTCCTTGTCTGTGATCAATTTCTACACTATTCCGCTTGAGGTGATTGATAACGATGAATCCAGGTATTTATCCCATCCTTAGTAATCCATCATGTTGTAGGATCCAATGAATTTAAGAACGGTTATTTCTTGATGCAAGCTTTTGTTCGTTTGGCTTTCGCATAAAGAAACTTTTTTTTTATAAGCAAAGTTGTATTAAGAATGATACCAGGAGTATCCCAACCCATATACATAATAACATTAAGGTTGATACCAAAACACAACCTAAGTGTTAATTTGTATACAAAAAAGAAATTAAAAAGGCAATTACCCTCCTAATGTATACAGGGTTAGACTATGGTGCACCATCCATGTTTTGTACCACCCACTACACCACCCATGTGACAAATTTTGGGCCAATCAAATTACCACATAGGTTGGTCAAAATTTCAAACTTTCTAGTTGTATTATACTCAAACTATATGAATACAATATATTGTAGTATAATATATGTGCTTTTTGTATTTGCAAATTTAACTCATATTAAAATAATGTTTTTTATTAAAAAACTGATTATATTGCAAAAATATTATTGACAACGAACATTATTTTAATTGATATTAAAATATTATTTTACAATATAATCAGTTTTTTTAATCAAAAACATTATTTTAATATGAGTTAAATTTGCGAATACAAAGAGTACATATACTATACTACAATATATGGTATTCATATATTTGACTATAGTAGAAATACAACTAGAAAGTTTGAAATTTTGACCAAACCCATATGGCAATTTGATTGGTCCAAAATTTATCACATATAGGTGGTGTAGTGGGTGATGCAAAATATGGGTGGTGTATCTTAACCCAAGCCATGTATACATACTAAAACCAAAAAATCAACCATATCTTCCTGTAACCGTTTTTGTTCCAAATTTCTCATCCTTTTAACAAACGTATACTATGGACAGAACACCAAATATGTAGAGTTTTACTTGCAGTCCAAACTGTGAAGAGGTAAAATGTAGCTAGTACCTTAAGCAAGAAACCACGTTTGGACAAGGCAGACCAAGCAGAGACCTCACAGCAGTATAAAAATCATAATTTCCAGTCTAGGAAAAAACAGTTACCTAAATGTTGTACAAAATGTTTCATTGCAGCTGTAGACCGAAGCACCGTCCAAAAAAAAACAGCAACCTTACTAAAGCAGCATGTACAAGAAAAGATCGCAGCAAACCAAGCCAATACAGATAGGAGTATATTGCCTTAGAATATGCAGCCGGTTGGACTAATGCACCAGTTTGAATACTTGTAACTTAAGTCTCCAATATTTGTTGAAAACCAAGTCCAACATCTATACCTTATAAGTTCTGTAATAGTCATGAAATCGAACTTTTCATTTTTGAAGATAACTTGGTTCCTTAGTAGCCAAATGGACCAAACAGTAGTGTGCCAAAATAAACTCTTGATACTCTTTGCTTTTCTACCCTTTATGAGACCTCGATGAAGAAGATAATGACTAGTGTTATCTGCTGGCAGCACAACCGGGAAGCATAGCCACCTGTACACAAAATTCCACACCTTAACCGAGAAAGGGCAGTGTAAGAAGAGGTAAGATGCTGATTCCAGACCTCCACCAAATTAAACACAGGAACTGTTGTGTGTACTTGGAAATGCATTCCTATGCAGAAGATTCGAACAAGTAGGTAGGCTATCTAACAAAAGTTTCCAGGAGAAGGCAAGAACCTTACTTGGAGCACAACAATTTCAAAATATTTGGAATACATTATCCTCCAAAGAAGGTGAAGAAAACATAGGAGAGCTAGACAACATGAAGTTGTGAGTCTCCCGAACCGTAAATTCCTTAGAAACACCAATCTTCCACACCCACCTGTCTTCCCTTTCTTTACATATGTAAGCGCCTTTCAAAGTATCCGAGAATAGCTTACAAACCTCCTCCTCCCACTCAAACATAGGTCTTCTCCAACTCCAACACCACCTCCACTCATCTCCTTCCCACCACCCCATATCGGATATGAGACTATCTTTTCCAGATGACAATGAGTATAGTCTTGAGAAGATGTCTTTCAAACTCGATTGCCCGAACCACACGTGCTGCCAAAACTTAGTTTTTTCTTTCCCAATTACCAACCTTCTTGCACGCCCCTTTAGAGAACCAATTCATAAGGACACATTTATCATTATCCAGAGCTCGCATATCCCTCCACCATATTGATGAGTTCCTGGTATTCTAGCTTTTTCTCTTCCTGATTGTCAAAATCACCATATATATCTACTATGAAGCAGAGAATACCATACCGCGCCACTATCAACCAGTATTCGCCTGTAAAAATATAGAATATATTTATCAGTTAAGATGTTTTAAAACGGGGTGTTACAATTTTTCCAAAATAGTCATTATGTAAACTATTTTCCGAAAGTAACCAGCGCTTTATTTTATGTTTCCACATTGAGTTAGACATGTAGCACCAAGGGAGCATTACAAAGTTGCACTACTTTGATAATTTTCAAAGAGCATTGTACTATTGAGATCAAAAAGTCAGATTTCAATATTATTCCTACTATGTTATTATATATACCAATTGACATTTTTTGTTTCTTTTAAAATAAATTAATATATGTAAACAAATGAAATAATTGACTCTGAAAAAAATATTTCAAGTTTAAAATATAAACACAATCGTGTAACAAGTTTGCTCCAAAAAAAATCTAAAATATAAAAGACAATCCTCTCTCGTGCATCGTGGGACGGACAAACCCAAATGACGAGGTCTGGTGAAATTCTATTTGAGGCCACTATCGATGTCGTCACAAAAAACACTACTAGAGCCATTACATAAGTAGCTCTCGGACTAAGCCATTTCCCTTACCAAGGAGAAAGTCATAGCCTATAGACCAAGGATAATCATGCATGTTTCGAGAAGAGAAAGGTCATGCATGACAGAAAACACAAAGACCATCATCTTGAACCATCTGAAGGCTGGAAGACGTCCACTAAAAACTCCAACCTATCTTCTGCAATCTCGAACCTCAACCTCAATAATGGATCAGCCAAGCGACATCTTGACATCTCAGTCTTCTCCAAAAGAACACAGGAGGTACATAGCCAGCCGACAGAGGCAATATAAAATAAGGATGTGAGATTCCCAAACATCACAGCATATGGCAGATATGAAAATAGCACGACACCACATAGCATATATTCATATCCATGTAAACATATATCTCAGTCAAACAGTCCAATATATACAAGTAACAGATAACAGATAACACGTGCACATACAGTGTGACCATAATCTCATCAAGCATAACTGGACACTATTAGTTCATAGAGACCCGAGAATAGAGATAACTGATTGAAACTGCATAGTCCCATACCTACACAACCTCAAGGAAGATTTGGCCCTAACTTTGGAGCTAAAAGAACATTCAAAAGGAGTGATTTGAGTACATGTTTCACAATTGCCGATAGTAGGCATCTTATGCGTTCAATAGTAATAGCCACATAGTTGTACTATAATTGATTGTGAAACACTCTCGATAACCTTACCGGCCACATCTAGTCGTTGATGTCATTGTATTGCATGGAACGCCACAACCAAGAAGAATCACCAACTGGCCATTCATGACCCTCCTACCTTGACCACCCCCCAAGACCATTTAAGATCGTCACTAGCACGTCCTCATGCACACATGCACGTCGTCTCAACTTCCTTGGCACAAAGGCCTTACGGAACATAGTATCAACTACGTGTTTAGGCAATAATGCCGTTAATGGCGTGTGCGTTCATATTTATCCACCGGATAAATTTCGGGGTTCCATACGGAAACCAAAAGCCATTCTAGAGGCAAAGCAGATAGTACCAACCTGTTGGGAATCACCCTTCGTTGGACTATCCATGTTTCAACGCTTTAGTACATTATGATGGTTGGTCATTCGTCACCAACTCAATTATGCCTCTTTAAGTCCATTCCCGAACCGGGTTAAAATAAGTAACCTTAAAATACTCTTTGTCATTAAGTATTATGGATGTAAGAATAAGTGAATCATCCTTACTTTATGACATTTGGTCTTGCTCCACCATGAGTCATAATCATTAAGTCTTTGTTTTCACTAAGCCATCCTCAACTTAGGTTTTCCATTTAACATGAAATAATAGTCTTGAAAACCAAAACCACTTTTATCCAGAATCAAAACCCTTTGTCTAAAACCAAATCATTTTGGAAGTAATATTGTCTCATAGGTATATTGATACCAAATCCTTCAAAACAGTATTCCAAAACCCAAAAAATTATTGAAAGACAGTTTTCCCCTTTTTACTTAATTTAGGGTCAAAACCCCTAAACTTTTAAAATAAGCTTCCTTTACTCAAAATCATCAATTATCTAGTCTCTAATATTCATTCTAAGGTATTAAAATACCAAAGTAAGGTCTTGAATAACATTTCACTCAAAAGTCCTAAAACTTCACCGAAAGCTTCTAAGTTTGAAAATGGGAAAATTCCTTTCCATAAACTCTTTGATCCTAAAGGTTAATAATTCATTTTGGAACCTTAGGACACTTAGTTAAGTGTCAAAAAAAGTTTCCAACTCCCAAAAATAGTGTTGGTCGAATTATTTACTTTTGGTCCATTTTACCATTTTGAACTCTTTAAAAACTCAATCTCATTGCCTCTTGAAACATGATTTTATTCATTTATGACCTAAACAATTATCAAAGTCTCCTAAGGTTGAGATGGTTGATAATTTGGTCAGAAAAGTATCTGAAAAAGATGATGAAGGCATAATCAGGGAACTTCTAATTCATTTCTACACAAGTTCTGGGAAGAAAAAGTCAGATAATATAATCATATTTAGGGATGGTGTAAGTGAATCGCAATTTAATCAAAGTCATTTTGGAATCACCTGAACACTTTAAGACGACTTTAAATACTAAAAAGAAAAGAGTTTTAGAAAAATAACCCTTTATTCTTATTTTCAATTTTCCTTAAAATACTTATTTCTTCGGTTTCTAAAGTATCACTTGCATAATTCAAAACATAACGTACGATCAAAATATTTCTCAAACCATTTCTAAAACCTTAACCAAAATCAAAGTCCCAAAATAATTGTTCAAAACTAATTCCTTTTCCTTTTGGATTTAACATTCATTTTATCACTTAAGGATATTAAAGTACTTAAGTTTCAAGGATTGGAGTGATACTCCCATTTCCATTCACATTTGGCTAAAAGCCAATCACAACCAAAGTGAAGCTTACAGTTCACCAAACAATCTCACAATTATTCATATGCATCAACATATCATGTTATATCGAATAACCACAATAATCAAGTTATTTGCAATAACCAAGTATTGAAATCCTCACTTTGATCCAAGTGATGGTTTTCAACATGTAAGAAATCATTTTCCAACCAAGCAATCACACCAATAAACATAAACCCAACAACAATTAACCACTACAATAATGTCCTCATAAGGGACTAAATAAACAAAGTGGATAATCCTTGATTTAGGATTTTCCGACAACCGGATAAATAAAGCCATCTTCACATCCACCAATATGGTGTGATGTGGTTCACTCCCCCCTTACCTCTTGTAGATAAGAGAGGATCATCTCCTTGGTGCTTCAACGGTTAGCTTCCTTCAAAGTGAAGCTGCACAAGGCTAAACCCCAACTCGACATTCCAGCTTCCTCTAAACACCTTGTAACATGTTCCAGTTTCCTCTAGACAGCTCTTGTCAACTCTTGAAAAATATAAAACCTGCTTCCCCAAGAAAACACAACCACTTTAACATCCCAGAGAGGGAGTCAAAACATTTTCAACAATCAAACAATTCAAAGAGTCAATCATTCATCATCAAACACTCACTCTAAGTTGATTTAAATACTTAATTTAACAAAATAGAACCAATTTCAATAAAAATCAGTTTTAGGAAAATTAAGATTCATCATCAAAATTGGAGAAAATAGATTTGACATTAGAAATGCGAAATCAGTTTGTCAGAACATCAATTAACAGTCCCAATTACATAGAAACACAGTTAATTTCACAAAAACCTAACCAATTCCAAATAAAATCAGATTGGGGCTTTAGGGTTCATATCTTAATTTGGGGAAAAACCAATCTACTTAAAGAATAGTGAAATTGATTTAGGGAAACACTAATTCATAGTCCCAATAACATTAAAAAAAGTGTTCAATTTCAAAATTATAATATGAAATTAAAGGGATAGGGTTAGGGTTTGCAAACTGATTTGGGGCTTTTACAAAATAGAAGAGATTACGGTGAAGCACTCACCCAAAGATGAAGTGGAAAGAAGAACATAGCAGTTGTGGCGGTTCGAACGGCGGTTGGAGGTGGTCTGAACGACGAAGCTCCGATTTCGCACAGTGGCAGCAGCCAAGCACGAACCAAAAGAAACCAGCACTTGCGGCGACGATCTGTAGTGTGTTTCGTCTCCTCCCCAGCAGGTGTGGCCGGATGATGACCGACGACCAGGTGTTGGCAGAGATCGCGGCATCGAACGACAGAGAACATGGACAGGACACGCGCGCAGTAGCGTCGTCTTCTCTTCAGCATCCCGGTGGGCGGACGTCGCTCTGTGATGAGTGTGGTTACACCTCATATTTATTTATCATATTGCATGCATTTTCATGTAGTTTAGGCATTTTTAATTTATTTTTTGTTAGTTTTTACCTTGGAACGAGTAAGGTGGTTTTGTGGTGTTTGTGTGCAGGAATTGAAGATTAAAATACTCAGGATCAGTTATGTTGGAGCTTGCATGGAGATGGGGCTTGAAAAGCAACAAAAATGAGCCAAACAGAGCCCATCACGGCCTAGCCTTGATAGACATCACGGCCATGATCGAGTAGGGCTGGAAAGAAAGAAGGTTAAACTCAACTGGTCACAGCCAGGCCGTGATGGCCATCACGGCTGTGACATGCAAACTGAACTAGACCCTCACACGCAGAACCGATCATGGCTAGGCCGTGATGGTGGTCACGGCCATGACAGACCAAGCAGTGAAGCAATCTCCAAGTCAGAACCTATCACGATCTGGCCGTAACAGGCATCATGGCCGTGACGCGCAAAATCTGGAAATTTAATTACTGATTTGATCTGATTTTGTGACAGCTTTAATCCCAAGTTACCTTACATTATAAATAGGATTCTAAGGCTCGAAAATAGGGACCTCTGGACTGCTACCCATAGGCAAAAACTAGGATTTCTCTTCTTCTCAATTTCTTCTCTTCTCATAGGTTTTCTTTTATGCTTTTGTTAATCAAGCTTGCTATGAACATGGTAATGCTTGAGTAGTTGTTTTTATTTCTAGGAATTGGTGCTATGCCCAAGATTTGTTTTATGTTATGAATTGACATTTTACTTCTTGTTAATTTCAATTCGCTTTCGATTTAATTCCTATTGCATGAATTACTTGTGAATTTGGTACACACTTATTTACATGTCATAGATACTCTAATGAGGAACCTAGCGGTGAACTTAGGTATCGGATCTATAGGAATTGAACTTAGGACTTAAATCACGAGAGTTAGAAGCGGTCCTTCGAGGGTTCACGAATTGTCAGAAAACTTAAATGGTTCAATTTAAATTCAATTACCACGAGAGTAGGGGTTGGTTTAATTGGGCACGGTTCTTGTATCCCGAGAGGGAACATTAACTTATTTAGGATAAATTCACCTTCAAATCAATTTTGATTATTAACTTGAGGGGTAGTCAATTTAGTAGCATCAGCAGTCTTGTTGGTAACCCAATTCCTGGAAATCTCTTTTGATATTGAAAAATCCCAAATTTGATTTGATTGCGATTTTGTTTGATTGTGTTTTAGATATTTGATTTGTTAGTTAATCTTTTAAAAACCAAATCTTTTCCAAATCTTTTTCTAGTCCAGTTTAATTGATTTAATAATTGATAGTTATTTAAGATCACGGTCCCTGTGGATTCAATCTTTTTATTACTTGACGATGAAGCCGTTCACTTGTGGATTCGCGCCCATCAAGTTTTTGTCGCCGTTGTCGGGGACTGTGCTTTCTTGAATTTCAAATTAATTTTTAAATTAATTTTTCTGGACTTTTTTTATATATTAATTTTTTTTCTAGTATATATCTCTCTCTTTGCAGGCATTTTTCTCTCTTATGCGAAGATCCCAAAGTCTTGGAAATCTTATTGAAGTTGACCCCGAGATCGAAATGACCTTTCATTGATGTGGGAGACTACAAAGACAAAGAGCGAGAGAAAGGTTGATTCTCATTCCACTCATGGTGAACCTACCAGATACCAAACCACTGAAAGACTACGCAGCCCCAAATGCTAGGGGTTTGCAAACTGGGATTGCTAGGCCTAAAATTGAGGCGGAGAACTAAACTATACCGCCTCAGCTAATTGGCATGATTAGGCAACATCAATTTGGAGGATTACCCTCGTAGGTCCCGACTGATCATGTGGAGACGTTCTTGGAGTTCACCGATGCAATAAGAATCCGGGTGTCCCGATTGATGCTATTCGCTGAGGTTATTCCCCTCCTCTCGACATTGGAAAGGCAAGAGCTTGGTTGAAGCAAGTGCTCGCTAATACTTTGTCAACTTGGGACCAACTGGAACAGGTATTCTTGGAGAAATTCTTCCCTCCATCCAAGACTGCTTACCTAAGAACTCAAATCACCGGCTCCTTCCAAAAGGACGGAGAATGCTTATCCGAAACTTGGGATCGTTACAAAGGATTGCTAGAGTCTTACCCACATCATGGGCTCGAGAGGTGGTTGTTAGTGCATACCTTCTACAACGTATTGGATTACTTTTCGAAGGTGTCACTTGACTCCGCAGCTGATGGAGCCTTTATGAATAGACCACTGACTGAAACGTTCAATATTATTGAAAACGTAGCCACCAACTATCACCAATGGGGTTCAGAAAGAGGTAATTGCGACACCCTAAAACCCGGCATCACATGGTTACCCGTTGCGGAAAAGAAACCTATTTAAAACGTTGGTCACCTTCGGAAAAATAACCTTTATATAGTGTTACTGAAAAAAGGGTACTCAAATTTTTTTTTGGGTAAAAGAAGTGAAGAAAAGGTGATGAACACTCAGAACATGAAAATAAACATCATACATATAAATATAATTGTCCCACTTGGGATCTTAGGTTTGATTACAAGATGCCTTGTCGAACTGACCAACATACACTAAAACAGCTACTGAAGAAACAAGTAAAAAGAAACATCAAACCAGGGATAGGGAACTGGGTACAAGACTAAAAAGATGGCTCTAAAAGCCTAGGGACTATCGGGATAACTCCAAAAGCCGACGAATGATCTACCAATGCCTCATGCATGCAGAGTGACAACAGATGCTACCTTCAGACGATATATCAGATGCCGGATCGATAACGTCACCGCCATCGTCGATAGGGACATCATCATCTCCAGGATCCTGCGGATGGTACTCTGGCTCCTCATCTTCCTCGTCCTCGACCTCTATCAGCTCAAGAGGTTCTTCCTCGGGATCCTCCTCCACTGGAACCTCTGCAAGCAGTTCAACTGGATCAAAATGCTAATGAAGGAGACCGGTGACTTGTAGTGTATGAAGCTAGTACCATGGAGGTTGAAGTGCCACAGTCCTCGTTTCGACGGTATGAATCCTTCGTACGGGCACTCCGTTAGCATTCGTCTCGGTAGTCGTGACTGGTCCTCGATACGTCGCGGTCGTCGCACCCTCATGTATAGTCCAGTTCCCTACCGTCCTAGCATGATCAAACACTTCGCTCCTCGAGCTCGACTGTGCCAAGGGAACGTTATGATCCATCTAAAAGCACGTGCATACCCGATACAAGAAGAAAATAACAGAACATACGGATGTGCAAGAGTGAGATATCGTCATAAGATATATCCCACAACAACCATATACATGATATATACATCACATAATCATATAAGCAGTTAAATCATGCATATATATAACATAATAGTATTATATCAATGGGTCTCAAACCCGCACAGTCAACCTTTGAAAATATGCATGGCACTTCAATATCAGGCTCTAACTTAATCTCATGAGATATCAACACCGTTTTCCAATGGAGAAGAATTAGAGTTGGTCAATCTCTAGCCCACCGGGCAGTTGCCTCTACACCCTCATGCATTTAAGGTCTCAGGACAAGAAACGTCACATGTGCCTCTGAATCGGTCACATGGACTGACTCCCAGATACCACCTTGTATTTGATATGTAAGAAGGCACGTTTGCCTAGGGAAATGCACATGAGAAAATATTTTATTCAAAAGGTTTTCTTTGTGTTCATTCTTTTTCGCTGTTGCAACTCAAAGCTAATGACTTAATCATCATTTCCCCATCACTTGAAAACTTAGAAGCATAGGACACACAGTCTGAATGCTCATTCACAACACCCGAGACCGATGCACCAGTCCTAGGCTTGTGGTCATAGAAAACAACATTCACCTTTAATAACGTTCATCACACCGTGGTTAGGACACGCAATCCACAACAACGTGATTAGGACACACAGTCCACAACAACGTGATTAGGACACACAGTCCACAACAACGAAATCAGAATGCACTGTCCTCGATTTCGGGAATTGAACTCTTAGTCTAGAACATCACGAATAGGACTCATGGCCCCGAATTAACACTGATCCAAGATCACGTGTGTATAACTAATACTAGAGGCGACATCTCGCGTACTAGATTCTCTTTCTTAGTACTTATTTTTCGTTCAGTGAAAATCAAATTCAAAACCGAATCCTCGATAACCTATCCAGGCTATCGGAAAGTTTCTAAAACATTTAGGAGAAAACCTTTTCTTTGAAAATCTTTTATAAAGCATCTTTGAAATACTTTTATCTTTGAAAATCCCCAATAGGATATTGCCAAATAATCTTGAAAGTTTTCACTTGAAGACACATAGTTCGAAAAGGATTTTTCTCTTGTATAACAATAGTTCACCAAAACCATTTCAACATTTAAAACAAGTACTTTAAGTTAATGAGATTTTGGAAAAGAACACCAATCCCTTCATCTTCAAAGCTTATTAAGGTTTTTAATCCTTATAACAGTTGAGCACAGACACAAGTCTGGCTTAGCAAACTTTCAATCAACAACAATATATATTCTCAGTTCAATGCTAATATCACAATTGAAAGCAATTCATCACATATATGCATTATAACATTTAGAATAAGTACAGTTCAACATCAGATAATAGCATAATAGTTCAAGTACATTAGATAACCAAGTAAGCTCAATCAACATATAAATATCTAGTTAAACACATACACACATGCATACAGTTATTGAATATCTTTAGGAAATCCCCTCTTACCTCACGCAGGAGTTCAGAGTTTTGGATTTGAAAAAGAAGGTTCACGAACGTCCTCGCTTCTCCGGTGATGGAAGTCTAAGGTTACCAACATAAAATCATGAGTTAAAAAAAATCAACTCAAGAACACTAACCACAAGGTATAGGTTCGGTTCATACAATAAACTGGGATTAGGGGTTTCCGAAAGTTATGCGACTCTTAGATTTATGATCCTTAAGTGCTAGAAGTTCATAAACAACAATCTTTTAACAAAGTTGAATTAAAATCCCACTAAGTACTTTACTTAGGGTTTCGGCCAAGCATAGGTAAATAGGCTAGGAATTTTTAAACTTTCCAATTTCTTTAGGTTAGCATCCATACATAGTAAGGAGCTTTAAACCATGATCGTTTCGGAAAATGGAAAAATCAAATATCTTAGACCATGAACTCTTAGGTTCGGCCTTAACAAGTTTGTGAGGTTAGAGATCTTTAAATCATCCAATCTTTTGGACATAGCATCCTTTAACATGAAGGAGCTTTAATCCATAATCATCTTAGAAAACAAAATAAAATAACACATCCTAGGTCAAATGTTACATTCGGCCATCATAGGAAAATAAAGCAAGAAAATATTTTAAACTTTCCAATCACTTAGACATAACATCCTTTAACATAAGGAGCTTTTTAGTCCATGATCACTTTGGAAAACAAAACTCAACATATTTGTCAAAACCATTTAAGGTTTCGGCCTTTTCAAGAAACAGGGTTAGAAATCTTCAAACTTTCCAATCTCTTGGACTTAGCATCCTTCTATATCAAGGAGTCTTAACCCATGATCATTTTGGAAAACCAAACTTAAACACCATTGCCTTAAAACTCTTTGGTTTTGGTTTTTACATAAAAATAGGGTAAAAATCTTTAAACTTTCCAATCACTTAGACATAGCATCCTTTAACATAAGGGAGCCTTGGTCCATGATCATCTTGGAAATGAAACTCAAATACAAACTCATACATGTAAAAGTTGAAACAAGATTCATCTAAACCAAATACATGGTTTCGGCCTCCTTAGAAAGAAGAGGTTAGGAAACTTTTTTTACACAACCTTTTAGTATGTGATAGTATGAGTAAATACAAGAATATAGAAAGTGGTTTCAACTCAAAAGGAGTTTTCTACCATTTTGAGAGGTTTTAGAAGTTAATAGAACATAAAGGACATATGAAGAAAACTTTGAAATAAAAGATGAAACTTCGAAAAAAAAGAACTACATAGAAGTATTACCCTTAATAAGATGGAGAACTTTGATGAAGAACTTTAAGAGAAAAGCTTGATAAAAATGTAAACTTTGTAAGAGAGAAGAAGAAGAAGAAATGTAGTAAAGTGTAAATGTGAGAAATGGAGGAAAGTGATGAAGTGTGGAAATGAAGAGTATTTATAGAGAGTGAGAGAGAGGGTCACGATTTTGGGAGGAAGAAAGAAGAGAAGAAAGAAGATGGGTTGCTTGTAGAGAGGATAAAGAGTTAAGGTGATGTGATGTGATTGGAGAAAGAAATATGAAAAAGTGAGATTTTGAAATAAAGTCATGATTCACCTTTTTGAGGTGTGTCATGGCCTTCACATCAAGTCACTTCTTGTCATTTCATCCTCTTGATGCTCTGCTCCATTACATATCAGATGACTTCCCCGATCGAATTTCCCGATGATTTCACCCGGGAAATCCCTAAGATTTGGCCCCTAACAAGATTTTTCGAAAAACTCCAAACCCACACAAAACATCATAAAAACACTAATCATCTCGTTAACGAATTAAAATTTGGTCTCTAGCTCAGTAAGCTGATCTGGCGGTGAGAACCCAGACAGGTTTTAAATCCGAATTTTCGAAAGAAAATTTTCTTGTGACTTCATATGGTAAAACAACACAAGAAAATGACTTTATTTTAAATAAAATCATCCTCTGGATTTTATCAAAATAAACACATTAAAGCATGTATTTACTGATAAAGAAGCATACGAAAAACAGGGTGTTACAGTAATAACCTGAAAAAGCTTTCGGAGGGTAAGTTTGAAATGAATAGTAATGATTTAATTGTGTCTAAATTTGACTCATTGAATAAACGCTTTGATAAGCTTGAAAAGGCTAATGTAAGTTCAATAAGTGCTATATGTTGTTTGTGAGATTTGTGGAATGCAGGGACATGACATAATGGCGTGCCCACATGGTATTGCTCTTGGATCCGGCCCTTCGGGTGAACAAGTGAATTCATGTCACAATTTCTATGAAACGAACCCGAAGTTGCCAAATTGTGTTCCCCCAAATCCTTACAACCAAGTGAGAAAGAATAATCATTATCTCTCCTACGGGAACTACAACAACACGTTGAACCACGAATTCCATGAAGGCCAAGGTAATAGGAAACCGCGTGGGGGTATCCTCAGGTACAAAAGTCTAAACTTGAGTCTCTTTTGGAAAATTTTGTTGAAACTCAAACAAAGCAAAATGAAGAGTTTAGGCAACAAGGTAGGGCAGTCAATGAGGCAATAAAAGAGTTAACATCTAAGGTAGATAACTTAGCCATCCATAATAAGATGTTAGAAACTCAGATTGCCCAACAAGCTAGTACATATTCTAGAACTAAGGGTACGTTTCGGGACAACCCGAAGTTAATCCCAATGAGCACTGTAATGCTATATACTTGAGGGATGATAAGCTTGGGGTGGTCGAAAAGGATGTGGAATGTGAGGAGGTTGGTCAAGAAAAAACAAGTAGAAAATGAAACTAAGAGCTTGATTGAGGAGCATGATGCCATGATAAAAACTAATATGCCTCCTAAACTAAAAGATCCAGGAAGTTTCTCTATTGCTTGCTCAATTGGAGAAGTGAAAATAGACCAAGCCTTATGTGACTTAGGGGCTAGTGCGAGTTTGATGCCACTTACCATCTTTGAAAGGTTAGGAACCAAGGAATTGAGTTCATCCATGTTCTCTTTACAATTTGCGGATGGCTCAACTAAAACTCCTCTAGGCATACTACAGAATGTCCCCATAAAGGTGGGGAAAATTTTCATTCCTAACGATTTCATGGTGTTGGACATGAACTATAATTCTAAATTCCCTATCATTCTTGGAAGGCCATTCTTGGCCACAGCTGGAGCAATAATAGATGTAAAAAATGGTAAGCTCTTCTTGAATATAGAGAAAGGAATGGTGGATTTTGATTTGACTACCTCATATAACAACCCTCCTTTTGAGAGTCATGTGTGCAGGATTGAGATAATGCCTCCAAAGGTGAAGGAAGAGCTTAACATGGAAGCAACTCCCAAATTTTGCATGACAAAAGATGCACCAAATAATGATGAAATTGGAATTGCTCAACATGTGGAGTTAAAACTTCCACCGGGAAGTAAGACCATGAAACTCAGAATGAAAAGAGCAAAGCGAAAGCGCATGTGGCCATATGAAAAAAATAGGCTCTTTGAAGGACTTCCTTGGAAGAGAGGTGTTCTTGCACTTCCAAGCCCAACTGATCCCGGTTGATCCAAAGGAGTATGGTCAAGCTTAAGACCATAAATAAGCGCTTCTTGGGAGGCAACCCAAGTTTTCTTTCCCTTTTTTTAATTTGTATTTGAATTCTGTTGTTGAATAATTTGAGAAGATTAAGAGAATAAAGATCACAAATAGATGGTTTTGCCAAATATTTTCAGGTTATAATGGCATGAAGAGCAAAAAGGCATGGAAAAATAAAGTCAGAGGAGATCATGGTCGTGATGGAGCAATTTAAAAAGGAAGAGGAGACCAGAATGGATCACGGCCTAGCCGTGACGAGGGTCACGGCCGTGATGTGCCAGAAGCTGAAAACCAGAAGCGATCACGCCCAGGCCGTAATAGCCGTCACGGACGTGAAGAGAAGGAGCCCAACAGAACAGAATTGATCACGGCCTGCCCGTGATGAATGTCACGGCCATGACACGTCTTCCAGCAGCTCTATGACTGGCATCTAAGCCAACCCCTTCCACCACCTCGTGAGTTGTTCCATTTTCCTCCTCTCTCCGACTTGATTATTTACATTGGGGACAATGTAAGTTTTTAAGCTTGGGGTAGAGGTATTATCTGTGGTTTTATTTTTTGCATTTTTTTTTTGCATGTTGCATTCATATAGGCGTAGTTTTGCATAATCACATGATTAGATTACCCCTTGCTTAGAGTATGCATCCAATTGTGAGAACTTTGTGCCAACTGAATTGAGACAGTGAATTTTGAACCCAATTTTTGTATTCTTGTGATAGGCTAAAAATAAAAATGCTCGAGATGATCTTCTGATAGTTGATAATTAGCATGTGGTTCCTTAGATTTGTGTTTCTCATTGATTTTAAACTACTAAATGTGAGATTTTTGAGCCTAAAAGGGGTACTCACAAAATCTACCCCATTCTTTGTGGTTGAGTGTTTTATTCCTCTTGGATTGTATTCTCTAGAACTTGACTTGAAACCGTTTTGAAACTTAAAAATTTTTGAAAACATATTTGAAAATGATTGAGGCACTAGGTATTTTTTGGCATTCTGAGCTTTGCCTGATTAAATGCTTAGTTGCCCAATTTTGAGCCTAATCGAATAAAATGCTTTTCTTGGTACCTTGATTTATTTTGATGAATGATGCTTGGTATGAGACCTTTTAAAGTATTGCATAAAGGGCAAAATGGTGGTTTGAAAAATAAATTGTGGGATGAAAAAGTTAGAAAAATATTTCTCTTAAGTTGAAAATCTCCTCTTCTCCAAAAAAATAAAATAAAATAAATAAAAAAAATGGAAAAGGGATGAGAAAAAGAAAGTGAGAAATAAAATAAAAAAATAAAGAAAGGTGGAAAAGTGAACTAAATCCCAAAAAGGTATTTTAGAAGATTGTCATGCTTTGCATTGTTTGACATTTTGTTTAGCCTTCTTGAATTTTCCTTTTCTTGATTTCCCCACCTAACGATTAATCCCATGGCCCCATTACAACCAAATTAAAAGACCTCTTGATTCCTATGTGTTTTCATTAATAAAGTAGAGATTTGGTTAATAGTCAAGCTTATGGTAGAATACCTTCCTTGAGGAAATTGAGTGAATTGTCATATATCCTTAAACACTTGAGTGAGGTGAGAAGAGTGCCCGAATTAGTGAGAGGCATGAATCAAGAGAACCTAAGCTTCTAATTGGACTTGAAATTGATTGTCTCTTGGTTACTTATTTGGATGTTCCTGTTACTTAGATTTATTACTCGGGTTCTTGGATCACTCTCCACTCTCTGATTGTTTATCTTTTCTGGCCTTAGTGGTTGCTTGAGGACAAGCAAAATCTTAAGCTTGGGGTAGTTTGATGAGTGTGATTACACATCATATTTCTTTATCACATTGCATGCATTTTCATGTAGTTTAGGCATTTTTAATTTGATTTTTTGTTAGTTTTTACCTTGGAACGGGTAAGGTGGTTTTGTGGTATTTGTGTGCAGGAATTGAAGATTAAAATGCTCAGGATCAATTATGTTGGAGCTTGCATGAAGATGGAGCTTGAAAAGCAAGAAAAATGAGCCAAACAGAGCCCATCATGGCCTAGCTGTGATAGGCATCACGGCCATGATCGAGTAGGGTTGGAAAGAAAGAAGGTTAAACTCAGAACTGGTCACGGCCAGGTCATGATGGCCATCACGGTCGTGACATGCAAACTGAACCAGACCCTCACAGGCAGAACTGATCACAGCTAGGCCGGGATGTTGGTCACGGCTGTGACAGACCAAGCAGTGAAGCCATCTCCAAGTCAGAACCTGTCACGGCCTGGCCGTGACAGGCATCATGGCCGTGACGCGCAAAATCTGGAAATTTAATTGCTGATTTGATTTTATTTTGTAACAGCTTTAATCCCAAGTTACCCTACATTATAAATAGGACTCTAAGGCTCGAAAATAGGGACCTCTGGACTGCTACCCATATGCAAAAACTAGGATTTCTCTTCTTCTCAATTTATTCTCTTATCTTAGGTTTTCTTTTATGCTTTTGTTAATTAAGCTTACTATGAACATGGCAATGCTTGAGTAGTTGTTTTTATTTCTAGGAATTGAGGTTATGCCCAAGATTTGTTTTATGTTATGAATTGACGTTTTACTTCTTGTTAATTTCAATTCGCTTTCGATTTAATTCCTATTGCATGAATTACTTGTGAATTTGGTTCACACTTATTTACATGTCATAGATACTCTAAGGAGGAACCTAACGGTGAACTTAGGTATCGGATCTATAGGAATTGAACTTAGGACTTAAGTCACGAGAGTTAGAAGCGGTCCTTCGAGGGTTCACGAATTGTCACAAAGCTTAAAGGGTGCAATTTAAATTCAATTACCACGAGAGTAGGGGTTGGTTTAATTTGGCACAGTTCTTGTATCCCGAGCGGGAACACTAACTTATTTAGGATAAATTCACCTTCAAAGCAATTTTGATTATTAACAAGAGGGGTAGTCAATTTAGTAGCATGAGCAGTCTTGTTCGTAACCCAATTCCTGGAAATCTCTTTTGAAATTGAAAAATCCCATATTTGATTTGATTGCGATTTTGTTTGATTGCGTTTAAGATATTTGATTTGTTAGTTAATCTTTTAAAAACCAAATATTTTCTAAATCTTTTTCTAGTCCAGTTTAATTGATTTAATAATTGATAGTTATTTAAGATCGCGGTCCCTGTGGATTCAATATTTTTATTACTTGACGACGAAGCCGTTCACTTACGGATTCGCGCCCATCACTCTGGAGGTGGTGGCGCGCGCGAAGTGGCGGTGGAGGTTGGTTGGGTGAAGGTGGAGGATGATGAAGCAGGGAGGAAGAAGAAGAAGAGGAGAAAAAAGAAAATGAAGGAGTGTGGAGAGTGAGGCGTGTATACGGGAAAGAAATAGAGGAGAGGGACCTTTTTTGGTTTTATTTTCTTTTTCTTTTATTTAATAGGTAAAATGTGTGGTTGAAATTTTTTTTAGAAAAAAGGAAATAATATTAACCATTAGATCTAGAAACTATGAGTGACAAATATGTACTTTCAAAATTCAAAATAGAGTAAAGATTAATGATTGAACTGGCAAACCAAGAAAATCAGTGGTCCAAAATTAATCTCCAGTTAACACTAAACTAATTTATTTTCAAATCCAAAATTAAATAGAGTAATATCTAAAAATAAATTCCGTTGAATCATATTATTTAAAATATTTTTCTAAACAAAGAACAATAGTGACAATAGCATAATATTATTATCTTGTAAGTGTGTATACACTGCAGTAACGCAGTGCTAACGCACCCAATAAAATAATTTTAAATGAGTAAATAAAATTACTCAAACTAAACTACATAGAAATAACAAAAAATAATCATTCAGATAATTAATCACTTCAATAAAATAATTAAACATATACGTGAAAAACTGGGGTGTTACAAAATTGATGACCAATGGATTAGTAAATGCCAATAGGTTGAATCAGTGAATTGCCCCAAGGATTTGGGAAAGGGTTTCTGACCCTTTCTACCCATAGTACGGCCACGCTCCATTGAGCACGACCATGCTTAACAAGGAGCACGCCCGTGCTCCAGTTTGAAGTCCAGAAAAGGCGTGCAGCTTAAGCACACCCGTGCTTAGTAGTCAACACGGTCGTGCTTGACTATTGAGTTCAGCATGTCCGTGCTGAGTGGGATGCACGCCTGTGCTTCCCTGTGCAAGACATAATGCAGAAAGCTGAACGGGGGTATTTTACCCCAAGTATCCTAATAATAATACAAGAAGACACCAAACAAAGTTAAGAGAAGCTAGATAACTTAAAGATTATAATGTTCCATGGTAGCCGAATGGCCAAGGGGGCCTTGATGCTTAATGGTCAAGGTGTTGAGCTCTGGTACTGCAGAACCAGAGTGTTAATAACTAAAGTGAGAAGATAACGTTGTTGATGTTGTACCATGGTAGCCGAGTGGCCAAGGGGGCCTTGATGCTTAATGGTCAAGGTGTTGAGGCTCTGGTGCTTTTTGGCCAGAGTGTTGTCAACGCTTAAAGTTAAAAGACTAAAGATGATGTTATCTTTGGTGCTTGTTGGCCAAAGACGTTAAGCCATAATAAATGGTGTTGATGGAGGTGGTGGATGAATGGTTGTTTGTTGTGTGCATGCATCATGCATGAAGTTATTAGGGGGAGGTATGACATAGGGGAGGTCGCCGGAGAGTTCGGTGATCTGGCCATCCGCGGTGATCTGAGTGATCTAGTCCTCCGTGGTGGTGCATCTGAGAGTAAAGTGTGTCGGTTGTCCTAGGGGTCCACCCATGGTTTGGTGGACTGCCCCAGCATTGGTGTTTTTTTGGCCAATGTGGAAATGTAACTCCGAAGTCATACGTCTGGTGTAGATGGATCTACATGCATTAGGAGTAGTGCTTCGCATTGCATTATATGATTGATGATTATATTGTTATACTATGATGTGTTGTTGTGTTGGTAATGATGACTATGTTATAAATGCTATGTTGCTATGTTTCTATGTGTTGTATGATCATCTTGCCAACTATCCTATTGTCTTTATGTTGATATATATGGTTCTTACGCCCCATCTTTTGTTGTTGCTTTGCATGTACCCTTTTTGTGTTATGCAGAGGATAGTGAGCAGCTTACTGAGGAGTGACACTGAGGAGCCGCTTCTAGTAGTTAGTTTATGTTTAGTTTAGTTTGTTATCTGAATTGTTTATTGGATTCGTTATACTAGCTCTATAATGTGACATCGGGGTTGGGTTTCGTTTATATGTTTATGTTATGTTTTCTTTATAAACATGTTTTGATTTTTTGGGTTATGTTACAATGTGACAACCTCTGCCTGGTTGTTAATATAATTGCATGTGTTCTTTCCCTTTTATAACTATGATATCGCTTTTGAATACATACGGGGTAGATGGTGTCACATTTAGTGGTATCAGATAAGTTTGGCCCTGTACGAATGTGGTATGAGTCTGTTGCGAGTCTTCTGCATGTTTTGTTCGAATTATCTATACTTGTTATAGATAGTGATGTTTTAGTATTAAGAATCGTTAGACCTTCCTGCTTGATTCCCTGTATTTAATAGTTGTCTTGGGTAAATGCAGGAACCAATGGATGGAAAAGGTAGGAACGACTAGGCTATCACCGATGCTTTGGCACTGCTCGCCAACGTCATAGGCCAGAACCATAACAACAACCACGATGACAGACCAGCTGAGTTTCAAGAATTGGAAAAGTTCTAGCAGAACAAACTGCCATCCTTCAAGGGAACTTACGACCCTGAGGGTGCTCTGATGTGGATGCAACGGATTGAGAAGATCTTCCGGGCTATAGGATGCAATGACCAGTAGAAGGTCATCTTCGGGACCTCGTGTTGACGGAGGAAGCTGAGCACTGATGGGAGAATTACCGTCAGCGCATGGAAGCTGAAGGGGCAATGGTTACATGGGATGCCTTCAAGGATAGGTTTTTGGAGAAATACTTTCCTGCTGACATTCGCGACAAGAAGGAGTTGGAGTTATTGGTTCTGAAGCAAAGAAGCATGTCCGTGGGAGAGTATGCTGCGAAGTTTGAGGAGCTTGCTCGCTACTACACGCTGTACCAATACGTGGACGGCGACCGCTCCGAGTACGTGAAGTTCGAGAATGGTCTGCATCCAGAAATCAAGCAAGCCATCAGTTATCAAGAGATCCAAGTCTTTTCCACCTTGGTGAACAAGTGCAGAATCTTCGAGGATTCTTACAAGTCCAGCATCGCTAGCCGCAAGAGTTCAGATGTAAAGGACAGTAAGAATGAAGATCAGAAGGATGAGGCGAGACAGCGGTTCAAGCAAAGTGGAAAGGATCAGCGTTTCCCAGCAGGCAGGCTCAAGGACTGGGATTCTTCTAGGCCTATCAGGTGTGGAAAATGCGAAGAGGGTCACTATACCCATCAATGCAAAGAGCCGAAAATCATTTGTTTCAAGTGTGGCAAGTATGGCCACTTCAGGCGGAACTGCGGAGGATAAAAGTCAGAACCACAGAGCGCTAGTAGGAATCAGAAGCCTTAAGTCAGTCGAAGACAGCTGGGAGAGTCTACTCTCTTAGTGGAGCTAGAGTCTCCGAGTCCAAGGACTCAACCCAAGCTATGTGCCTAAGGTAAGAGTTTAACCAATCAAGGTGATAGAAATTTCGAGGACGAAATTTTTATAAGGGGGGTGGAATTGTAACACCCCGTTTTTCGTTAAATGCTTCTGTGTATGCCTTGTTTGCCTAGGACGATCTAGAAAGGGGCTAGTGGGATTTTTAGTGAGAAATCCCTTCCAGATGCATGAGCACGCCTGTGTTCATGTGTCAGCACGCCCATGCTCAAGTTGTGTCTTGTGACTGTTTGTGTCACAAGCATGACCGTGCTTAATGGGAGGCACCTCACGGAGATGCTAATGTAAGCACGCCCATGCTTAGTGGGGTGCACGGTCGTGCTCGGGTCTCAGAGTCTATAAATAGAACAGTAGCACGAGGGTTACGTGTTAAACCCTATTTTGGCACATTGGGCAATCCTAGTGTGGCAGAAACCTCTTCTCTCCTCCTTCCCTTGAACCCCTTGAAGTTCTTAGTGTTCTTGCTCTGGTTTTGGGAGAGAAGTAGAGCGATAGTGACGTTTAAGGTAACGTTTTCTTCACTCTCTCTTAGTCTCTTTTCTATTATTAGATCTAGTGACTAATTGGTTATCCTCTTCTTGTTTGGCCAAGGCTTGGGAAACTCGTCGAGCCACTCGAGGGAATGTGTCTAGTTTGCAACCATTACCGTTTAGGAATCTTCATACCAGGTATGGCGAGAAGGGATAGTATAAACATGTAGGCTATAGGGTAGCGTAAGAATAGGGTTAACCCATGACCCATTTTGCATGCTAGTTACCTATTTGATAATGTATGTTATTGTATGGTTTTATCTGCTCCCGATGATATGCTTTCAATTGATTATTAGTGTTGTTTTGGCCATGAGACTCGATAGAGGGGGGGTGAATTGAACTTTCTTAAAATCTTTCCCTCTTAAATTTTTTTCACAAAACTTTAGTTTTCAGATTTGTGGTCTCGGGATATTTTTCAAAATCAATGAAGGGTTTATATAAAATCTTGAATAGAAGGTGACGAGGATAAGAAAGATTGGTTCAGAATTAATAGATCGCATAATAGGTTCAGGTTCAAAACTCAATAATAACAAAATACAAAAATAGATTAAGCCTTTAAAGATTAAGAACAAGTTATGCAAGTTTCAGATACAAGCATTAACAATCAAGAACAAACTTGCAGGTTTCAATTTCAGTATATGATGCAAGATTCAATTCAATATTGATTATGAAGATCAAGAACTGATATCAATTGAATACTTAGAACATCAAGATCGTAGTTATATGCGCAAGACTGAAATTAAAGAGTTTGAGTTTAGAGATACCACACAACCAGATTTATCCTGGTTCAGTCACCACCACTGTGACCTACATCCAGTCCCCACTCCACCTGTGGGTTTTCACACACTAACACAACAAGCTTTAGCCAGGTAGCTTGAAAAACCTTTACACCACAGAGCACTCCTTCACCTTGAGATACCACACTCTTGTGAAGAGCCTCAATGTTCTTCCTTAGGGATACCTCACCCTAATCACACAGAGAGACTCCCTCTCTCTTTACAATCATATAGAACAAAAAATTGATTCCTAACTCTCAATAGTCAGATATACAAATTGAAGCACTTATGAGAATGAAACACTCTTTTTACAATAAATCTCAAGCAAGATAATGAATGATTTTCACAAGCAAGATAATGAATGATTTTCACAATTGATTTCTCAAATTTTATTTCGTGTAATTCTGATATGTTATGATATATGTATCCTTGATATTGTTAAAAGTGTTCCTTTGATCCCTCTATATATAGGAAACAACTTATAGTCGTTGGGATCAATTAAAACAGATTTGGATATGATAACATAATCTGTTTTCTTGATTATGGTTCTTGAAATAAGATTCTACATCGGTGTCGTCTTCAATCCTCAGGGCTCGTAGTTGATAGTAGACGAGCTCCATATGCCATGTCATTGGACGTATACTCCTTCAACTGGTTGAATGAAACCTAGTAGACGAGCTCCATATTAAGGACTTAGCAAGTCCAAAAACTTGTGTGGACGAGCGCTTCTGTCACATGTGTGGAAGAGCACTTCTGTCACTTTAGTGGACGAGCACTTCTGTCACTTTAGTGGACGAGCGCTTCTGTCACTTTAGTGGACGAGCCCTTGTATCACTTTAGTGGACGAGCACTTGTCACTTTAGTGGACGAGCACTTCTATCACTTTAGTGGACGAGCGCTTGTATCACTTTATTGGACGAGTGCTTGTATCAGTTTAGTGGACGAGCACTTCTGTCACTTAAGTGAACGAACGCTTGTATCACTTTAGTGGACGAGCGCTTGTATCACTTTAGTGGACGAGCACTTCTGTCACTTTAGTGGACGAGCGCTTCTAATTTCCAAAAATCATTTTCATTAAAGAAAACTTATTTCTTTTAATGCATGTTATGAAAATTGATTTTCTTCACGCATCTTTTTAATTGAGCTATTTTGTGACTAAGAGATTTCTTTCTCTTACAAATCATCTAAGACTTAAATCTAAAATTCTCCTTTAAGCTTGGTCTTGATGATCCTTTGATCTTTGACTTTGCTCTTTTGATTTCTACATGCAGCTCCTTGATTCCTTCAAGTTCTTCTTTGAATATTTTCCTTGAATTTGCTTAATGAACTTGTTGATCACTGCTTGATACATGTCTTTGAAATTTGGCACTAAAACACTTGCACACATATTAAGTTGTATTTTTCAAATATCAAAATCTCTAAGTCATTGAGTTTTACAATTAGTATGCCTAAGTATGTATGATGTTATTGATGTGATGTATGCCATGATAATGATGTTATTTTGATGGTGAGACAGTTATGATAATGATTATAATGCTGTGCTCTTGTGAGTGTTGATTGTTGAGGATGTTAATGCCAACAATGATGTTAAAAGATGTTAATGAATCTTCACTAGTGGAAATAATGTAATATACGGGAACGTTTTATGTCAGTTGACCATATGTTTGACGTTAAAAATGAAGCGGTGGCAGTTTTGTAAATATTAAATCACTATTTGCGTCAGTTGTTTAACGAACTGATGTTAAAAGTGATTATTAACACTTTTAACGTCAGTTGTTTATACAACTGAAGTTAAAATTGTGATTTTTACTTCAGTTAAATAAATAACTGACGTAAATAATCAACTTTCGTTGTCATCTCCCTGTTGTCACTCTTAACGCAGATCATCACTCCATATGTAGTGCAGTTTATTTCTAATCTTTTTTTAAAAAGGTTTATTTTTAATCTTAATTAATTAGATTGAATTAGTAAACAAATTCTTGTGCAAATTAAGATAAATAAGCACTTGACATAAAACAAGTTATATGTATAATCAAATCGTAACTCATTGAAGCGATTCATAAGTTACAATTACATGATTAAAAGATAAAAAATTTCCGCAAGATAGCACTAAAATATAAAAAAGTTTCTGCTTCAACATCATTTTCTTCTCAGTCCTGTCCTCATAAACTCCAATGGATGCATCTCCTCCCTTACTTGAAGTCCTTGATGCTCCATCTGAATCCACAGTCAATTTGGAGCCAAAGCAGAGTGAAGGGTGCACTCGATATGTTTCAGCAATATTCTTGGAATAGTCACTTGGTTCCAAAGCTGAGGTTTTGGAACTGTAGCTGCTGATTCTCCAGAAGGATGATAATGTGTGCAATTCACATAATGCGATTTACACACCCTTATCACCCATGTAATGCGATTTACACAACCTCAGAAGTTGTTTGACCATTAAGACAGAGACCTTTAAGTCTAGGTATAGGAAGAAAGAGTGATGAACTTAATCTCCATGGCAGAGCCATATTGTGAAGCAGAAAAATTAAAGGAAGGAAGGAAGCTATTTATAGGAGTAGGGGATGAAGTTACTAGGTGTCGTAAGTTACTAAAAAATTAAATTGATCATTAAGAGCATTAGGTTCCAAGGCTCATTGGGAGTTGGCAGTCATATATTATAAACGTGCAGAAAAGAAAACGCCCGAAGGAATAGGAAGAAATAGACCTTTAAGTCTAGGTATAAACTTAGAGCTCATAAAGAGGATTATAGGTTACAATGTGCATGGGTAAGTAGCACAGAAGTAATGGGTAATTAAGTAGCAGAGTAGACAAAGGAATGAATGCTTTTGCAGAAACTTATACACTTTTAACGTCAGTTGTTGAATAAAACTGACGTTAAAAGTGTTTTTAAAATAAAAAATATTTATTTTTAACGTCAGTTGTTTATACAACTGACGTTAAAAGTGTGATTTTTACTTCAGTTAAATAAACAGCTGACGTAAATAATCCTATATCCCTATCTGAAATGCCCTGTTGTCACTCTTAACACTGGTCAATGGGTAAGTAGCAGAGTAGTCAAAGGAATGAATGTTTTTGCAGAAACTTATACACTTTTAACGTCAGTTGTTGAATAAAACTGAAGTTAAAAGTGTTTTTAAAATAAAAAATATTTATTTTTAACGCCCCATTGTTTATACAATTGACGTTAAAAGTGTGATTTTTACTTCAGTTAAATAAATAGCTGACGTAAATAATCCTATATCCCTATCTGAAATGCCCTGTTGTCACTCTTAACACAGGTCAATCCACATCTATAGTGCAGTTTATTTCTAAACTTTTTTGTTTAAACATGTTTATTTTTAATCTTAATTAATTAGCTTGAATTAGTAAACAAATTCTTGTGCAAATTAAGATAAATAAACACTTAACATAAAACAAGTTATATATGTATCTCATTGAAGCGTTCATAAGTTACAATTAATTACATGATTAAAAGATAAAAAATTTCTGCAACATAGCCCTAAAATATAAAAAAGTTTCCTTTCAAGCATCATTTTCTTCTCGAGTCCGTCCTCAGAAATTCAAATGGATGCATCTCCTCCCTCACTTGAATTCCATGATGCATCGTGATTAATCAAAGTGAAAGGGATCTTTGCATCACCTCCTTCACTGGAATTCCTTGATGCATCATCTCGAATCCACAGTCACTTGCAGCCAAAGCAGAGTGAAAGGGATGACTGGGATGAAATAAAGTGAGGGAATCACATTACCTGATTTACTCAACTTTACCATCCATGTAATGTGATTTACACAACCTCATAAGATTTTTGACCATTAAGACAGAGACCTTTAAGTCTAGGTATAGGAAGAAATAACAAAGGTCTCAGAGCCATTTTGTGAAGGAATAGAAATATAGAGGAAAAGAAGAGGCAGTATTACAGACTGATACAGAAGAATGGTACTTTATATAGAGAATATTTTTACCCAACACTTTTAACGTCAGTTGTATTCAACAACTGACGTTAAAAGTGTTTTTAAAAAAAATATATTAATATTTAACGTCAGTTTTTTAATACAACTGACGTTAAATGTTGCTTTATTTTTGGTTATAACGTTTACACCCGCGCGCCTTCTGTACTTCGCTCTGTACGTACGTCTCTTTTCTCTTTTCATCACTCAACCCTAGATCACTCTCAACCCTCACTCTCACTCTCACCCAGCACAGAACCCTAATCGCGAGCTCATCTCCACCGCAACCACCGCGAGGGCTTCTTCGCCACCACCGTGAGGTACACTATTAACCCTAAATCTGTCTTTCCATTCATTCTTTGCAATAACTTGACATCTCTCTTTCCCCTTCCCGCGCACTAACTCTCCTTGTCCCTCTGCTCTCAGTAACCACATCGAATGTTGGCCACCACTCGAGCTCCCCTCCCCACCACCACGCGAGCACCTATTTCTGGTGAGTATTTAGGGCACATTTTTGTATTTTTGGTTTTGAGTGTATGTTGAAACTGTAGTCTCAGTAGTTGAAACTTGAAACCGTGAGTTTGAGTTGTTTGGAATGTACGTCTCTATTTTTGGTTTTGAGTGCATGTTGCTCTGCTGGTTGATCTGTCACGACCGTGATGCTCATCACGGCTAGGCCGTGATCAGTTCTGCCTGTGATGGCATGGTCTGGTTTAGTTGGCATGTTACGGTCGTGATGGACATCACTGCCAGGCTGTGGCCAGTGCTTGGCAATCTTCAAAAACTATAGTTTTCAATCTCCTGTATTGTCCTTATATTGGATATATGTTTTGTATATCTACAGGACCTATCTAGTTATGGATCGTAGTTGGATGGTTTGTAAGCGTACTAGTGCTAAGTATTTCAAGGGGGTGGGAGAATTTATAGAATTTGCTCAAAGGAATGTTCCTAATAGTAATGGAATGTTCTGTTGTCCTTGTGTCAAGTGTTTGAATACGAGGAAATGTACGGTGAACGATATATGTACTCATTTGATTTGTGAAGGGATTTGCTTGAGTTATACAAGATGGATATGGCATGGTGATGTGTTGTTGAGTAGTACGGCGAGTGTCTCCCAACATGAGGACGTTGACGTAGATATGGAGGATGATCGAGTAGAGGACATGATCCGTGATGTTGGACAAGAATCTTTTCATCGAGCTCATGTGTATGATAGGTTGTGCGGTGATGCGGATAAGCCTTTATATCCAGGGTGTACTACTCATACACGGTTGTCGGCGGTGCTAAAATTGGTTTGTGTGAAGGCGAGAAATGGTTGGACCGATAAAAGCTTCACGGAATTGCTTGAAGTGTTGAAAGACTTGCTTCGGAGGACAACACATTGCCTGACCCGTAACTATGAGGCCAAGAAGGTATTGTGTCCTATGGGTATGGAGTATAAGAAGATACACGCATGCCCCAATGATTGCATATTGTACACCGGTGTTCATGAAGACAATCATGATTGCCCCAAATGTGGGTTATCACGATACAAAGTGAAGGGTGGTGATGATGATGATGATCTTGATGATGTGAGAAAAAAGGGTCCTCATGCGAAGGTGTTGTGGTATCTTCCAATAATTCCAAGGTTCAAGCGATTGTTTGCCAATGCGAAAGATGCGAAGAATCTTAGATGGCATAATGATGAGAGGAAACGTGATGGAAAGGTTCGTCATCCTGCTGATTCCATTCAATGGAAGAATATCGATACTATGTTTCCGGATTTCGCCGATGAGCCAAGAAACCTAAGGCTTGGACTTGCTACAGATGGAATGAATCCTTATGGTAACATGAGTAGTATTCATAGTTCATGACCTGTTCTGTTGGTAATTTACAACATGCCCCCTTGGTTGTGCATGAAGCGCAAATACATGATGTTGTCTATGATGATTTGGGCCCAAAGCAACCCGAAAATGACTTAGATGTTTATCTAGGTACCTTGATTGAAGACTTGAAAACGCTGTGGGTGGAAGGTGTTGATGTAGTTGACGGGTATTCTCATGAGACTTTCAAGCTTCGTGCCATGTTATTTTGCACCATCAACGACTTTCCATCATACGGTAAGTTGTAAGATGCAGGTGTCAAGGGGCATAAAGCATGCCCTATATGTGAAGAAGGCACATGCTACACTCAGTTGCATCATGGAAAGAAGACGGTTTACCTTGGGCATCGGATATTTCTTAGACGTGATCACCCATATCGTAAGATGAAAAAAGCTTTTAATGGATGCCAAGAGACAGAAGAAGCGCCGACGGCCTTAATTGGAGAGCAGGTTTATCAGAGGGTAAAGGACATCGATGTTATATTCGACAAGTCCAAAAAGAAAGGTAAAGCTGCTAAGAAAAACATATGGAAGAAGAGGTCGATATTCTTTGATCTTCCATACTGGCGCAAGCTTGATGTCAGACACTGCATTGATGTGATGCATGTGGAGAAAAATGTGTGTGATAGTGTGATCGGGACGCTTCTCAACATTCAGGGCAAGACAAAGGATGGTGTGAATGCTCGTCTCGACCTCGTTGCTATGGGTATACGAGAGCAGTTAGCTCCAGTTGTTGAGGATGGTAAGCGGACTTATTTTCCGCCAGCATGTCATACTTTGTCAAAAAAGAGAGAAAAAGTTTATGCGGTGTCTTCAGGGCATCAAAGTTCCACATGGTTACTCTTCAAATATGAAGAGGCTTGTCTCTAGTGATCTTAAATTGGTTGGCTTGAATTCTCATGATTGTCACATCTTGATGCAACAACTTCTGCCCGTTGCTATTCGTGGTATTGCTCCAAAAAATGTGAGACATGCCATTACTCGGTTGTGCTCATTCTTCAATTCTGTATGTAGCAAAGTCGTTGACCCCCGTATGTTGGATGACTTGGAAGTTGAGGCTGCTACAATCTTGTGCCAATTGGAGATGTATTTTCCTCCTTCCTTTTTCGACATAATGGTTCACTTAATTGTTCATTTGGTGAGGGAAATTAGATTATGTGGGCCGGTTTTTCTGAGATGGATGTACCCAGTTGAGCGCTACATGAAGATCTTGAAAGGGTACGTGAAGAATCCTCATCGTCCGGAAGCATCTATTGTTCAAAGGTATGTTGCAGAAGAAGCTATTGAGTTTTTTTCGGACTACCTTCATAACACGGATCCTATAGGGGTTCCTAAGCCTCGGCATGATGAGATTAGATGTCAAGGTAAGGGTACACATGGCTTAAGAATTAATAGGAAGGATCGGGAGGAAGTGCTTCAAGCACATTTGTATGTATTGAGCAACATCGAATGTGTTCAGCCTTTCTTATTTGAACATAAAAGAAAAGTCAATCAAGAAAACCCTCGAATGAGCGAAAGGTGGTTGTTGAACAAGCATAACAAGACTTTCTTACCATGGTTCAAGGAAGAAATGCTTAAGGATGGTAGTCATCGCTTCTGATGACGTAAGATGGCTAGAACGTGGGCCTAGCTTCAACGCCATATGTTGGAGCGGATACGACATAAATAACTTTTCCTTTTATAGAAAGGAACAAGATAACAAGAGTACCATGCAAAATAGTGGGGTTATGATCGTGGCCGAAGCAATGCACTTCTCTAGTGCAAAGGACACAAAACCCGTTACAGCACCGAGACCTTACTTTAATTTGGATATATTGAAGATATTTGGGTGCTCGATTACACTAAACTTACAGTGCTGGTATATAAATGTAAGTGGGTTGATAGTAACGGTGGTGTACAAACCGACGAATTGGGGTTCACATTGGTAGACCCCAACAAGTTAGGTCATATAAATGAGCCTTTCATAATGGCTTCCCAAGCAAAACAAGTGTTCTACATCACTGATCCTTCTAACAAAAGGTTGTCCATGGTTCTCCAAGGAAAAAGCATGTATAATGGTAGTGATGAAAATGAAGATTCAAATCTTGATATTCCTGAGACTCCTTCTTTTTCAACAAACATGCCTACTATAATCGAGGAGACACAGGTGGACGATGTACATGCCACTCGTGATGATCATCACGAAGGGATATTGATATAGGTAGTTTAAACTTAGTATACATTTATTTTTATTTTTATTTCTGTATTTATTTTGAGTTATAACCTATGTTAATAAATATATATTGTTTACGAACAGGCATACATATGGATCATTGTTCCATTTTTCCTTTGCAATTCTGTAATGTGTGTGATATTACGTATTCTTGGGATATTTACTTGAATGCGAGGGATAGTGAGGGGAGTGATATTTTAAAACTGAATTTAAAAAAAAATACTATTAAGCGTCGGTTGTATCATACAACCGGCGTTAATAGTATTTTATAAAATATACTGATACACTAATAACGTCAGTTGTTTATTACAACTGACGCTAAAATTAAGACCTTTAACGTCAGTTCTTTATAACAATTGACGTTAGTTTTAACAAAATTAACGTCAGTTTTTTTAAAGAACTGACGTTAATTTTAACAAAATTAACGTCAGTTGTGTTAAAGAACCGACGTTAATAGTGTTATATTTAACGTCGGTTCTCAACTGACGTTAAAAGTTTAACTTTTAACGTCAACTGTATTTACGTCAGTCAATATTCTGACGTAAAAAATCAATTTTAACTGACGTAAAAAGTACTTATTGCACTAGTTCTTTAATAGGATTGTCAATGGCGTAATACATGAATGTAGTGTGAGAAGCGAGGTTGTGTTCATAGGGCTTAGTTAAAGACCCTAGGATTGATTAGTGAGTGTTCTAGGAACATTAATAACAAAGCTATGACTAAAGGATTAATTCCCCAAAATGAGAAGACATGAATATTAATGAAGAACAGTTAAGATTAATGATGTTGATGATCAATGGATTAGTAAAAGCCAATAGGTTGAATCTGTGAATTGCCCTAAGGATTTGGGAAAGGATTTCTGACCCTTTCTGCCCAGATCAGTACGACCATGCTCCACTGAGCACGGTCCTGCTTAACAAGGAGAACGCCCATGCTCTAGTTTGAAATCCAGAAAGGGTGCGCTGCTTAAGCACGCCCGTGTTCAATAGTCAACACGACCATTCTTGACTATTGAGTTCAGCACACTCGACCTGAGTAGGAAGCACACACGTGCTTCCCTGTGCAGGACAGAATGCAGAAAGCTGAACGGGGGTATTTTACACCAAGTATCCTAATAATAATACAAGAAGACACCAAACAAAGTTAACATAAGCTAGATAATTTAAAGATTATAATGTACCTTGGTAGCCGAGAGGCCAAGGGGGCCTTGATGCTTAATGGTCAAGGTGTTGAGCTCTGGTACTGCAGAACCAGAGTGTTAATAACTAAAGTGAGAAGATAACGTTGCTGATGTTGTACCTTGGTAGCCGAGTAGCCAAGGGGGCCTTGATGCTTAATGGTCAAGGTGTTGAGGCTCTGGTGCTTTTTGGCCTGAGTGTTGTCAACGCTTAAAGTTAAAAGACTAAAGATGATGTTATCTTTGGTGCTTGTTGGCCAAAAACGTTAAGCCATAATAAATGGTGTTGATGGAGGTGGTTGATGAACGGTTGTTTGTTGTGTGCATGCATCATGCATAAAGTTATTAGGGGGAGGTATGACATAGGGGAGGTTACCGAGAGTTGGTTGATCCGGCCATCCGTGGTGATCTGAGTGATCTGGCCCTCCGTGGTGGTGCATCTGAGAGTAAGGTGCGTCGGCTGTCCTAGGGGTCCACCCATGGTTTGGTGGACTACCCCGGCATTGGGGCTTTTTGGCCAATGTCGAAATGTAACTCTGAAGTCATAGGCCTGGTGTAGATGGATCCACATGCATTCGGAGTAGTGATTCACATTGCATTATATGATTGATGATTATATTGTTATACTATGATGTGTTGTTGTGTTGGTATGATGAATATGTTATAAATGCTATGTTGCTATGTTTCTATGTGTTGTATGATCATCTTGCCAATTATCATGTTGCCATTAAGTTGATATATGTGGTTTTTACTCCCGTCTTTTGTTGTTGCTTTGCATGTACCATTTTTGTGTTATGTAGAGGACGGTGAGCAGCTTGCTGAGGAGTGACTCTGAGGAGCCGCTTCTATTAGTTAGTTTAAGTTGAGTTTGTTATACGAGTTATTTATCGGATTGGTTATACCAGCTTTGTAATGTGACATCGGGGTTGGGTTTCATTTATATGTTTATGTTACGTTTTCCTTATAAACATGTTTTGGTTTTCCGCGTTATGTTACAACGTGGTAGCCTCTGCCTGGTCTTTAATGTAATTGCATGCATTATTTCCCTATTATATCTATGTTATCACTTTTGAATACATGCAGGGTAGAGTGTGTCACACGCCCAACATGCAACGTTTGAGCGTTCTGACTTATGTCGGTTGTTCGATTTCACATATTCCGGTGCACTCTGAGTCTGTTTCCTGTCCGATTGAATTCAAACTTGTTGCACCAACACATTAACACTTAACAAACAAGATTAAGCTATCATACACGCTTAATTCTTTTCTGGTTCCTTAATCTATAAAAAGCGGTGTTACAGGCCTTACCCTAAACCTCCATATACCGAGTGGCTGAAGTGTGTTTCGGTTAATCGAGGTGAAAGATGTAAAGAATGGGGAATATATGACATGATTATGTGGTCCTAACATGATATTCCCCTCAATATTGAGCTTTTATCCGACTTTCTTGGCTTTTGGTCCACCTCCATTAAGCGGAAATGATGTTCCTTCATTGTATGAGCTTTCCTACCCAACTTTGAAGGTAAATTTTTCGAAAAACATAGCCTCTCACTCCAACTTCATAGCAGCCAATTCTAAGACTTCCCACCAATTTTCTGATGGTGAACACCAAGCTTTTCTACTGTACTGGTTTTGCAAATACTTTATTTGTTCTAGCTCAGTAGAAGTAGTATTGGAAATCTCCCATCGTGTTTCACTAATCACCTTAGTAAGGTAACTTTTCCTCGACTCCATTTTCTTCCTTTTTATACAAAATTATTTTTACCCCGGTAACTCGGCTCCAAAATTATGAAAAGCTGGACAACATGACCGACTATATCTAGTTTTGGCAACTTTGGATAATTATGTATTTTCCAGAGTTTATCCCATTATTCCACAAGAATTTTTGCCCTTCTTCCTTGAATCTGGTCTCTCTTGGCCGATTCCTATAGACTCTTCCCATAGTACAACAGTAGGCTTTTGATTTTGCCATAGAGTTATTGACTTCAACTCATCATTCCAAGGAATTATTTCCTTTAGCTGACAGCCCAATAATCTTCTTTGCATGAGAACCAATCCTTCTAGCCTCTAGGATCCCCAGTTAATAAATTACACCACTCTTTGCTAGAGTAGTGTTTTATCATCTAGGGATTTGATGTGTGGATTGAAGCTTTCCATCCATTACAACAAGACATCGACTGAATTTTACTGCCCACAGCTTCTTGCTCGACAATTTGAGCTTATCCAGAACATCCCCATGACTTATCAATCAATGGTGACAGCTTTCACAAGGCCTACTCTTTATGACAAAAATGTGGTATCCCTGAACTAGCAAAATATTCAAAACCTGAATGCTTTTGAGCACACAGTATTTCACCAGCTACTTGGAGAATCATCAGCTTTCATCGACGGTGGCCCTCTACGGTCAAGAAGATATTTTCTGCCCCTACTTCCAGCTACCTTGCTGATTCATCATCGGAGGAGATGTGGACCAACCAGCTCTCAATGCTCAGCCCATCTCGGTAAGGAAACCCGAGGTTTCTAAAAGCAAGACTCCAGCTACTGTAAAAGGTGGCCTTTAATCCCATACTATCCTTTCTTTCTACCTTGTTAATGTTTTCTTCTAATTATTTTACTTTCTAGGAACTTCTCAAGATGCTGCCATAGATGTTGAGAACCTGGAAGAAACCCCTGCTAGGACATCATCTCATCCCTTAGCCACCAAGAAGATTACCAGGTAAACTGGAGCATCATAATGGAGGCCCCACAAGCTACTCTGCAAATAGCTCCCAAAAGAAGAAGACTCAAGAAGATATATAAGTTCTTTTCTTATTTATTCTTATCCTAAATATGTATCATTTCCTCGACTAATCTTTACCCTTATCTAGGCATATTAGCAATCCCCTGAAGCTACTTCTGGAGCTGCTTCTCAAGACCTTTCCCTGTCAGACAAACTATTGTTCAGGAAAACTTATTGAATTTCTTTTCTATCATCAGTCGATTTCTTTCCAATTTATCAACTAACATTTCAAGATTTTATTTTGCTAGGATGGTGGATCTACTCCTCAGTCAACACCTCAAGCTCCTTCGTTGCATGTGCAAGCAGTAAACCCTTTAGTTACCCCCATTTCAGAGGAAGATTTGGCCCAATATTTCTCCTTTCCTGTACCTCGAGTGATTGCTACTCCAGGCTCACCCTCTAATCAGCAGTTAGCCTTCATGGAGAACCAACTGAATCAAGACATCCTAGTGGACCAGCATACCATCACCGATGAGAATCTCTTTGTCCAAGCTTGCCAAATCACTCAGCATTAATGAAGCTCAAAAATCCATATTCGACCGCATGGCAGTCCAAATCAGTGATATTTCCTGTAATTATCAAGTTTATAAAGGGTGCCATGATCAAGCTGTCAAGGATCTCAATCGGCTGGTGGAACTTCAGGACCAAAAACTCCAATTTCAATCCTCCTTTCAAGAGGCGGAAACTGAACAGAAAGATGATCTTGCTAAGAAAACTATAATGTCTGATCATTTAGCCGAGTTACTAGAGGAAAGAGAAAGGACTAATAAGGAAATTGCTGAGACTTAGACTAGGTTGGAGGCACATAATTCAAGATGCAATTGTACCATCAATCCACATCTTTAGATGCAGAAATAGTCCTCCTATTGTAGTAGAAATAAGCTCTTGAAGAAGACTTAACTGTCACGGACCATGGGCTTTTCTTGGCCAGGGAGTCTAGGGAAGATTTTAAAAAGCTCCTGGTCGAAGCAAAGAGGAAAATGGCACCATCCTCAGCTCAACAAGAGGTGGAAGCCACTTCTGCCCTCGAGTTCGCGGCTAACCCAATTGATTCTTCTTATGCAATTAAGTCTTCTGCCAAGATTCTGGATGAACAACTTCAAACAACTGATGGTGCTGCTACAGTCGAGCCTGCACGACCAAACCCAAATTCCTCAACTCCCAAGCTTGTTTCTGCCACTACGGATCAAGAACCCGCCCTGATGCATCTGCTCCTGCAACCCCTAGATCCTCGACTACTGAGTCAATTACAAGTACTCGGTCAACTGTCGAGCCATAGTTTCCTTAGGCTTTTTAGTTGCTTTACTTTATTTGCCCCTTTTAAATTAGACTTCTTTGTGAAGAAGCTAGACGGTTGGCTTGTACCCGTTACACCTGGACACATTTGAATTTCCTTCCCATATTGAAGGATAGTACTTTTTCAAATATTTTCCATTTATGCTTCTATTTAACTCTTCACCCTGCATACTGACCAATCGATAAACCCCATTAGGCATTACTTGGCTAACAACGAAAGGGCTTTCCCAAGTTGTTGACCATTTTCCTAACTTAGGATCTTTAGTTTCTAATGGCAAAATGGTTTTCCAGACTAAGTCCCCCTCAAAAAAACTCTTAAGCTTAACATGCTTATTGTAAGATTTAGCCACTTTCTCTTTATTCAGCCAAATATTTTCCAAGGCCATCAATTTATCTTCATCAGCCGATTTCAACTCCATTAACATAGCCTGCTGATAATCATCTACGGTCAACCAATGTTGTTTAGCTACCTTTAATGACATTACATTAATTTATAATGGTAACAGAGCATCATGTCCATAAGTTAACCGATAAGGGGTAAACCTTGTTGTAGTAGACTTGGAATTTCTATTTGCCCATAATACTTCAGCTAACACTCCATGCCATCTCTTAGGCTTGTCTTCTATAGTCTTTTTGAACAATCAAGGCCATTGGCTTGTGCATAGTAAGGTGAAGACCCAACTAGCTTGATGCCATATTATTGGGCAAAAGCAACTATTTTGTCACCAGTAAACATAGTACCCTGATCTGTGGTAATTGTCTCTGGAAACCGATAAATAATTTGATTCATAATGAATTTAATCACATCAGCTTGTGTATATCAATCTTCAGCTGAGCTTCCACCCACTTTTTAAAATAATCAATAGCTACTATGATGGTGTGCCTTTTGGAAGAAGGTGGGTGTATTTTCCCGATTAGATCTATTGCCCAACCTCAAAACGGCCAAAGCTTAACAATTGAGTGCAGCTCATCGGCTGGGATTCTCTGTATGGGTCCATGTTTCTGACATTCTTCACACCTTTTACCATAGGCATAATAATATGAATTAATGGTTGGCCAATAATAAACATATCTATGGATCAACCAACACATTACAGACCCTGATCTATGACCATGCACTTCTCCCATTATTCTTAAAGTCTCTGCTTTGCTTGGGAACTTTAATAACACTCCTTCTAACCCCCTATTGTGTAGTTCATCATCTACCAAGGCATACTTTAAAGGTTGAAAGTGAGGAAGGGTTTTGCAAATATCTTGTCAGCTCGACTCTCCAATCATCGGCTAGATCTACATTACCAATTAGAGCCGCTCTGAGCTGAACATCAATAGGCTGAGTATCGGCAAACGTTTATGTATACCCAGAAGCTTATTAGGCTAATTCATTAGTCTCTTCATTATCTATTCTAGGTATGTGCATTATTACTTCATCAGCAAATTGTTTTAAGAAACTGCTAGTTGTTTCAAGATATTTTACCAAGTTAGGATTGATGCACTGATAATCCCCAGCCAATTTTTTAATGACTAACTAAGAATCCCACATTACTTGTATATACTTGGCTTCCATGTACACTAAAATTTTCAACCCCAGTATTAGGGCTTCATACTTAGCTTGGTTGTTTGAACAACCCAATTCCAGCTGATGCAGGAACTTCCAACTATCTCCTGTAGGGCTTGTAATTGCAATTCCACCCCCAACTCCTTTGCCAATTCTAGACCCATCAAAAGCTAAAACCCAAGGTTTAAGATTGATGCATTTATTTACCTTGGCTAAAGGGTCCGTGACATACACAAGGGTATGGAGCTAAGAAATCAGCTAGAGCTTGCCCTTTAACAACCCTAAAGGGTACATATTTTGATGCAAAAGAACTCAACTTAATGTCCCATTTAATCAACATGCCTTGTAACACTAGCCTATTAAGTAAGTTTCTCACAATATCAATTTTGCAGACCACTAGGACTTCTTTAGGCAGGAGATAGTATTTCAGTTTGGTACACGGATGGTAAAGGGATAGACACAACTTTTCTATTGGAGTGTACCGTGTTTCATGATTATTAAGAAATTGACTTAAATAATAGATGGATCTTTCATTCCCATCCTCATCATCTTGTGCCTGTAGGCAACTAATATATACAGCTTTAACGGCTTCCCTGGCATTGATGGTACTAATACAGGAGGACCGGTCAAACATTGTTTTATCTGTTCAATGGCAAGTTGTTGCCCTTCCCCCTTAGATCATTCCTCGACATATTTTAATTTTAACAAGGGAGAAAAAGCCTTCAGCTTACCTATCAAATTAGCAATAAATCTACTTAAGAAATTGATCGTGCCAATTAGACTTTGCAACTCCTTCTTATTCCAAGGGGTCAAGCTTCCAATACGGCTTTGACCTTATTTTTGTTAACCTCAATCCCATGTTTGTGAACTAGAAATCCTAAAAGTTTCCAGTCGACACATCAAAAGAACATTTAGCAGGATTCATTTTTAAATTATGGAATAATCTTTTTATTTCTTGATCTAAATTGGCTAAGTATTGATCAAAATCAAGGGATTTAACTACCACATCACCGATATAAACTTCCATTGTTTTTTCCAATTAACTCATGAAAGATTGCATTCATAGCTCTTTGGAACGTGGCACCGGCATTTTTCAACCCAAATGGCATGACAAGCCATTCGAATATAGGCGTGTGTGTGTGTGTGTGACCATGAATGTTATTTTGTAACTACCTAATAATTTTCATTATTAATGTGTGACCACGATGTAGGCAAACGATTAAAGTTAGAGTATGCATGGCGATTGCTGATAGATGAACCTAAATGGTCAAATGCATCATTTGGAGGAGCTAGTAAGAGGACAAAGACTTCTGCTCCTAGAGCATACTCGTCCCCTTCTAATCTGAAGATGCCACCAAGTGGCGAATACCATGAAATTTCACCTACTGTTGCTCGTCCAATGGGTACAAAGATAGCAAAAAGAAAGGGAAAATCAAATGCAATGGGTGAGACACAAAAGTCAACAGTTGCAGTGGTGGAAGAATGGACACGTGTCAAGAAAGAATAAAACAAGTTGAAGGAAAAAGAGTTGAGCATAAAGGAGAAAGAGTTGGAGTCGTTGAATATGAAGGAGAAAGAGTTCGAGTTACAGATCCTCTTCAAGGATAGATAAGCAACTACGATATCATGAGCGGTTGTGTGACATGATTAGAGAAAAACATGGAATAGCATAACATATTGATGATGTTTTTAATTTAAGTATGTAATGATGTTGACTATGTTTTAAATTTAATGATTTAATGATATAATGATGTTGACTATGTTTTTAATTTAATGATGTAATGAAGTTGGTCAAACCATTCGTTATTCAAACTAGCCGTTATTCAAACTAACCGTTGGTCAAACTAGTCGTTATTTAAACTAGCACTTGGCCAAACTAGCCGTTATTCAAACTAGCAGTTACTCAAACTAGTCGTTGGTAAAACTAGTCGTTATTCGAACTAGTTGTTGTTCAAACTAGACGTTATTCAAACTAGTCGTTATGTTGTCTCTCTTTATGTATTCTTAACATCTAAAAGGATTTTCATACCTCTCAATTGTGCAATTAACTCTAAAGTTATCCTTGGAATTGACCCTAACGATTCAGACAATGAGGAAATGCTTGAGTGGGTCTCTTAATGGAGACGCAAATGCAACGACTGAGTAACAACTCCACTATGCGTATACATAAAATAACTCACGTAGAATTTGAGTTGTAAAGAGGGACATGCTTGATTATTCAATGACTACTTCTCTAATAATCTGGTATACACAGAGGAGTAATTCCAGTGAAGATTTTGAATGAGAAAGGATGTCTTCCTTCGCATTGTTGAAGCCCTTGGCAATCATGATGAATATTTTCAAATGAGAGTTGATGCAATTGGAAGAATGAGTCTTTCACCATTGCCGAAATGCACTGTTACTATTCATATACTGGCATATGGATCCCTGATAATATGTGTGGATTGGCGAAAGCACCGCAGTGAAATGGTTAGACAAGTTTGTAAGGGGAGTCAATGAGGTATTTGGGAATGAATACTTAAGGAGGCCTAACACCAATGACATTGAGCTCCTACTGTAACATCCATGTTTTAAGACCTTGTTTAAGTGCTTAAAATGTATGTTTAAGTGTATGGAAGCTTGTTTGAAAAGTATGCGATCGGTCGACTCAAAATCGGATGACCATGTGAATTAGGGTTTCCTAGTCAGGGGGTCAGCGCTTGAGCGCCTAGAGTGATTAGTGACAGACACATGTTCAAATCAGACAGGACACATGGTGATGTTTCTTCGACGTGAAGTAGTTGACTTTGTTCAACTCTTGAGCACCCAGGGGCTAGCGCTCGAGCACCCGAGCGCTTGAGCATTGGAGCTTTCCACGCTCGACCGTTGGCGTCAAAATTTTGAAAAAAAAATATAAGTTCATAAGAAATGGTAACTTAAGTTACCATTTTACATAGCAGATAAAGAGAGAACGATAGAGTGACAGAGAGAAAGAAAAGTTAGTGAGGAGAGAGGAAACTTTCTGTGTCGAGTACGGTCAATCTGGTTGCCCTATCGCAATTCTGACTACACCGTTATTATCGTGGTGATGACGTCTTCTTAACCCTATATCTCTTTTGTTGCTAAGGCTAAGGTAAGCCTATGCTCTTTTTATGCCGACATGACGTTAGTGACGGTATTGAGGTTTTCTCATAGCTCGGTTATCGGTTTTATGTTCCGTCTTTGTATTAGGGTTACTAGTGACGCCCCGCTTCATGTACTTGTATTCAGGTGAATTTTCAGAGCACCCCGAGTGCTAGTTTCGTGCGTGGAAGATTTGGGTCTTTAGAAGAGGTGTCCATTTTGTGGTCCCAGTTAGCTACATACACCTCAGGTGGGAAAAAAGAAACCACCTATCGTCGAAAATGGCTAAGTAGAATTTTATGCAATAATGGTGTAGGGTGGCCTAAACCCTACTTGTGAGCGAGTAATCGACAATGTCAATATCACATTGGTGACTACCTCGTAGTACAAATGATGATATAGGGATTGTAGGTTTATCGCCGTTAGGTTAAATTTGCGGTACTTGAGGATGTCTGATTTTATCAGGTTTGAGCAGCTTGTGATGTGCTGGTTGTGATAACATGTTTTATGTGGCTTTTTAAGATACATGAATATTTTATTGATATTTTAATATGTATAACATGCTATGTGTGATAACATGCGATATTTGCTATTATGTGCTTAGTTGGCATCTAGGTGATGATACGTGCTGTTTTAGAGAGATACATGTTGGGGGAGCGTATGACATAACTATGGGCTGATATGATGTGATCTGAGATATAAGATGGGTTTGTGATGGAAAGTTGAGGCACTAGGTTATGACTCGATATGAGTCGGTGAGACTCATATAGATACATTGTGTTTTTCACAGTCGTGTGGGTGGAACACCTGAGGTCAAAGTATCTGATTGTGGATACCGGATATTGAGGGTTAGTTCCCTAACGGGAATGGGGGAGATTACGGTGATACTCTCGTAGTCCTTTCTGAGCCACTCTGTGTATCCTAACGGTAATGAGGATACTTTTATATTGTGTTGTGCAACTATTCCCTAACGGGAATAGGGGAATAGTATCATTCTTTGAATAAGCACCCTAACGGGAATGGGGGTGGGCACCGAGGTTTGTGGATGCGCTGCTTGGACGACTGACTAATATCCCTAATCAAATGAGGGATGCGTGACAGGATTGTAGGCGGCCACATCAGCATACATGCTTAGCTGCATGAGAGTAAGGGTAGAGGATGATTCAGTAACTCGAGGATGATTTCTAGATATATGTGTTCCATATGTGATGCATGTCTTTGTGTTGTTGTTGTATATATGCTATGTATTCCTTTTCCGTATATGATGATAGAATAGTTTCTTATCTCCCTTTCCCCTTTCTATGTATGTTTTGGTTATCGATACGAAAAGCAGAGCTCGACGATAGAGATGTTGCACCTACATCATCCTTGGATGAAAGAGCCATCGGGGTTCCCAATGATGGGAACCAGTGAGTTGGAGTCCATGAGGAGAGAGGGTGGAGAGTGGATCCGGTCACCTTCTTCTCTGTGTATACGTGTCCAGTTACCATGTACATGAGGTTTAAGGAGGCACCTTACTCTTGCTTCATTGGAGTATTCTGTCTTGGACAGAGTCTTCCTCTTCCAGTGTTTTAGCATCCACCGCCCAGACCATAGCTGCATCCATGGGCAGCCCAGAAATCAGAGGTTGTCGGGCCTATTGTAGTAGTTCCGAGAGGCAATGCCCGTCAGAGTTTACAATACCAGAGGATGCACCAGCGTCGTTGTGTCATCATATCTGATAGAAGCGAGGCGACGAAATCAGGACCACCATCGTAGAGACCACATAGGCAGGTTTACAGGTGTACGCGTGGGGAGAGTCAGGGTACTACCCAATATCCACGCTAGATATTGTGGAGGTCAGAGCGTCTTTTGTACATAGGTTGTGTGCAGTGAGCCCATTTTTGTTGTATTTTGAGTAGTGGCTGGTTTGTGTGGAGTGAGTGGCGAGGTGTGTCTTTTTTAGACCTTTATCTGTATTTCCTTTTATATTACCAGTTTGTGTATGCGTGGGACCCTACTAATGGGGTATCCTAGACAGTGATGATGTACCAATTTATGTACACACACACACACACACACACACACACACAGATATATATATATATATATATATATATGTGGTGTGTCGTTTATATTTACATCTCTTGCGATTAAAGTTTTAATATTTTTGCTTTGTTGTTATGTTTGTTTAGCATATATCACCATTAAGGTTAGTTAAATTAGGTTTTTCTTTAACGGGATATCGGGTTATCTCACCTAATGCAAATTGGGGAGACACGTGGTTTTCCAGGTATATTAGGTAGCATTGGCTGTATGCATTGGGAATAGAAAAAATGTTTGGTAGCATGGAAGGGTCAATTTACCCGTGGTGATCATGGGAAACCCACAATCATGCTTGAAGCAGTGGCTTCACAAGACTTATGGATTTGGCATGCATATTTTAGGGTTGCGGGTTCAAACAACAACATAAACGTTCTAAATCAATCTAATGTGTTTAATAACGTTTTGGAGGGACAAACTCCTAGGGTACAATATACGGTAATTAATAGAACCCAATATGACATAGGGTACTATCTAGCAGATGGTATATAGAGTAAGATACTACAACTCATATATGTCTATCACACCATAAAAGTCGTCTTCACCTCTACCTGTCTCACCCTTTACGTAAACACCATTGTTTATTGTTGTTTTGCCTTCTGTCCATGATTGAGTATAAAATTTGTACCCATTCACGAAGTATGTGTACCATTCTTTAGCATATGTCATAGGACCGTGAGACAAGTTTAGTAAGTGTTGATTAATGACAGTAGGTGCCTCATTGTAAACCTGTTCACAAAGTTTAACAATATGTTTTTATTTGCATATATAGTACGTAAACACCATTGTTTATTGTTGTTTTACCTTTTGTCCATGATTGAGTATAAAATTTGTACCCATTCACGAAGTACGTGTACCATTCTTTAGCATATGTCATAGGACCGTGAGACAAGTTTAGTAAGTGTTGATTAATGACAGTAGGTGCCTCATTGTAAACCTGTTCACAAAGTTTAACAATATGTTTTTATTTGCATATATAGAGTGGATAACAGAATGAACAGTTCAAAGATACTTGTTGCTAAAACCATTTTGGAAAATATGCATGAGTACCAGCAAATGCATCTCATTCGCTTAAGTTTTGAGATGACAAAAATGAACTGAACATATATGGACATAAGTTATGACAATTAACATATGATATTGAAAGAATAAAATTGTAAACACATACGTACTCATGGTATGGTTTAACCTCGACGCAATTGATCAGCTGATGAACATGAGTTGAGTTGCACTCTCCCTCCGTTAAACAATGTTTCAACTCCTTTTCGAATGACGATCGGGCAGACAAAAAACTGATAAGGTTCCAGGAAGTATTTCACTTTCACTTTCCATTTCGTTCCTTCTATTTCTTGGTGACAAAACCATGTCTTCGAAATAATGAGAACATTAATGACGTATCTCACTTTGTAAGTAAGATGCACAGATTGAACCTTCAACTCTAGCCTTATTTTTCACTGATCATTTTGAGTCGCCCGTGAATCTATAAAATAATGACGAGATTATTATAAATTAATTAATATGCATGAAAAAGGTTCAGAGACATTGGGATACTTATATTACCTTTCAAATGGATACATCCACCTATATTGAACTGGTCCACCAAGTCTGACATCATATGTAAGATGAATTGGAAGATGCTCGATTTACTGGAACTGGTTTCTGATTACTTCTACCAGCGTTATTGACCGACGATACCTTGGCGCATGACAAAATGAAATATCTAAGCTCCACTCGGGTATGTTCCAATTGGACTTGCCAGACAATAGTTGAACACCCATTGATAACCTCGAGTCAGGGTACCCTTTCCACAAAGGCTTATTTGTCTTTGTGAGGATATTATAAAATTTATGTGCTTCTGCATTTGGAGGCTCTTCTGTATCATTTGACTCAAACGACCCATGCATCATGGGAAACGTCACACACCATCTCCTGCATATAAACAAAATGATCTCAATATCCCACTTCTGCACCACTACTTGAACCACCAGTGCAATTATTGTCAATACCAAAATCAAATTGTGGCAATTATTCTCCATGATTTGTCCAAATCCATTAATTTTCCCTAAACCGAACTTTATACAAGTCGAGTCTCACATCGTCTGCACTCTTAATCTTTGTACAGTCGCACTTCACACAAGGACATCTAATCGCCCCCCCACCCCCCACACACACCACAGACACACATCATTATAATTATTTTTCTGACTTGCCTTGGTAAAAATTATTCAACACCATATAAAAAAGATTGTTTCAATCCCCCTCTGCGCGGATATAACCTATCCTACATCCAACTACGATTCGAAGGAACAAATTTCATCCTCCGCATGATCCATAAAAGATAACTATATTGAAAAACTATTTTGGGCAATCTCGGATACATCCAAAACAACGACACATGAATGCTTCACCTTACAGAGCTGCTCCCTTTCTTTCATTGGTATGGCCCTATTTGATTCGAGAAAAAACTTTTTCAACACTCGTATAATAGTTACTCATCAATTCTCATGTCTCATATCTGACGAAATTTCAGCAGCATTTCCCATTGGTCTCCAAGTATATCACTTGATCGGGGTAAGATCCACAATCAAGTAGGTACCTAGAGAACAAATGATAATGTGTCAGACCGAATTTTCATCAGATATATCTCATAAGAATTAATGAATAACTATTATACTAGTAAAGAAAAAGTTTTTTCTCAAACTGTCGCACTTGGATAATTCGAGATTCAATACCTTGAGCTTAGTGGCTTGTAGGAGTATACGTGCTCAAAAATATTGAACCTCAAACGAGTAACTAAGGTTTTTCTCAACTACGAACCCATCTAGAAAATAAAAATTTAACGCTAAATACAATTTAATAACCTTACTTACTTGAAAGAAACATAAAACAACGACAATAAAAGAATATAAAGAATGAAGGAAAAAAGAAAAGAAAAACATAAATAATAATCAACACCAAAAAACAGTTTACAATTATGCAAGCAATATACCATAAATAGTATTAGCAATTATGCATGACTTTCAGCATTTTGGGAATTTTAATAGTTTTTTAATTTTTTTCACATATGAAACTTTACACATGTATAAGTGCTATGAAAAATATTGAATTCTTTATATTTAATTATCAAGAACATATTAAGTTCAAAATATTTATTTTTTTCACTTATTTTGCTATTTAATTGTTTCTTTAATTAAATTTTAACTATTTAATCTTTTATTTAATTATATATATATATATATATTATTTACTATTAATTCATACCTTATTTAATTATTTATTTTAAAAATCTTATTTAGTCTAAAATATTTTGTTTCGAGTCTTTTGAGATTTTAGCACCTGTCATGACTCCCGATTGAGTGTCATTATTTTGAATAGCCTTAAATAAGTTTTTGATCCCTTGAGAAGTTACCGAGTTTTAGTTTTAGTTCTCGTACTAATGTTTTTAAAGGTTTGCATCCCTACATTTTTCAAAGTTAAGGAAATTGTCTCAACCGTTACTTGGCCTCTGTACTGACGTAGCAAATGGATACCAAGTCAGGTTCACCACATACGAGCTATGTCATCGCCACGTAGATAGATAAAATATTTGTTAATCCACGTGGATTTTAAAAATAAAAATTTGTTTTAAAAAAATTTAAATTTAAAAAATCATATTTTGCATTTTTTTTAATTTCTAATGGTAATATTATTATTTTATTAATAAAATAATTTTTTTGTTTAAAAGGAACATGCCGTTAATAAAATAATAATATTACTTCTAGAAATTAAAAAATAAAAAATATGATTTTTTAAATATAAATTTTTTTTAAAAAAAGACATGTGGAGTAAAAATATTTTATCTATCTACGTGGTGATGACATGGCGCGTATGTGGTGAAGCTTAGGTGGCCTCTGATTGCCACGTCAGTAGATAACGAAGGCCAAGTAACGATAGGGACAATTTCCTTAAATTTAAAAAATGTAGGGATGCAAACCTTTTAAAAAATAGTACGAGGACTAAAACCAAAACTCGGAAACTTTTCAGGGGCCAAAAACTTATTTAAGCCTTTTGAATATTTTTCACTTAATTTTTTATGTTAATCATGTCACGTCGCACGAGTTGCTGCCCACATCCACTAGTGCAATAAGTGCTTTTTACGTCAGTTAAAATTGATTTTATACGTCAGAATATTGTCTGACGTAAATACAGCTGATGTTAATAATTAATATTTTAATGTCAGTTGTTTAAACAACTGACGTTAAAAATAAAACTATTAACGTCAGTTCTTTAACACAACTGACGTTAAAGGTTTTAATTTTAACGTCCGTTGTTTACTGCAACTGACGTTAATAGTGTACTGTATATTTTATAAAATACTATTAACGTCAGTTGTTTGATACAACTGACGTTAATAGTTTTTTTTTAAATTCAGTTTTAAAATATCACTCCCCTCGCCTATCCCCGCATTCAAGTAAATATCCCAAGAACACGGAATATCACACACATTACGTAATTGCAAACACTACCCTTAAATTTCAATATTAACAAAAAGAAAAGAAATATACAAAGGAACAATGGGGGGCTTAAAACCAAAACCCTTGTATAGGAAAAACATAACTATCTACAAGTATATATATATATATATTTTAGTCTCTAATGTCTAAAAACAAAACTACCAATCTAATTATATATATATATATATATATATATATATATATATATATATATATACATGTTATTAATTAGTTTCTAAAGTCTAACAAAAAACTATTCATCTAAGACTTGAAGAAGAATTCTGCTAAGCAGATCCTCAAGTCTCTAAACTCATCTTTTTCAAGAGGCGATTGGTCGATACGTTCAAATAATAACAATAACATTAACGCGAGTCATCACCAAAACTATAATATATAATTCACTACAAAAAAAAGGTTGTTTAGCAACCGAAAATAGTGACCGAATTTTTCGGTTGCTTTTTGCGACCGAACTAGCGACCGATTGTAGGATCTACATGAAATAGTGATTAGAGATAATACTGCGACCGAAATAGCGACCGAAATAGAGCGTAGCAGGGTTATCGGTCGCTATTTCCGTCGCTAAATAAAGGAACTTAAAAGTCAGTAATTTTATCCCTTCTTAGCGACCGAAATAGCGACCGAATTAAATGCAACGGTTGAAAGTCAGAAATTTTATGTATTCTTAGCGACCGAATTAAATCCAACGATTAAATTTTATTTACATTTGCGACCGATATTAATTCGGTCGCTAAACGGCGCGAAAAAAATTAAAATCGCGCGTGTTAGCGACCGATTGAGTTCTCCGTCGCTAAATTTATGAATTCAAATTTCAAATTAACTCATCCCGCGAACGAATTTAGCGACATTTTTTATTTAAGTGATTGGCGACCGATTTAGCGACCGATTATTTCGGTCGCTAAATTATAAATCCATAAAATCGTGAAATCTTTCCCTTCTTCCTCATTTCTGCCTTCTCTTCCTTCCTCCCTCACCCATCTTCGATCTTCTCCCTCACGTTCAGGCCGCCACCACCGTGCAGTGGGCACCGCCACCACCGCCGTCTCCGGTAAGCCTCTGTCCTCCTCCTCCTCTTCTTCCATCTCTTCCCTCTTCCTCTCCTCTCTTCCTTTCCCCTCTTCCTGCTTTGTTTTTTATCCCCCCCCCCCCCCCCTCTGTTTCAGGCTGCCATACTCCGCCTCCTCTGTTTCAGGCCGCCATACGCAGCTCTCCGGTCACCACGCACGCGCATTCTCTCCTCATCATTTTGTGCATTCCCTGCTCTGCCTTGAGGTAACCATGCATGGACTCTCTATGTATAATTTTTTATTTTGCTTCATTGTTTCATTGCTTGCTTTATTGCTTACTACTGAGAAGAGCTACTTGTGTATTTCATGTGAGTTGTGATATAGGTGACTGTGATTGAGTAGAACACCTTACCATTGTTTCTAATGTAAGTTGTGATTAATGTTGATGCAAATTCCTATTTAAAAATTACTGTGGTTTTCAATTTTCATTCATATATTTATATCATGTAATGAATATTAAGATACATATAATAGATGTCATTATATGAGATGTGAGATTTGTTTAAAATAAGACCTTACCATTGTTTCTAATGTACACGACTTGCTTGTTTATAAAAAAAAAATTATGGTGGTTAGTGGTTACTTGTCAAGTTTAATTCTTATGGGTTATAAATACTTGTTTGGGGGAATTGGTAAAGGTATATGAAGGGGTGACATTAATTGAGATGTGTTGTAGAGATGTAGAGATAATGGCAATAAATTGTGGATAAAAGAGATTGAGACTGATATTACAGACATTAATTTGTAATTAATCTTGTTAATAGATTCATATCTTATATTTAATACTGAGATTTGTGGAAGATATGTTTTGATATGAGATATGTGAGATTTGTTTGAACTAGAAAATTAAGAATATGATACGGGTTGCTTAAGAGAAGGTAAAATTACAGGGAGAGCAAAGAGTTTTGACAGGAGAGTAAGTGTGGCTACTTTGCCAATTACGTTTTTTTTGCTTGAGTATTGGTAATTGTTTCCTATTTATTACCCATCTCATTTTTTTGTTTCGTTTTGTGAGAGAAGTCATAAGATTAATTGTTGCACGGTTGCGAATATGAGGGGTATATATGGTTATCAAGCTTTATCTATTAATTTAATTTAACATTTGTTACTTGAAGTCTATAACTTTATGTAAGTAATTTAAACCATTCTATTGATAGGCTATTCACCCATGGTTCTTCAGTTTTTGAATCACTTCTTTTTGGTGATTGATGATTTCAGAAAGCACATGAAATGACCATGGTCTATTTCATTGTATTAGAGTGTACCTTATTTTTATGGTTAATAATATGTTTTCTTAATGCAACATAGAAATAAATTTGCTGACTTTTTTGGTCTTACAACACTTCTCAGTTCAAGACTTTTACGTAGTCATCTGACCAAAATGGTTTTATTAGCAACCAGGATTCATATAGGGAAATATGCATTTATTGATGGTGGAAATTTTATTTTTGATGGTATCTTATTTGGTTGATTCCATTCTAAAATTGTGCCTTAATAGGATATGATTCCAAGATTCCTTTTTTTTTTCCTATGCCCATCAATCTTTTAAGTTTGAAAAAGGGGAAGTCATGTTACTCAGTCTCATTGTCATACTAACTTTAACTAGCCTACAAATTCTACAATTAAAATGTCTTAATTGTTATAGCAATAAAATAAGATCACTAAACATGCTTATGTTGTACAAACAACATTTTATGTTTATTTAAGTCAGATACTTGATTACAATAGTATACACATGCCAGAATAAGATTAATGGGTTTTTAACTAAATGAAAAATGAAGAAATTTGTCAAGTAAAGTTTTGTGATTTATAAATTTTAATATTTGTATTGGGAAATTGGTAGAGTGAGAATGAGTGTGAAGATCAAGGTTTTAAATTGTGGACTGCATCACGTGATGCGGCCGCAACATCTCGGTTGCGGTGGCCACTGAAACTGCATCGGACCGTGATTGTGGACTGCATCGACCACAATCTGTTTATCTTTCCATATCTTGGTTGAATTTATGTCTTTGAATATCTCACAATAGTATGATCTATAGCCTCTGTGATGCAGCTGTTTACTTGAATAATTTCATATCGTATTGTACGTGTATGCATTCTGATTGTATTGTATTTTGATTCGTTTGGAATCCATGAATTTGTTGGTTCTTGTCTGAATCTGTTTCAAAAATTTCAAAAGAGGGTTTTAGGGATTTCAAGTTCTTGTTCACTTCTTTGTAAACAAAAAAATATTCTTTGTTGGAGTATGAAATGATCTAAAAACATTATTGTAGCCTGTAATTCCAAGAGAGCTTTTCACTCATTTTGAATCGGATTCATTTGGTAATTCTACTTATCTCTTTTCTGTTTGATGATGTAAATTTATTGAAGGCTGGTACTTATATCTGAGCATGTTCATACATTTGGATTGCTATGAAGAATAGTTTATTCTCTTTAAAATAAAAATCTTTCAATAACAATGAATCAATGTAATTAGAATAATTTGATATGTATTTATTGATAACTTGTTTGGAAATGATTATGGAATCATATTTGTATATATTTACATTATAAGCATTGGAATGAATTGATAAAGTGTTATTAGTTCGTAAATGGCATAACTTTGTTGTTGTTAATATTCATTTACTAATTTAAAGTCCATGAGCTTAATTAGAAAGTCTCTTCTTGAAGCCAACAAAAGCGAGTCTCTTAGATAATGAAGGATTAAGTATAGGGTTAGATAAAATGAAGGGCTAGGCACAGTTTGCCAGGCACATGCATGACGGGCCGTCATCATTAAAACATTATTCACATTAGAAAGCAGCTTTGTACACAATATTATGAAAACAACTCTGGTTTTTTACTCATTTGTTTTATTAGGAAATGGAGCTTTCCAGAAATAGTTGTTGATGACCATCCTTACTAGGTTATCTAGGCACTTCCGGTAGGAAAAGTCCTCTCTATGACCATCCTTCAAAACGACGTAAAAGCATCTGCTTTCCTGAAAACTACTATATTTGCTAATATGTAAAGTTGCATGTGAAGTTGCATTTATTTGTTCTATTTTAACATGATAGTATGCTACATGGATCTTTCCATCTTTTCTTATTATCACTTGATGAAGTTTAGACATATGACTTGTTTTCCTTATCGTTTTATCAGAAAATGGACCCGACTAAATGTTTTGAGACAGCCATCCATATAGACCAGGTACAGTATCTCATCAACTTAAGAATAACGATCGGATTCACGTAATGATGGTTAAGGCATAAACTAATCATTTACTAAATTGTTCTTGTGTATTTGCAGGATTTGATTTCAATCCCGCGATCATTCTACCGTCGTTGGGGACAACAAATACCGCGTGTTGCGACTATTGAAGACAAAAGTGGAAATCTGTTCAATGGGAATATAGTAATCCATGAGGATCGCCCATATTTTGCAACAGATACAAATGATATCAGGGAGTTGTATTTGTTGTCCACTGGTGCATTGGCAAAGTTTAAGTACCTTGGGGGTTCTCGTTTCTACATGTTCATCCCTTTGGAAGATTGATGAGTTTTGATATTTTGATTAGTACTTATTGACTGTGGTGTATTTTTATGTTTTGATCGTTAATTAATACTTATTAAACTTTTTTTATAAACCATTATTAAACTTGCGTTAATTAATGTATATGTTTTCTTGATCATATTGACTGTGGTGTTTTAGATCGTTAGTACATCATATTTATGTTTTCTATTTATTTAAAAAAAATATTGGTGTATTTTGTTTATATCAGAAATTAAAAATCAATGGGGTAATAGTTGAAAAACTATATTTGGTCGGCAGGATCGTTACAGGAAAAAAAATCAAAATTTTGCGACCAAAATAGCGACCGAATATCGGTCACCAAATTAGGCGAGCTGGTATGCGACCAACTATACGGCGACCGAAATATATACTTTTGCAACCGAAATATCGGTCGCAGATTTGCGACGGAAATATAATTTCTGTCGCTAAACATTTAGCGACCAGGGTTTCTGCTACCCCCTTAATTCGGTCGCTAATTCGGTCGCTATACAGTATAGCAACTGAATTATCATGTTTAGCGACCGAAATCTTCGGTCGCTAAATAGGTTTTTTTTGTAGTGATTTAACAAGTTTTTTAAATATTACCTTCCTCCATCCATCCGTAATAGATGCGGAGACTATGTTCATCATATGAAGCATCATATAATAGCCGCACGACCACCCGTCAGGTTGAAATCGAGACTACAAACAAAATTAATTTCAATGTAAGTTAAATATACATATAAATTAGTAATTATAATATTAATTATTTGATAAATAAACTACCAAACCTTGAGGATGGTCCATTCAGGATTTGCTTTAGCCTTAGAAGTCCTACTTCTCCCGTTGGTGCAACTTATGCTACTCGCCTTCAGCACGCAATCATAAACAAATAATCATGTCAATTAACAAATTCATATATCATGTGTGTAATAAACTAAAAACAACTGATATTAAAACTTAAATTAAATTTAAGATTAGTTACTTACGTATTTATAGCTTCCACCACCTCCTGTGGCGGGTTTTGGTGGAGAGAGCATAAGAATATGACAGTATGCCTAGACGGGTGAAGTACGAACAAGCGCCAATGGTTATTCATACAGTAGGGAGCCAGATATAATTCTTTCGATTGTCTCCCAACAAGTTCCCTATGTATTTACTAAATGCATCGCCAAAGAAAGAATTGGGGCACAAGGATTGACGGATCTAAGAAGCCGTAAACTGATGCAACGCCCTTATCAAGCTGAAGACGATGGAGATACCTAAGATATGAAAAGGTGTGGATGTTAATTACATAATATATATATTGAAATTAAAATAAATTATTAAATGTAAAAATACCAAAAATAAATAAGTTATAAAATTAAAATTAACTTACGTGCACCAGAGACTCAAAACCGTGCTGGCCATCCAGACGTTATCTCTGCAGGAGTGCCCGAGATCTTCACCACAGAAGGAAAATATCCTCTGTTGATTTGGGCGTGCCACCCATCCATCGTGCTCCAATGGACATTCAAAAATCTCAAACGCATAATCCTCACCAAGTGAGAACAAACGAGTGACAGGTGACAGCGACACCGACATCGACTTGGCCTTCAATTTAGGAAAAATAAAATAGATAAGTTGTTGATAATTAAAAAAACACAAGTAATTATTTGACTAATTTGGACATTAATAATGAATACATACCTTTGTTAACAGTTCGAGCTCACGTCGTTTGAAGTCCAACTCAAGCTCACGCCTTTTAATTTCCAACTCAAGCTCATGGAGTTGGATTTCCAACTCCCGCTCCCTAGCTTCCATCTCATCGTCCTCCACATGTGCCCTACTATAACTCTCTTTTGTGCTCACATGTGAAGGGTTGGCATGCCCTGCGGTGTCCTGGGATGAACCGATGGAGGAAAGCTCTCTAGCAAGTGCCTGCTTGAATTCTGGGCTGGATATTAAGCTTTGCATCAGATGCGTTATAATAGCGGGGTTGGAGATGAGCTGCTGAGTAATGTCATCCAAAATTCATGCTTCATCGACCACCCGCTTTCGTGAAGCAGACTTGCCATAATATTCTTTGATGGTCACGTTCCCAGGAACACCGATAACCCGACCAGGATGGTCTTTCTTGCCTAGAGCAGTCATCAAGACGTCCCACCATCCAGAAGGGACGAATGAGCCCTGGGAGGATTGTGCTTTAAGATCCATATACAATGAAAAAATGAAAAAACGTGCAAGTGAAAAGTGTTAAAAATATCTATACAAATATCAATTGAAATGAAGTTAGTTATTTACTTACAATCTTATCTGCCACTTCACGAGTGGCATCAACTTTAAAAGATCCCGTCTTTGTCATGCGGCCGTCTAACCAGATATCCTCGCGGTCGATGTCCGACGGAGGACTTAATGGTGTGCCCTCAGTTGCCTCTCCTCTTTCTATCCTAGCAGAGTGCTCTTCCTGCTTCACCCTCAGCCTATCTGCCATCATCTCCTCGATCCGAGTCTGGTACCCACCCTGAGACATGGTGTGGCGGTAGACTTTCTTCGCCTGATTCTACCGACCCTTATCTGCCTTAGCCTATTCAAACAAAAACACATAATTAAATACAGTTAAATGATCTATAAGAAGCATACAAAATTAATTTAATCAACCAACCTGAAAGTCTCCATCCTGTCAACTCCTAGCAAACATATCCCAAGTATCCTGATCAATCTAGGGATAATCCGAGAACATTTTATCAAGACGCTTCTTCCCAGATACATAGTACCTAGTAAGATCATGCTTGAACCCATTCCAACGCTTTAATGCCATTTTCATACATTTCTTACGATGATCCTCGTCATTTGGCACAGTCCAATCTACCTACACATTAAATACATAACAACTGGATGGATTATAACTCAGATAATTATCTAATAATGTAAATCAAAATAATGTAAAGGTAAAATACCGTGATAGCCTCCTAAATCTGATCCTTAACGTTCTGTGGAACGTCATTCCAGTGGTTGTAGTTGATGCTAACGTGCTGCTTCGCTTGTAGAAACACCCACTTATTAAATTCTTTAGCACGGGGTCCCTGGGCATTTAGATTAGCATTGAAGGACACCTCAAGCTTCTGTCCGCTTTGCCTGACCTTCTCTAGTTTCTTCAATGTCGTGGCTCCTTTACCCCGTTTCCTATGAGCCTGTAATGTCTGTATGGACAAAAAAAATGATAAAATAGAGGGTTGTAACATTATAAAATTACATTAAAAAGAAGGACTAAAGATAGTATATAACATGTAAAATTACACTAGAATCAGGCGTAGGCGCGATCGGGTCCTACGTAGGCCCCACAGTGTCCTCCCGTGCATGTGGGCTATCCGACTGATCCATATGTATGCATGTTCAGAAACAATATATATTTATTAACATAGGTTATAACTCAAAATAAATACAGAAGTATAAATAAAAATAAATGTATACTAAGTTTAAACTACCTATATCAATATCCCTTCGTGATGATCATCACGAGTGGCATGTACATCGTCCACCTGTGTCTCCTCGATTATAGTAGGCATGTTTGTTGAAAAAGAAGGAGTCTCAGGAATATCAAGATTTGAATCTTGATTTTCATCACTACCATTATACATGTTTTTTCCTTGGAGAACCACGGACAACCTTTTGTTAGAAGGATCAGTAATGTAGAACACTTGTTTTGCTTGGGAAGCCATTATGAAAGGCTCATTTATATGACCTAACTTGTTGAGGTCTACCAATGTGAACCCCAATTCGTCGGTTTGTACACCACCATTACTATCAAACCACTTACATTTAAAAACCGGCACCGTAAGCTTAGTGTAATCGAGCACCCAAATATCTTCAATATATCCAAAGTAAGGTGTCGGTGCTTTAACGGGTTTTGTGTCATTTGCACTAGAGAAGTACATTGCTTCGACCACAATTATAACCCCACTATTTTGCATGGTACTCTTGTTATCTTGTTCCTTTGTATAAAAGGAAATGTTATTTATGTTGTATCCGCTCCAACATATGACGTTGAAGCTAGGCCCACGTGCTAGCCATCTTACGTCATCGAAAAAGATTACCATCCTTAAGCATTTCTTCCTTGAACCATGGTAAGAAAGTCTTGTTATGCTTGTTCAACAACCACCTTTCGCTCATTCGAGGGTTTTCTTGATCGACTTTTCTTTTATGTTCAAATAAGAAAGGCTGAACAGAATCGATGTTGTTCAATACATACAAATGTGCATGAAGCACTTCCTCCCGACCCTTGCTATTAATTCTTAAGCCATGTGTACCCTTACCTTGACATCTTATCTCATCATGCCGAGGCTTAGGAACCCCTATAGGATCCGTGTTATGAAGGTAGTCCGAACAAAACTCAATAGCTTCTTCTGCAACATACCTTTGAACAATAGATGCTTCCGGACGATGAGGATTCTTCACGTACCCTTTCAAGATCTTCATGTAGCACTCAACTGGGTACATTCATCTCAGAAAAACCTGCCCACACAATCTGATCTCCCTCACCAAATGAACAATTAAGTGAACCATTATGTCGAAAAAGGAAGGAGGAAAATACATCTCCAATTGGCACAAGATTGTAGCAGCCTCAACTTCCAAGTCATCCAACATACGGGGGTCAACGAATTTGCTACATATAGAATTGAAGAATGAGCACAACCGAGTAATGGCATGTCTCACATTTTTTGGAGCAATACCACGAATAGCAACGGGTAGAAGTTGTTGCATCAAGATGTGACAATCATGAGACTTTAAGCCAACCAATTTAAGATCACTAGAGACAAGCCTCTTCATATTTGAAGAGTAACCATGTGGAACTTTGATGCCCTGAAGACACCCGCAGAAACTTTGTCTCTCTTTTTTTGACAAAGTATGACATGCTGGCGGCAAATAAGTCCGCTTACCATCCTCAACAACTGGAACTAATTGCTCTCGTATACCTATAGCAACGAGGTCTAGACGAGCATTCACACCATCCTTTGTCTTGCCCTGAATGTTGAGAAGCGTCCCGATCACACTATCACACATTTTTCTCCACATGCATCACATAAATGCAATGTTTGACATCAAGCTTGCACCAGTATGGAAGATCAAAGAATATCGACCTCTTCTTCCATATGTTTTTCTCAGCAGCTTTACCTTTCTTTTTGGACTTGCTGAATATAACATTGATGCCCTTTACCCTCTGATAAACCTGCTCTCCAATTAAGGCCGCCGGAGCTTCTTCTGTCTCTTGGCATCCATTAAAAGCTTTTTTCATCTTATGATATGGGTGATCACGTCTAAGAAATCTCTGATGCCCAAGGTAAACCGTCTTCTTTCCATGATGCAACTGAGTGTAGCATGTGCCTTCTTCACATATAGGGCATGCTTTATGCCCCTTGACACCGCACGGACAAGTTACCGTATCTTTGGATAGTCGTTGATGGTGCAAAATAACATGGCACGAAGCTTGAAAGTCTCATGAGAATACCCATCAACTACATCAACACCTTCCACCCACAGCGTTTTCAAGTCTTCATTCAAGGGACTTAGATAAACATCTAAGTCATTTCCCAGTTGCTTTGGGCCCGAAATCATCATAGACAACATCATGTATTTGCGCTTCATGCACAACCAAGGGGGCAGGTTGTAAATTATCAACAGAACAGGCCATGAACTATGAATACTACTCATGTTACCATAAGGATTCATTCCATCCGTAGCAAGTCCAAGCCTTAGGTTTCTTGGCTCATCGGCAAAATCCGGAAACATAGTATCAATATTCTTCCATTGCATAGAATCAGCAGGATGACGAACTTTTCCATCACGTTTCCTCTCATCATTATGCCATCTAAGATTCTTCGCATCTTTCGCATTGGCAAACAATCGCTTGAACCTTGGAATTATTGGAAGATACCACAACACCTTCGCAGGAGGACCCTTTTTTCTCACATCATCAAGATCATCATCATCACCACCCTTCACTTTGTATCGTGATAACCCACATTTAGGGCAATCGTGATTGTCTTCATGAACACCGGTGTACAATATGCAATCATTTGGGCATGAGTGTATCTTCGTATACTCCATACCCATCGGACACAATACCTTTTTGGCCTCATAGTTACGGTCAGGCAATGTGTTGTCCTCCGGAAGCAAGTCTTTCAACACTTCAAGCAATTCCGTGAAGCTTTTATCGGTCCAATCATTTATTGCCTTCACACAAACCAATTTTAGCACCGCCGACAACCGTGTATGAGTAGTACACCCTGGATATAAAGGCTTATCCGCATCACCGCACAACCTATCATACACATGAGCTCGAGGAAAAGATTCTTGTCCAATATCACGGATCATGTCCTCTACTCGATCATCCTCCATATCTACGTCAACGTCCTCACTTTGGGAGACACTTGCCGTACTATTCAACAACACATCACCATGCCATATCCATCTTGTATAACTCAAGCAAATCCCTTCACAAATCAAATGAGTACGTATATCCTTCACCGTACATTTCCTCGTATTCAAACACTTGACACAAGGACAACAGAACATTCCATTACTATTAGGAACATTCCTTTGAACAAATTCTATAAATTCTCCCACCCCCTTCGAATACTCAGCACTAGTGCGCTTACAAACCATCCAACTACGATGCATAACTTGATAGGTTCTGTAGATATACAAAACATATATCCAAGGCGTTTAAAAATTATTTCAAATTTACACCATTTTCAGGTTTCTTAAGACAAAAGAAATAAGCAGATGAAGATAAATTAACAAAACAGAATTCCAATGAGCAATATATTGTTGATGTCACATGCTACAAGCAACTCTAAATTTCTTCCCATTTTGAAATAGGTCATGATAGCATAAGAAAAACAAGAGAAAACACAAAACCCACGACCAGAAATAGAGACATTCCAAACAACTCAAACTCACAGTTTCATGTTTCAAATACAAAGACTACAGTTTCAACATACACTCAAAACCAAAAATAAAAAAAAGTGCCCTAAAGACTCACCAGAAATAGGTTCTCGCGTGATGGTGGGGAGGGGAGCTCGAGTGGTGGCCAACGTTCGATGTGGTTACTGAGAGCAGAGGGACAAGGAGAGTTAGTGCGCGGGAAGGGGAAAGATAGATGTCAAGTTATTGCAAAGAATGAGCGGGAAAGACAGAGTTAGGGCTAAGAGTGTACCTCACGGTGGTGGTGAAGAAGCCCTCGCGGTGGTTGCGGTGGAGATGAGATCGTGATTAGGGCAGAGTGAGAGTGTGAGTGAGAGTGAGAGTGAGAGTGAGAGTGAGAGTTGAGAGTGAGAGTGAGCGTGATGAAAAGAGAAGAACATAGACGTACAGAGCGAAGTGCAGAAGGCGTGCGGGAGTAAACGTTATAATCAAAAACCAAAAATAAAACAACATTTTACGTCAGTTGTTTGTAACAACTGACGTTAAAGGTCATTTATTTAACGTCAGTTGTCTTAAACAACTGACGTTAAAAGTCATTGTTTAACATCAGTTGTATTAAACAACTGACGTTAAAAATAAATATTTTTTATTTAAAAACACTTTTAACGTCAGTTGTTGAAGACAACTGACGTTAAAAGTGTATAAGTTTCTACAAAAACATTCATTTCTTTGACTACTGTGCTACTTACCCATGACTACTATGATACTTACCCATGCACATTGTAACCTGAGACACCCCGCTGTGTCCCTTTATGTCATTTAGTTTAAAACCTCATTATTTAATTACTTAATCGCACGCTTAACGTGAAAATTACGTAAAAATTGAAACTTAATTTCTTAAGCAAATAGATTCATATAGAACAGAATATGAAAACATAAATATATTAAACATACTTAAAGCATCAGAGTTATCAAAACACTGTTTCAGGGCATCCCATCAATAGGATCCCGAACTGGTGCATAGTTATACAAAACATAAGCGGAAAGATGAAGCTTCATGACACAGATGCACTGGCCATAACTAACTAGACCCTAATCACCATGGGTCACAGCTCGTCCTCCGGCATATGGTTCGTAGGGAGTTCCATCCAACTCCTCCTGGTTACGTTCATCCACAGGGTCTTCTCGTATGGTTCCACAAGGAGACAAAATACAACATACAGAAATATACAGGAGATAAGAAACGGTTCTATCATCAAAAGCAGAAAAGAGTCATAGTAAACTATACAGTAATTATCACAGACACAACATCAGTCAAGTCATCCATCTTCCATAAAATTCTTATATCCATCCTACCCTCACTCCTGCAACTAAAACTTGATACTGAAAATGGTTATGGTTTCCCTATCATAGTTATGGTTATCGGTCAGTCATCCAAGCGACACGTCCCATTCCCGGTGCACATCCTTAGTCATGGTGAGAATGCTCATGCAAAGCAATGACACTATAGCTGCACATTAAACCCGATGCACACCCCGGACTGTGGGTGCTCATGCAAAGCAATGACACTATAGCCGCACGATTATCCCGGTGCACACCTTCACCATGGTAAGAACGCTCACGCAAAGCGTAACACTACAGCTGCACGATGATCCTGGTGCACACCTCACCCACTCCCAAAGGTGCTCATGCAAAGCAATGACACTCGTAGCTGCACAAGTTAAGTTTACCCTTTGGACGATCCCACAAGGACTTCGAGTCTTGTATATGTCCCACATACGGTAATAGAAACAACACAACTTATGAACCTCGCAGACTCCTATGGTCATAACCTAGTGCCTTAACCTCTCATCAAGACCTCAACACATGCTCTATGTCACAACACCTCTTTAACATATTTCATGTAGGTTAGGCACCTGTAAAAATCATCCTGATCCTCACGCCCAAAACAACTCATCTCTTAGACCACATATATATCTTCGCTTCATCCACTAAGCATAAAGTAAATACCACACAGATCATGCATAACATCAAGTCAATCAAAGATATTTCAAAACATCAACATAGCACTAAATCAGTTCAATAAAGGTAATAACACTCAAATCAACCATCAACAGTATAAGCATCAACCTAATATCGATCAACCTACAATCCCCGAATCACCATGGATGTTTTATAAAAGCAATTTAAAGCGATTCTGGTTTTGTCGATTATTCGACTTCTAGTAAGGTTTAGGTCGCCCTACATAATTACTACATAATCTACTACTTATCGATTCCGATGATAGGTTGATTCTTTCCCCCACCTGGGTTATCACCGAACTCCCGAACTCGAAGCTCCTCGTCGTCACACCACAAAGTATTAACTCCACCTTCTGTGAAGGTAAGGAGATTAGATACTCGAAGACTCGTTTCCTCCGAGATGGAAGTCTAAGGTTACAAAACATGAAATCATGAGTTAAAACTCAATCAAAGAACACTAACCACAAGGTATAGGTTCGGTTCATACAATAAACTAGGATTAGGGGTTTCCAAAATTTATGCGACTCTTGGATTTATGATCCTTAAGTGCTAGAAGTTTCCAAAACATATGCAACTTAGGGATTTATGATCCTTAAGTGCTAGGAGTTTAAAACAAGATTACTTTAAACAAAGTTGAACAAAAATCCCACCAAGTTACACTTGATGGAGATTCGGTCTTGACCAATAAGATAGGCTAGGAATATTTAAACTTTCCAATCTCTTTGGTTTAGCATCCATTAATAGTAAGGAGTTCAAAACCATGATCACTTTGGAAAATGAAAAACGAAACACCCTAGGTCCATAACCTTTAAGATTCGGCCATCCTTGGGTTTTCATGATAGAAATCTTTAAATTTTCCAATCTCTTAGACCTTTTAGCATCCAATAACTTATGGAGCTCAAGTATATGATCATCTTGGAAGCAACATAGGACTTTAAATAACAAAGCTCATAAGCACATAAAGTAAGAACAACATAAGCCTATAAGTAATTAAAGCATAATGACATAAGTAAATGAATCATAAATGACATAAACATAAATGACATAAAAGTAAATGACATAATGTAAATGACATAAAGTAAATGGCATAAATATAAATGACATAAAATAAAGGACATGAATATAAAGAACATGGAAGTAAATGACATGAACAGAAACATAATGACATAAAAATAAATAAGCACACGTAAGGAAAGTCATAAAGAAAGCACAATAAATAAATGAAGCAAGAATAAAGTAAAGCATCACAATGTATTAGGGTTCTAAGTTCATGATCACACTTGGATAAGTTGAAACATAGTATCCTAGGCCACTAATACATAGTTTTGGCCATCATGGGAAAACAATCTATCAAAACCTTCCAAGATTTATGAATTCAATGATCAAGGAACACTTAAAAAAAACTAACACATGATCATGTAAAAGAAGTTGAAACAAAACACTCCCTAGGCCATCATGAGTAGATTCGGCCTTCTCAAGAAATAGAGGATGGATATTTTTGATTTATACAACCTCTGATTATGTTAAACTACAAGTAAATACAAGACCATAGAAATTGGTTTCAACTCAAAAGGAGTTTTCTACCATTTTTGAGAGATTTTTGAAGATAAAAGCTCATATATGATATAAAGAAGAAACTTTAGAAAAAGATGAAGTTTTTAAAGAAAATAATACATGAGAGTATTACCCTAAGAAAGAGGAACAACTTTGGTGAAGAACACTTAGTGAAAAGAAGAAGAAAACTAGAGCTTTGGAAGCTTGAAGTTAAGAAAAATATGAAAGCTTAAGAGTTTTAATGGAGTAGAAGGAAGGAAAGTGATGAAGTGAGGATGAAGAGTGGTATTTATAGAGGAAGGGGGAGGGGTGCACGGCCTAGAGGAGAGGGAGCAAGGTTTGGAGAGGAAGTTTTGGTTTAGGGCATTGTTTGGATCATTTAAGGAAGGTTTAATGGGTTTTTGGAATAAAATAGATTATAATTTGAAAAAGTAATCATGATCACTTTAAAGTGTGTCATAAGAATTTAATTAGGCATCCCATCAAGCCTTCTCTCATCCTTTAGGGTTCCTTTAACTGCTTAAATACGTAACCGGTTGCACATCCGATCGTATTTTCTGAAGGTTTCACCCGAATAAAATATTTTATTTTATTTTATTTTTGAACGAAAATTTTCAAAATAACCAAAGTTGAAGGAAACATGATAAAAACATTAACCGTCTCATTCATGGGTCAAAATTAGGTTTTCTGCTCAGTAAACTTATACTGGCAGTGAAAACGCAGACCGACTTTCGTCTGAATTTTCGACCGAAAATTTTACTGTGACTTCATATGATAAGGTGGATTAGGAATATGATTTTATTTTATTAAACAAAATATTTTCTACTTTCATATTAAAATATAATTACTTATATTTTAATTGATTAAACAGTATAATGAAAATCAGGCTGTTACATAACCTAATCCTCTTAATGAGCATTAAGTTTATTGATCAGTTTTCAAGAAAATCAGCTAGTCTCTCTTCTGTATATAAAGTACCATTCTTCTGTATCAATCTGTAATACAGCCTCTTCTTTTCCTCTATATCCCTTCACAATATCGCTCTATCATATTTGAGATTTTGTTATTTCTTCCTATACCTAGACTTAAAGGTCTCTGTCTTAATGGTCAAAAAACTTCTGAGGTTGAGTAAATCACGTAACATGGATGGTAAGGTTGGGTGAATCACGTAATGTGATTCCCTCACTTTATTTCATCCCAGTCATCCCTTTCACTCCGCTTTGGCAGCAAGTGACTGTGGATTCAAAATGATGCATCAAGGAATTCAAGTGAGGGAGGAGATGCATCCATTGGAGATTCTGAGGACAGGACTGAGAATAAAAAATGATGTTGAAACAGAAACTTTTTTATATTTTAGGGCTATGTTGCAGAATTTTTTTATCTTTTAATCATGTAATTGTAACTTATGAATCGCTTCAATAAGATACGATTTGATTATACATATATAACTTGTTTTATGTTAAGTGTTTATTTATTTTAATTTGCACAAGAATTTGTTTAATAATTCAAGCTAATTAATTAAGATTAAAAATAAACTTTTTTTAAAATAAAAGTTTAGAATTAAACTGCACTATATGGAGTGACCTGCGTTAAGAGTGACAACAGGGCATTTCAGATAGGGATATAGGATTATTTACGTCAGCTATTTATTTAACTGAAGTAAAAATCATACTTTTAACGTCAGTTGTATAAACAACTGACATTAAAAATAAATATTTTTTATTTTAAAAACAATTTTAACGTCAGTTGTTGAAGACAACTGACGTTAATAGTGTATAAGTTTCTGCAAAAACATTCATTCATTTGACTACTATGCTACTTACCCATACACCTTGTAACTTAATCCTCTTAATGAGCATTAAGTTTATAGATCAGTTTTCAAGAAAATCAGCTAGTCTCTCTTCTCTATATAAAGTACCATTCTTCTGTATCGGTTTGTAATACAGCCTCTTCTTTTCCTCTATATTTCGTGCGTTTTCTATTCCTTCACAATATGGCTCTATCATATTTGAGACTTTTATTATTTCTTCCTATACCTAGACTTAAAGGTCTCTGTCTTAATGGTCAAAAAACTTCTGAGGTTGAGTAAATCACGTAACATGGATGGTAAGGTTGGGTGAATCACGTAATGTGATTCCCTCACCTTATTTCATCCCATTCGTCCCCTTCACTCTGCTTTAGCAGCAAGTGACTGTGGATTCAGATGGAGCATCAAGGAATTCAAGTGAGGGAGGAGATGCATCCATTGGAGTTTGAGGACACTGAGAAGAAAATGACGTTAAAGCAGAAACTTTTTTATATTTTAGGGCTATGTTGCAGAAATTTTTTATCTTTTAATCATGTAATTGTAACTTATGAATCGCTTCAATGAGATACAATTTGATTATACATATAACTTGTTTTATGTTAAGTGTTTATTTATTTTAATTTGCACAAGAATTTGTTTACTAATTCAAGCTAATTAATTAAGATTAAAAATAAACTTGTTTAAAAAAAAGGTTTAGAAATAAACTGCACTATATGTAGTGATCTGCGTTAAGAGTGACAACAAGGAGATGACAACGAAAGAAAGATAGGAATTTGCACAAGAATTTGTTTACTAATTCAAGCTAATTAATTAAGATTAAAAATAAACTTGTTTTAAAAAAAAGTTTAGAAATAAACTGCACTATATAGAGTGATCTGCGTTAAGAGTGACAACAGGGAGATGACAACGAAAGAAAGATAGGAATGAGTTCTAGAGAGGAATATAATTATTTACGTCAGTTATTTATTTAACTGCCGTAAAAATCACACTTTTAACGTCAGTTATATAAACAACTGACGTTAAAAGTGTTAATAATTCTTACAAATCACTTTTAACGTCAGTTCATTACACAACTGACACAAATAGTGATTTAATATTTACAAAACTGCCACCTCCTCATTTTTAACGTCAAACATATAGACAACTGACGTAAAACGCTCCCATACATTATATTACTTCCACTAGTGATCCACCTATAAGTTGTCGTGCTGTAGCAACCAAATCTCATCTTAGCAACCATCATTACATAGTACTTTATTATAATTATTTAATAAATTTATTATTTTTAGTTGATTTTTTAAATAATATATTAAAATTAGTTATATTAATTTTAAATTAAAGTGTCATGAACCAATTAAATACTTTATATATATATATATATATATATATATATATCTTTTTTATTTTTTCCTTAAATATTCTTATGAAATGCTTCATCATTTAAAAATCCAAATCATGCAAAAATTTAGACTTAGTCATACCCTAAAGCCATACAAAATCTTATAATTATACCCCAACATGCATGACTTTCCCCAAAAAGAACAAACATAAAATAATTGTCCAACATGCAACCAACTAACAGAATCTCATAGCCATGGCAGTATCGTCGCCAAATCCCACCATATATACAAATTAATAGGCATACACACATACATTAACACAAAAAAACTTCGAACACTTTGTTGACAAGTAACTCCAAACACAAGAGGATGGTGAATTGTGTGTGAAATGAATTTTTCAAAAACTTTGGCAAATTCAAATTCTCCTTTAAAATTGTTTTATGAAAACAATTGATAACGAAAACTTGCATTTAATAAAGCCTTAAAAAGAAAACAATTGCGGAAAATAAAAAGAGATAAGGAAAGAAGATTGACACAAAGATATATCCTTGTTGGGCCACAAATTACCCACATGGCCTACATTTAGTCCCCATGGCAATATCACCAAGGGTCTTCAATCAACTCTAGTTTTTAAACAAGATCAACTAGAACCTCTACAAATAAGAGAACCCTTACCACAAATCTCATAATATACTCTCCCTTGTGTAAGAGCCTCAAAATCTTTTCGTAAGATTACACTCACTAAAAATTCAGAAAAGAATTATAACGAGAAGGCACTCAATAGTGCAAATGATAAACAAGTTGAAGCTCTACAATTACAAACACCTATGTGGTGTGTAAAGCTCTCAAAGTTAACTTAGCAAGTGTATGATCAAGAGAGAATTAGAGAGTGATTCAAGAGTGAGAAAATTAGAGTAGTATATCAGTGTTTTCGTGCTTAGCATTTTCTCAAAGAGACCTTTAAATAATACATAAAATTCTAGGTCAAAATCTCTTGAAAATTGATTTTTCTCGTGTAATAATCAATTATCCCAAAAGCCTAATCGATTATTTTAAGTAAAAACACAAGGCATATTTTCAACCAGTCAAGCCATAATCGATTATACTAATCGATTACTAGTTCTTTGTTTAAGTTCATTTTTTGTTAAAATAAGCATAATCGATTATACTAATCGACCAGCAACTCTCAGACTTTTGATCCAAAAGCAATAATCAATTTTTGGAAACCCAAAATCGATTATATCATTTCAGAATTCAAAACTTAACGGCTTAAAAGTAATTAAAACCATTTAAGAGCATTTAAAACCAATTAAGCTGAATTTAAAACATGTTTAGATATAAATAATCGATTAGCATAATCAATTATTTCAGTTCAAAATTTGAATTTCAAAATCTTATCAGCTCTAATATTAATGACTCACTTAAGCAAAATTTAAGAGTTGCATAATCGATTATCCTAACCAATTATTCCTCGAAATATTTGATTTTTGAAAAACTTAAAGGCTGAAATATATTTTCAATAAATTCTGTTTAAAAGCCTTTATAAGTTTATTTTCCAAAACTAATTTTAATGTGTGTGTGTGTGATTAATTAATTTTGAGAGCCACTTACAGTAACTTCTAAAACAAGAAATACAATTAAAATAAAATCCCTTAACCCAATGTATTGACTCGTTGGTCCTTTTCACCCTTTTTGCAATATAGTCCTTTCTGACTTGACCTTTTATCAATCATCAAAACAATTGTACCTATCATGGCATATATCCACATACTCCCCCTTTTGGTAATGACAAACATCTCCGAAGGGATTTTCTAAAATAGCAAGGTTAGCTGGCATATATCTACCCCCCTTACTTTATGCATATATTTAAAATCCGCTCCCCCTTAAATATGCAATCATATAACTCTCCCCCTTTTGACATTATCAAAAAGCGAGATGAGTAAACTATTTGTAACATGGCATATATACACATGATTAGAATATAGCAATGGCATGCAAAAAGTCATGAAATCATCCAGAATAAATGTACGTGCGGAAGCAAAATAAAATGTGCAAGGAAAATAAAAAGTTTAATACATTTATCCAAAAATAAAATGTCATAGAAATAATGAAAAAGTACTAAAGATAGTACTCATCCTCCTCATACTCCGCATCACCACCACCACCACCATCATCATCAATGCTGCTACTGTCAGAATCATCTTGTCTAGCCTGAGTCTGTGGGGCCGCTCGAATCGGACTTACCTCTACTGTAGCAACTCTAAGCTCCAAAGATTTAACTTCAAGTGAAAGCTCCTAATAGCAGTAGAGTTAGCCTTGATCTCTGTGGTGTTCACCCGAACCTCTGCAATAATACTCTCGAGTAATGCCACCATCTCGGAGGAACCGAAGCGGCAGGAAGGGCTCCGAGAAGAGGATGCTCCATAGGTGCGAGGTGGCTCGATGTCATACATCTTCAAGCTATTGGGTTTGTAAACCCAAGTATTCTTTGTAAAACTCTATGCCCTTCTGATTAATAGTACCCTCATTCATTATGGAATAAAATCTCTTATAATCTAGTTTAATCTCTCGAGTGAGGTTAACCCTAATGTGCCTAAGAATGCGGGTCACCAAATGACCGTAGGGTAGTGTAGCACTCCGCTTGTTATCATGCATGTGAGTTGCATGACCATGCCGATCCATCCACCTGTTTCTTATTTTCTAACAGCCACAACAATACAACATCCATACGCACTAATTGAGAGAAATTATGACGTCTAGGAAATAACAACCTAGAAATAGCATAGTGCAGTAACCTACTATGCACCTTCATCTGTCCAGCAATGATCTTCTAATCAGTAGCATCACTAGGATCTCTCAGAACATCCTTAGTGGCTCGCTCTGATACCAATGTCCTCGGACAAAGATAGGAACCTCGTAAGCCCAAGCATGATCCAAGAATTCCAAAAACTTGAAGTTTCTCTTCCTCGACCACTCAATATCCAGAAAACATGGCTTTTTTGTAAATATTTCTTTTCATTACTTGAGGACAAGCAATGGTTCAGGTTTGGGGGTGTGATAACTCTCAGAAATAAGAGTTATCTGCTCTCTTTTAACTAGAACTTTTGTTATCCTTAAGCTTTTTATGTGGAAATATTAGGTGTTTTAAATTAGATTTGTGATTATGTTTGAATGGACAAGGTTTGGGTAATTCTGTGTTTAAGTGTTAAAAACATGCTTATGTTGTAATGTATTTCTCTGAGTCTTTGTTGTAGTGTGTTCATCACTGCTGATAAATGCTCTACAAGTGCTGCAACATCTGGGCACAAGATCTTCTTCAGATAAGGACAAAAATCTGGGCACACTTTTCTCTCTCATGCTGGGGCGCTCCCATTTATTTAGGACGTTGGCCAGACAAGTGCCTAGGGATCCGCACCATTACACTCCGGGAAATGAGCCAAGAACTTGAATTTAATAATATTATTTGTTGGCCCAAAAGCAGGAAAGCGAGGGGAGCCCTTAAAAACCCTAAACAATGACACTATCAGACCTTGACACATACATTCTAATATTCCATGGCCTAGGAGCAGCCGCAAGTCATCCCTTACCTCTCCATTGTTCATTTTTCGTTTTCTCCTCCATTGTAATGAATCCTTCCATCATTTCATATTTTATTTTTGGTTATTGTAAGATCATTATGAGCTAAGTTTGTTGTAGCTATGGGTATGTGAATTTGTAATGAATGTTTAGCTGATTTTATGTGAATCTTTGCCACTGCATTTTTTCTTAACTTGTGCGTGAATGTTGTTTATTTGAGCTTGATCAACTTAAGTAAATGTGAAGCTTGCTGAGCTTGGAAAAGTTAAGTGGAATTAGTTAAGAGATAAGGGTTAAATCACTAAATGGAAAATTAGTTGATGTTGAATGGATTAAGAATAATCATTCAAGTCCTTAAGCTAGCTAGAACATGCTTAATCATAAGAGGGTGTAATTAATATGACTCGGGAATAGAAAGCATTTAATGAACCTTATCTTCAAGTGTTGGAAAACACAAATTTAATTTCCTGGAGCTAAATGCTGCAACATTCGTAGAGCATAAATAAGTTAAACTGAATTTACATGGAATCATACCTATAGTTGTTTTAATATCTCTGTTACAACCCCTTGTTTATTTCCATGCTCTTAAATATCTTTGTTTGCTCATATTAATTAAATAATGATCCCATCACTTTCACACACTATTTTTGTCACCTTTTCATCTTAGTTAAAAAGAATGATTAATTTGGGTTTTGGTGAATTTTTATATCATTATAATTCTCATGGTAACGATCTTTCTTACACTATTACTACTAGTTGTTGTTGTGTACACTTGCACATACTGAATACACCTGTTTGTAAGGCAACAGATACCTTCAACTATTTTTTCTTCCTAATTGATCTTCATTTTGGACAGGATTAAGACATGCTCATGGAGGTGGTTTTGAGCAAAGTTACATAAGGGACAGTGCTCTTTTAGTGACTGGTGTATAGATCCTAAAAAGTGTATTGAACGGGTGTAAATAGGGCACCTATTTTATTTCTTGTGTGGTTCTATCCTTTTTGGTAAAGGGTTCGAGTACCCCTTGTACTCTTATAAATATATGAATACATACTTTTGCTTGTTCAAAAAGAAACAAATTAAAATTTGCATATATTCAATCATGATACGATATTCTCACATATTAATTTATTTATTTATTTTTGTTCTTTGAGTTTAGTTTTGGGACACCGTAGATATAATATATTTTTATCATGTTAATTAATCACAAATCATTCTTTGTATTATTTGTGTAATACTTTTAACAGGGGTCAATCTTTTTTTTTAATGATAGTTGAAATTAGGGGTGTCAATCTAGTTGGGATGTATAACTTCATAGTGATACACTCTATCTTTGCTTAAAAAAAAATGAATCTTTTTTAATAAGATAAATTTATAATTGATTGATAATATAAAAAATCTTTACACTCAATTCATTTTCCACTCTTATATTATAATCATTAATCAAATGATCTTTCCTATGAAAATACTAGTCAAAGTCGCACAAAAAGGACTAAAAAAAAGTAGCACAAAGTAACGTGACCCTTTAAATTTTATGACATCCAATCGTGTGACCACTAGTCAAAGTAGCACAAAAAGGACTAATGAGGGTAAATTTTGTGTAATGTAGTGATAAAATGTTGCATGTATAATATTTAATTATTTAGAGAAATGCTAATTACTGTCATAAGAAATTAAAAGACTTTGTTAAAAAAAACTAATTTAAAAGACAATTTTTTAAGGAAAGTGGAAACGATGTAGTTAATGTCGTGAAATTGTGTTATAAAATTTTCAATAAACTTACATTTTATTTGATCCCTTAACTAGTGTTATTTAGATTAGAAGTCCCAATTATTTATTAGCAATGATTAACCTAAAAGTTTTATTATGAGGAACTGAGAGGGGAGGTCCATACAAAGAGGAGTTGAGTGTAACACCTCGTTTTCTCGCGTCTTAAACGGTAATTATATTCGACACTTTTATCTGGAATCCAGAAAATGATTTTGAGGAAAACAAAATCGTAGTCGAAACCTTCTATATCGAAGGAATTTACGGTGCAATTTTGGGTTTAAAACTTAGACGGAAACCGGTCTGCGTTTTTACTGACAGTATAGTTTTATACCGGCAGAAACACTAATTTGACCCAAAACTGAGAAATTCTATATTTTATCATAATTTCATTGATAAAGTCTATTTCTAAAAATTTTGCACAAAAATAAAATAAAATATTTTATTCGAACGAATTTTGGCAAAAAACCATCGAAAAACCCTAATAAGGTAAACAACGAAGCCGGAGACGGAACTGCAGAGGTGTGCCAGGTGGATGAAGACAGTGAGTCACCATGACAACTCACAGGGTGAGTCATCACGTGACTCACCACATGTCATGATGGCATCTTTAAAATATTTAGATATTTATGCAATCAAAAGACTAAAATGCCATTGACCTTCCTTATGAATTCCTTTCATGTCCTAAAATATTTTGACAAGTTTGCCTCTTTTACTCCTTGATACACACTGCCAACCCCACCTTCACTCATTCCTTTCATTCATTTCATTTCACTTAAAACACTAAGTTGGCAACCTACTTAGTTACAAAGTTTCAAGACCAAAAACACTCAAGTCTCCATTTTTCTCCTTTCTACCTTTCCCTCTCAATTTCGGCCACCACAATGAAAACATCTTCCAATTTCTTGTTTGAAATTCTAAGACCATATCCATACTCATCAAAATGATCAAGACACTTCTAATCTCACACAAATTTCCATTTTAAGCATGTTGGAAAAATGGGTTTCTAGACCAATATTCGGCCAAGCCCCCTATAGCACCATCCAAACCTGGTTTCCACATTCCAACTACATATTCCTATTCCCATAGACCATCTAGAGACAAGTTATTTCACGCAAAAATTCCTTTGGAGCTCTCAAGAGAAATGGGTATTTTTCTAGTCAAGAGCTTGATCTCTTGATCATCCACTCTCTTGATTCAAAGTGAGTGTTCTTATCATGATCAACCTTCCTTGTTCATGCATAGACTTATATGCATGCTCCTTTTGATTTATTGTTTGTTCTTGCTAGGTTTTGTTGTACCAAAATCGTGAGCACTCTTGGAGGAAATCACCATCTAGCTTGTTTTAAAGTGATCTACAAAAGGTATGGGGAGATTACCACCATCCTATCTTTATGTAGATATGTGTGTGGTTTAAAGTATTTGTATATTGTCTTACAAACCCTAAGTGTGAGGGTTATGTATTTATTGTTTATGGTTGTGTGATCCTCTAGGAGGAATTGGTTTGATGTTTGTGATTGTTGCGACACCCCATTCCCAAGGTATCATATTTACGTAACATGTTGCAAAAATCAAACTTAACAAAAATACTAATTTGTTGGTTTCCTTGAAAAACAAAATAAGTTTACTAATTACTCGATGCTTGTCAAAAATAGTGATAAAAATTTTCCTTTTTTCATTTCATTGTACACACACCCAAACACCCGGTAATATAATGTACATCACTATATATATTACATATGCATCAAAGTTTTACAAAAGACATTTTTCTTACCAGGTCACCATCTACTATCACACATATTTTACATCAAACTGAAACATCATAACTATGTCATAGTGCGAGCCTGAAAAACACTACTCAAAAGATGGCTCTCAGTAGCCACTAAGTCAGACTAACCTAAAATCTCACTCTACCCAAAAAAACTATATCCTAAGCTGGTCACCATTACAGAAACCCATTGGAGAGTCCAGTATATATATAAACTCCCCCACCTCCGGAGGTGTATCCGGAGAGGATACAACGGCCCCCCTCTCCAACAAGTGGAACCACTCCATCATCTAAAGGAACATAGTCCGGATCAACCATCGGATCCTCCTCAGGGTCCTCCTCCATCTCCACCTGTACATCCTCTGGGATCAAGACTATAGGTGCAGGAGGTGACTCTGGTGCTACCTGCTGTAACGGCTGAACAAAAGGAGGTGGTTGATGCTCCAAGTTCCCGTGTTATACCAGATATCATAGGATCATCCAAATGGACGGTAGTGAAACTTCAATCGTCTCCCTACTATGAATCAACTATTGTGGTCTGTCTGCTACAGTACCTCGGAGTGTCCTCATCGAACCCGTGTAAGTAGCACTCTGAGCCCCTGGGTTAATCACCCAGGCGTTCCCTTGGCCAGCATTGTCAAACATCAGGGCTCGGACCCCTGAGTAGTTTAGATCCGCTGCACCGGGATCCATATGAACGCAGATATATACATAGATTCCACATAGTAGAGGAAACAACAAACAAATATACAAGGGTGAGTTACCAATATAGGAGTCTTGATAAGACAACCCCATACATGACACACAAACAACATATACCATATCCACAGCATACAAAAATTTATTCAAAACAGTAGAATAATTTAATTCAAAGGGTTTCATACCGAACGGTCATCGTCATTTTATAAAAATGCATGACACTTCAATATTCAGGCTCTATTTTGATACCTAATCTCCGGAGATCCCACAACTTTTTGTTTCTTTTTGAGCTGATCAAGATCTGCATATGGCCCATTGTTAAAACGAAACAAAACAATGTCCAAGAGAACACATAACACACTAGTCACTCACAGTACACCAAGGTTATTGTTCAAAAATGTAACTCGTTGGCTCACACAGAATCCCAATGGTCACTGCGAACAATGGAGTTTATTGTCCATAACCTATTGCATCACTCCGAATCACAATAGTTATCGCATAAAATTTGACACACAGTCCAATAAAGATAAATTGGCTCACACAGAATCCCAATGTTCAAATGGAAACATAGTCCATAACAGATACATTGATCCACTCATGACTCAATGATCATAACACATGACACGTCTGCCAGCTATGCATGAGAAAAAAACTTTTATTCTCGTTTCGTTTTCTTTGTCGTAATAATCTTTCCTTGTTGAAGCATAAATCTAACAACCATTCTTAATTTCTTATTAATACTTTCCACTTAAACAAACATAGGACACACGGTCCAAATGTTTTAAACTCAACACAGGACACACAGTCCGAGTGCTCAATCGCAAAGCCCTAAACCGATAAACCAGTCTTAGGCTCGTGGATATGGAACTCCCATTTTCCACATCAACTTAGGACACACAGTCCACAAAATCATTGTAGGGCACTCAGTCCAATGACGTAGATCCCCGATCTACATGTCCACAGAACACTAGAACCCCGACGTCTCGGTTCCTAGGTTCATTTATCCTCTTGTAAAACATTTCGCTCAGTGAAAAACAAATACAAAACAAAAGCTCCGAAAACTTATCCATGTTTAACGGAATAATTTCACTGAATAAAATTCTCTTACAAAAATCCTTTTTCTTTTAAAACGTTGATAAAACCTGAAAATCATTGATAAATTCTTTTATTCTCCGATTATTTCATTTCTGAAAATAATTCTGATTAAAAGTCAAATTTTAAAAAGTATTCAATAAATAAATTCATAATAATAAAATAACTATATATTTAATCTTTTCCCAAAAAAAATTATAAAATTCTTTTTATAACTTAAATAACTTTTCTGTCAAAAGTAATTGTTCTAACTGCTATATAACGTTATTTTCGAAACTTAGTCACTTTAAATAACATTTTATAATAAAATTGAATTTATTTTGGAAAAATTAGAGCCTGTGAAAAAAATTCACAGTTTCGCCCTTACTGTCACTTATTGACACAGTTTCCACAAAATATTATTAAAATAATATATTTTTACCCACTTTTCTCAAAATTACCCAAATTAATCACTCTGATTAATTATTCAAGCTTATTAAGCTTTTATCCTCAAACAAATTTTTAAACACTGACCAATGTCGGGTTTCTCAGTCCAACACTCAACAGCAGATAAATTTCAATCACATAATAGCATGACATATATAAATCCATGATATGCATCACAATTATAATATAACCAAATAATTATAATCAAATAAATCCACATATTACAAAAACTCAATTATTCAGGTAAGTATCTAATCAATCCAGCAATTAACAGTAAACAATGTAATATCATAAAATATTTCTACAGAAAATTAACAAACGACTCCAACAATAGGCATGTGATTATCTTAAACTCCTCAGGTATACTCCCCTTACCTCTTGGAGATTCGAATTAATAGTTTCAAGAACTCTCCCGATTTTGTTTCGTTTTTCCTCCTCGGTTTAGATCAAACCACTCGATCGATTCCTTCATAACGAATTGCAACCAAAATAAATCAAATCAAACAACAACACACTTAAATCATGAAGGTTAGGTTTCAGACTCTTCAAATTTTCTAGGTTAAGAAAGTTAATAATTTCTAACTTAGGGATTATGATCCTTAAGTAACTTAAACATGATTAAGTCCTTAATCTAAAATCATGAACCAATAATCTTTGAATGAAACTTATCTAGTTCCAAGACTAGGATTTCGGTTTTTCACAAAATAAAAAGGATAGGGATTTTTAAAATTTCTCAACTCTTGGATTCAACAAACATACTTAACATAGAGTTGGATTTAAGTGTCACAAGACAACTTTTGAATCAAAGTTCATCCAACAACAAAATTTAGGGTTTCGGCCATTTTGGAATAAATAAGATAGGGTTTGATTTTTGGTTTTCAAATCACTTGTATGCAATAGCTATCATGATATCAAGAGATTAAATCAGAATCATGGCTTAAAGTTGAAACAAAATTCAAGAACACCTATTTGACATAGGTTCGGCCTAGCTTAGAAAATTAGGAAAGAAATTTCTCATTATCACATGCTTCTAGATGATGAATATAGAGATGATTATGAGATGATAGCAATTGGTTTCAAGTCAAAAGGATTTTTCTACAATTAGTTATGAATATTTGAAGAAAGCTTCATGAACTTTGAAGAAATTGATGAACAAAAGGATTCATGGCATAAACTCATAAAAGTTGTGAAGAGAAAGGCTTAGAATAACAATATTAAGGGAGGTTACCTCTTGATGATCAAATAAAAGGATGATTTGGATGAAGTTCTTCACAAAATCAAGCTTTGTGCTCTTGAGTTCTTAAGGCAAAAGCATGAGTTTTGGAGAGAAAATGATGAACTTGGAGAGAAAGAAGTCATGAAATGAAATGAAAAAATTGCCTAAGTGTTGTTGAAGATGGTGGAGCCGTGAGTTTAGGGGCTTCTTGGTCCAAAATCTCAATGGCAAACTTGTAAAAATTATGTGAAGCTAGGGGCAAAATTGTCCTTTCCATGCAAAAATATCCTATTGTCATAAATACGTCATTATGGCCATTATGACTCTGATAGGATCGTCATTAATGTCGATCACATCAGTCATCTCGGCTCCTTTCTTGACTCACGATTCATCCGACGCAGGTTTTCCTAGAGATATCTCGAGCGTTTTAGCATGACAAATATAATATTTTAATTTTACGCTAAATTTTTCAAAACTTCCAGTTTTAGTAGCAAATACGATAAAAACATTTTTCATCTCGTTCACGAATTAAAATTAAGTTTTACGAGCAGTTAAACTTTTGTCAATGAAAATGAGACCAAGTTCCGTCTGAATTTTCAACCCAAAATTTCATCGTAACCTAAGATATAAACATAACATGGAAATAACAGTGGTTTACCCAAAATCATTTTGAGTCTCGGATAAAAATATATGTATTTATATATTTATTACCGATATTTGAAAGCAGCGAAAAATCGGGGTGTTACAATTGTGGAAGGTTCATGAATAAGGATGTATGTGATTATTTTATATGTGTTGACTTAGAAAAAAAAAACAGAATATGCTCACTTATACATAGATAATCAAGTATTCCTAATGATTTGAAATTCATGCCATGATTTAGTGCTTTGATACATGAATGTGTATATGTGGTTATGAATGGTTTGGTGAAGTAAAAATCTTCAAAATTGCTTGTGAATTGGCTTGGCCAATATTTGAAAAAGAGCATGACAACATTGTTTATCAAACTTTTGAAATTCTATGAATGTTAAGAGGTTAAAAAGTAACAAAACCAAGAAGAAAATACATTTCTTTGCAGAACTGTTTTTGAGGTAGTATAAACTGCCATGTCATGTTTTAAAGGTTTTAAATTGTGTTTAATTTGTGTTTAAGACTTAAGAGAACAAAAATTATGTTTTGGTAGACTTGAAAACGGAATTTTCACGAAATCGGACACATAAAATGAACAAAGGTTCTAATTTCGACCAAAACTGTTTTGACCACTTTAAACTATTTTTGAAGTCTATTTAAGTGTCCTAAAACTCCAAAATGATTTTTGGACCATTAGGTTTAAAAATCGTTGAAAAAGAACTTACAAGATTTTCAAATTTAGCGACGTTCGGTTAAGTTTTAGGATTTTTGTACACACCGCAGAATGAGGCTCGAAATTAGAATTTAAATACTTCAACATAGGTATTTCAAGTTAAGAAACTGAAGGATTTGAAAAAAAAATATTATATTTCAAAAAATACAAAATTTAAGTTGCGGTAAAACTGTGTTTTAAGTATTTCAATGTTTTTAGAAACTGTAGTTCAACTAGAAAAGTGAAGAAAATTAAATAATTAGACTTGCGATCCAATTTCATAATGAGTTAGGATTTGTAGTCAAGTGTTTTTAAGATACTTTTACACTAATATGAAAGGTTGCTTGAGAACTTTAGCTCAATGTTAAGGGTCGGTGATTCGGACCTGAAAACATCTAGCATCTGAGAAAGCACGTCAAAAGGATTCCGGTGGAATCAAGAGGTCATCCGGTGGATAGACAAGAAGAATGCATTTCCGGTAATTTTGCCCAAACACATAGTGAAAACTATGTTCTGTAAGGCCGTTGTGTCTAGGAGATCGAGCTGACACTTTAATGCGGGTGTGAATTCCTTAGTGACGATCTGGTTGATACTTGGGGATGTTGGGGTATGAAATACTCATATAGGCCCAGTTGGTAGCTCCACTGTGGCACGGTGATCTTGCAATATACCGACATACTTGACTAAACGCTATGTGTGTTCTGGTAGTGTAGGATGTTCCCGAAAAAGTCTATGTGCATGTTGCTAATTGTTGACGCATTTTACCCAAGGCTGGTTTAATCCGGGAATTAGTGGTCTTTCCTTGAGTCTTAGATGTCTCCTATCTAGGCGAATGTTTTCATGTGATTAAGTTTATGTAAAACATTATTATTCTGATATGAGTGACGATATAACTGTATACTGATAGTTATACGTACCTTTGTGTGGTACCACTGCATATCTACCTTATGTTGTATGATGAATCGGGATCTCACCTCATTTTATGTTTGTCTGGCTGTGGCTCTATCTTATATTATGCAAAGGCGACGGTAGCACCGCCGAAACCATCGGACCCAATTTGATTATGAGACGATCCGCTAACATGGACACATCCTTCAAAACTGAGGAAGGAAAGACTATAAAGTCAGGATTTTGTTGGAGCTTCTAGACTTCCTATAGACAATCAAGTAGATCGAGACGATGCAGTTGTGCCGTGGTCATGCTCAAGTTTTCCTCTCCTTGAGTCGGGTATGACTGTCGGTAGCTCACGGGCCCTGACTTTTCCTTCGGAATGGAAAAGGGGCTTAGCTTGAGAAAGCTACACCAGTAGTGGCTACAGGTGTATCATCTATGGCGATGTCTGTAGTGGTCTCAAATAATGCTTCCACTAAACCTCGTCAGTTGGTTCATCCTGCTCTCACTATGCGAGAAATGATAGTTTTTCTTTTTTATGTTTTAGTTTGGCAAGCTTGGTTTGTTTGGGAGTAGTGTTATCGATTATGGAGCTGTGGCTCCAAGTATTTGATATTTTAGGAGTTGCATCTCCATGTCTTTATCTCGAATCAGTATATTTCTATGTTTTCTGTTTATGAGTCGGGTTGGATCTTATGTAAATGATTTTCGAACTTATAATCTTAATTATGATTATGAAATATTTTATTGTACATTTACTTAAATCAAAGCATTTATATTTATGTCTTGCAAAAAAGAAAAATTACCCTGCTATATAAAAATGATATCTTAATTAACCCACTTTTCGACCTTAAAATATCACGGACAATGTAGCACTCAATAAGGGTGTTGTCGTTTTTATTGTGTTTTCTTTGGTTATGTCTTGTGTTGTTTCGTGTTCTTGGTTCTATGAAGAACCAATGTTTGGAAAGGATAATGACTTTGGTCTATCCTTAGTTGAATTCATGCTCTTGATGACGTTGTTCCAAAAGGATACAACATTGCCTTGATCTTTTCATTATTGTTTCTAAGGAGAAATAATATTGAACAGATTTTGATGTATTGTTTTCTCTCCTAGTTCGACTCACCGTGCTTTTATAGGAAATCATGGTTAGTCCAGGAACGAGTAGACCTGGTTCTGCAATCAAGGATCCTGAAGATATGATTGTAGTTGTACAATCCTTCAAGGAGCTAACATCAATTGTGGCATGTCATAATGAGGAAATGGCAGAGAGGCGAGGACTAGCTGAGTTGTACCATAGAAACCCACCTCAGTTTGATGGCGGATATGACCCGGAGGAGACTGAGCTCTGGATAAAGGAAGTAAAGAAGATCTTTAGAACTATGGAATAACCTGATATTTGGAAAGTGGCTTGTGCAACGTTCATGTTGGTAGGAGATGCTGGAGTCTGATGGGGAGAAACTTGCCAGCTGATAGTGGCGACGCAGTGATCACCTGGATTGCGTTTCGGAGAAGATTTCTAGAGAAATATGTTCCCACTAAAGTGAGTCGTATAGAGGAGACCGAACTCTTGCATCAAGGACAAGGTGACATGATGATCAGCATGTATACTGCTGAGTTTGAAGAACCGATTAAGTTTAAGGAGTATTTGAAGGATTCCGGTGATGAACGAAAATATAAAAAGATAGAGGAGGATCTAAAGTTTGAAATGAGGAAAGCAATCTGGTGATGGAAACTCCTTCAGTTTCTAGCTTTGAGGGATAAGTGTCATCTCCTCAAGATTTGGATTCAGGTCAAATCGAAAAGGGGAATTTTGGACCTTTGAGGTTCAAAGACAACAAACTGTTACAGGAGAAACCGTATACAAGGCCAATGTGGACGCCTCCAAAATATAAGTTTTTTGGTGATAGCAGTAGAGGTTATGGATCATCTAAGAATTCTCCACATAAGTGCATGAAGTGTGCCATGGGTCATGCTATGAGGGACTTCAAGATTAAGGGCATTATTTGTTTTAAATGTGGACAGCCTGGGCATGTTGCTAGGGTGTGCGGAAAGAGTAAGGATGTACTGTCGGCAGACAACATATAGGCCAGGAGGTCACACACGAGGATCTGATTAAAGAACAATGTGCAAGAGGAGGTAGTTCACCAATATATAAAGTGTGAATACGTGACTAGTTGTTAACGGGTGGAACCTTCACAGCAAGTAGGAATGAAGCATCATAATCGGATGAATACCTTTATTTGAAATGTATCATAGAAAGTAGACTTTTGACTGTACTGTTAATTCACATGGAAAATAATTTGTGATTTCCTATGGATGTGTCAAATACTCTGTGTATTTATCTATGTACTAGCTATGTTTGTGACCAATCTGTTTTAAGTTGGTTTAGTTTCATCGTCGCATCTTTTATTGTCTAAATTGTATGCGAAACAATCGGGAGTTGTATTCCTATGTTATTTCTTGATATGGTTGTCTTTACTGTTTCACTAACTCATCCTTGTTGGGGAAATCTGTTTGGATATTCCCTTACTGTCGAGATTTGTAAACTTGACCATTTACTTTTTCCGCAAATTAGTACAATTGATAAATGGTGTGATCTCTTACAGATCATATCTTGTTAGCCTTCGTAGGCAAAAAGTTGTAAATTCCCCGACAGATGAAAATTTTGACAATTCATGTCAAAACTTTTTTAGGCCAAGGGAGTCAGAGTTACTCCAAGTGAGGACCCTCGTAAATTTTTTATTGTTATAGTTTAAAAGACCAAGAGTAAGTTTGACTTGAATCCTAGACTCTTGGAAAGAAATAAAATCACCATCTTCAAAGTTTTTTCATTCGAAGGAAATTCTCACCGGAAGAGGAACCTTATTGAGTCATGTTTGTAAATCTGTACCGGCCAGGCACTTTACATTCAGGAATCTATTAAGGAGTCTTTTTTCATATAGAATATCCTCTGTTTTTCTATTCATTCTACTTTATTCTTTCTTATGACTGTAAATCCTAGAGATTTATTTTTTCCTCTCTCTAAAAATTTCTGGTGCAAAATTTAAGTTCTTGTTTTATCACTGGTGTGTTGGAACTGCCACAGAGGATAGAGTCAGAGTTCTGTATCATTCAGGTGTCAGAATCTATCTGATATCTATATACTTGATTCTATTGAACGTTCGAATTATCCAGATGTACTTCGAGTCTTGAGAATCAAAAAGGATTTGCCTTGATTATTCTTCTCGTGTAGTTTTGCTAATACAATACAAATCTAGAAGAGAGTCTAATCTATAAAGTACTTCATGTCACGTTCCGAGTGAAATGAACAGTTGTATTTATTCACTGTTAATGATCTAATTAAAAGTTAACATAAGGACTGATTTTACCAATGGTGGCTTCTAGGGTAGCAAATAAGTCTCTCACCCATGAGGGAGCCAAAATGATAGGTTACATAAGGTAAACATGGTGTTTTGTTAGTCCCTTGTTAACTAAGGCAAGCCATTGCGACACAAAATACTGATTTGTAAGAAATTGATATTTAATTAAATTTAAATTTTAAATATTTGAGAACGTTTGGGTTCTGTCACCTTCCTCCAACTGGGTCAATAAGACCCATTTTTCAACAAGATGGGTATTTACGTTACCCAGTTCTGATATAGACATTTTTTTGCCATTTTCGCATCTTTTCAACCAAATTAGATTGACCTTTCGTCGTCTCACCAAGAGCAAAGTAAAGTTTTTTGTTTTTCCTTTTGTTTTTGCTAGATCTGATTGTGTTTTTCCTTTCATCCTGTCGTTCCACCGTCGAACCATCATGGCTTATGAAACACCACCATGAAATAGCACTTCATCCATCACAATGACAGTTTTCTCGTTGAACTGTCGGCCATTGTGCCACCGACCAGAAGGGATAGAGAACACGAAGGGAGAGATTTGGTTGACATTAAGTTTCGGGAGCAATAGGGTTTTAGGATATTCATATTTAGTTGCAAGGAAATTCCATTGATTGTTTGATTCATATATGTTCAGTTTTTGCAAAATGTTGAAGTCAATATGAAAAAAAATCGATACAACCTGAACATCAGGTCACAGTCACTTCAACTCAGCCATCCGCTTATTTAATAAAATCAGGTCATAGTCACTTCATCTCAGCCATCGACTTGTTTAATAAATATATCCAATGGTCATTTTGGCTCCCTCATGGGTGGGGGACTTATTTGCTCACTCATCCTAGAAGCCACCTTTTTCTAATAGTACAAGTTTAAGGACTAATTAGAACGAAAAAATAGTTAAAGGACTAATTTTATGGATAGTAGAAGTTTAAGGACTAATTAGGAAGAAAAAATGGTTAGAGATGCCTATTTGTAAATAGACTAAAGTTTAAGGGGTATGTATGCACCGTTCCCTAATAATTAAAAGGGTTTTTTAATACATAAAGCTCAGTGACCCTGGTTATGCAGAGAAGGACTACAAGTAATTATATATATGTATTTTTAGTTCACTTGGAATAATTTTGGATCTTCCTTTAACAACACGAGCAATGATAAAAACAAAGCAGATAAAAAATTCCTTATTCTTCATAATATGCAAACTCGGATAGATAATCTTCCTTGGGTCCATCATTTATTATTTCAGAAGGTACAAGAGAATCAACGGAAGAAGATAATAAGTAACAAAGTAAAAATAGCAATGTTTATGATTTAAAGATGGAGAAATGCTCATTGCTCAATTTACTTGAACTGTCCATCCCTTTGTGTCCTCAATATGTCCTGTCTGAATTCCAACCAGTGTTTCATATAGTTTTTGAGATGTTGTTCCTGATCCTGTTTTATATATAGCTCTGCATTGGGCAACATTAGCAATTAGCATGATCAGTACATACAAAACATGTTCCACAAAATAGAGAACAATTAAAGAAATAAGAAGGAAAAAAATAAACTGAGATGGTTATGCTGACACTATGGAAGTGATCAACAAAGCTGCTTACTTTGTTTTGTTATAGGTTACAGACAAAACAGGGTTAACAACCACAGCAGTTCCAGTGCAGAAAACTTCATCAGCTTGTAGCAATTCCTCCACTGGAACAGCACGTTCCTCTACCTGAAAATTATTCATGGAACATATTTTCCCAAAGTTAAAGTTGAGAAGATTACAAAGGATTTAAAATTTCTGAATATTTTATATATGGGTGTGAATGTGACTCTTTCTACATATATGGGATTTTCTTTCGTATCTGTATAAATGTAATCATTTATAGTGATTTTCATGAGTAATGCACCAAAGGGTTTGATCTTAATTTCTATCAGACGTGAGTAACGAGAAATATGAAAGATGACTTTAAATTAAGAGGAAGATAGTCTATCGTGGTTTGTGAATTCATTGGAGATCGTAGCTTGGACAACTTACTAAGGGAAAGAATACTAAAATGTCAACATTGATTGAAGGAAAATAAATCACCTGATAACCCAAATCAACAGCAATGTCAATGATGCTTTTTCTTGTGATTCCAGGCAGAATAGTTCCTTCTGCTTTTGGAGTTGAGATGCCATTACCCTTCATAAGATTAAAATGGGCAAAACTCATGTATTTCTTGTAAAATATGCATACACTAGAGCAAAAACAGGTTTCCACTCAAAGTAATAAATAAAATGTAAAACATTTAAGATATTGAAAAAAATTGAAAAAGTTTGATTAATTTTTCATATAAGACATATTTTTATTCATTAACAAGTGCCTTAGAAGAGACTTGTTAGAAAACTCAATTTTGAAAGATGCTGGCATAGTTCAATGGTTACTAAGGGATTGTTTGGTTTATTTTCAATTTTCTGTTTTCATTTCTTGATTTCAAAGATAATTACAACGAAAATAATTATAAAATGTTATTTTTTTTTTCATTGTATTTCCTGTTTTCAAATATCTGTACAAGGATCGGTGAAAACAAATAAAAAGATGTTTTTAGTATTTCCTATCCAAATATTTAGAAATGGGAAACAAAATAAAAACAATTTGACATTTTTATAATTATTTTTGTTATAATTATTTTTAAAAATATGAAATGAAAACAGGAAACAAGAAATAAATTAAGGGCATGTTTACTTTGTTTTCAGATTCCTGTTTTCAAAAATAATTACAAAATTGTCACCTTGTTTTCATTTTGTTGCCTGTTTCCAAAGATTTGTACCGGAAATAGTGGGAAAAAAATTTGTTTGCAGTGTTTCCTTTACAAATATTTTAAAACACGAAAAAGAATGAAAACAAAGTAATAGTTTTGTAATTATTTTCGAAAACAAGAAATGAAAACCAAAATTTTTAAACAAAGCAAACATGCCCTAAACAAGCCCTTAATCCTGCATTATAAGAATATACCCCAGATGGCAGGATCTGTAACGATGAATAAGAAGCTATAGTTAGTTACCAGATCATTAAAAAAAAGAAGGAAAAAAAAAAAGAATGGCTGCTGGTGTACCTTCACAACAAAGATGTTACAAGTAGCACCTTCTTCAATAAATCTCCCTGTTGCTGCATCCAAGTATAAGATATCAGAGAACCCTTCGGCCCTTGCTTCAATCCCTGCTTTATAAGTCTACACAAACCAAAATTTTAGAGGGTAACTTTTTCTTTTAATATAAGAAGCCCTAATATAGTCAATAAAGACTCCCTCAGTAAACACTAAACAGTATATGAACTATGAAGTTGTGATGCAACATAATCCATATATACTCTACATATAAATTTATCTGCATGTATATTTTATGAAAATTATTAAAAACATAATTGATTAGTGGAGAGTGTGGATTGGCAATATTAAAAGTATAGTACTGAAGAGAGAAGTTTTCCTTCGACTTCATATCAATTTATCCAATGAGGGAATGATAGCATGGTCTTGCTTACTGGGGCATAGTTGGTGACACTCTTGACCCCTCCAGTTCCTCCACTACCAGAAATCGCTCGATAGAGCTCATCCTTAACAAGCAAGTTTACCGGCCCCTGTAATGCAGAGAAATAAGTGTTATCTCTAATTAATAAGAAAGGAAAAGGTGGAAGATTTTAAGGGAAGCAATTTGAGTCGTGTGAATGGAAAAAAATAAATATTGAGATAGCTTTGCCCCCTTACAATTAAATGGGTCTTTTCGTCTCGAGTCAGATTAGTGAAAATCCAATATAATTTTCGGATATGAAGGGTCTTAGACCAAAGAATGAAAAACCAAGTTCAACTTAGTGCTGTGATGGAAAAGGCTAAGTTAGAAATCTCACCTTGTGGTAACTTTTGACAGGAGTTGTGTATATGAGAAAAGTGTATTCAGGTGCTGGACCCATGGCTAACACGCTTCCTGTTCCGATAAGCAATGGCCTAATATACAGTGAACCTTGTCCTGTAGGAGGCACCTGACCAAAATTGAAGCACAAACATGTTTAGGGATATTGTGTAGAAGAACATAAAAAGGGAAAAAATGAGTGAGTTTTAGGTACATAGTAGATACCCAACGTTTGTTGGCATGGACAGTTTGCTTTACTGCATTAACAAATTGCTCAATTGATGGGTATGGCATGCACATTCTCTCCGCTCCTATCTTCATACGTCGGGCATTCTCTTCTGGTCGAAATAGCACTATACGCCCATCCCCAGTTCTGTATGCCTTAGTCCCTTCAAATATTCCCTATAGATATCCATGTAATATGTATTTGAGGTTTTACATCAGCTTTGTGAATTATTATTATTTTGACTTCAACTATGTTAGATGTGTCACACGTTAGAGCTCAGAGAGCACATATTATTTGGACATTGTACATAAATTAGCACTATGTTGTTTTATCTTATATGTTTTACAGAACAGGTTTTGCTTGTTTTAGAATTGAAATGAAGCTAGTAAGATCTAACCTGTCCATAATTTAAAATTGCAGCAGATGGAGTGATCTCTATATTCCCATAGGGAGTAAGGCTTCCATCAGAAAACTTCCCTCCTTCAGACCATTTCATGACATACAGGAAATCAGTTGGAACTACAGCAAACCCCATTTCGTCCCAATTGATGTCTTTGTATTTCTCACCGTCAGCACTGCTTTTTCAGACAAGTGGGGGAAACAAACTCTTAATTTATGAGGAGATTAAAATTGAAAAATGAAAAAAAAAAACAGAGAAAAAGAAAGCAAATACTAAGGACTTGTTTGCTCTGTTTCCAGTTTCCTGTTTTCATTTGGTGTTTTCAGAAATAATTATAAGATTGTCACTTTGTTTTCATTTGTTGTCTGTTTTCAAATATTTGTACAGGAAATAATCAAAATAGAGAAAGCAGAACAGAAAACTGAAAACAAAACAAACAGGACCTAAATATTCAAAATTTCTTTGGCAGAACGATTTGGTTTTGTTTTTAATCTTCTGATGATGGATGAATGGCTCCAACTACTTTGATTTATTTAATCAAAGTAATTTCGTTTGGTCATTCCATTTCTTACCATTCTTCTAACATAGTTGGCAAATTCTGGTACAAAATTCTGGCTGTATAGCATTATTTGAAATAACGAAAATTTAGCTCTTTACAGTCGAGGTGTCAACCAATGACACTATGTCTGTAGAGTGTACACTTTTTCAAGGAGAATGGCATCTGAAAAATCATAAACTACCTGTTAGGAGCAGATTCAGAGGCTGTCATAATAGAAGGGGAAGCCATCGTTAAGAAATGTGGTCTATCTGCAACAAAAAGCCACCATGTATGTGACAATGAGCTTATATATATATTAAAAAGTTTTAAGCAAGTGCCTATAATATTAAAATCTCCTACTTAAATTTGATGGTAGTATTTTGTTTCTGCACGGACACCACCAACTCACCAAGTAAGAATCGCTAGAGTGAAAGTGAATGCATGAAGAATTTTCAATGCACAAAATTTGCATATATTCAATCATGATACGATATTCTCACATATTAATTTATTTATTTTTGTTCTTTGAGTTTAGTTTTGGGACACCGTAGATATAATATTTCTTTTATCATGTTAGTTAATCACAGATCATTCTTTGTATCTTTGTATTATTTGTGTAATACTTTTAACAAGAGTCAATCTTTTTATTTTTTAATGATAGTTGAAATTAGAGTGTCAACCTAATTGCGATGTCTAATTTCATAGTGATGTACTTACATTCTATCTTTGATTTTAAAAAAAAGAGTCAATTTTTTAATAACTTAAATTTATAATTGATTGACAATATAAAAAATATTTACACTCAATTAATTTTCCACTTTTATATTATAATCATTAATCAAAATGATCTTTGCTGTGGAAACACTGGTCAATGTAGCACAAAAAGGACTCATAAAAGAAGTAGCACAAAGTAACGTGTCCTTTTAAATTTGATGACATCCAATCGTGTGACCACTAGTCAAAGTAGCACAAAAACGACTAATAAGGGTGAATTAGGTGTGATTGAGTGCCAGCTACCAAAGTGGTGATGAAATGTAGTATGTATAGTATTTAATTATTTAGAGAAATGTTAATTACTATCCTAAGATTTTATTTTATTTTTTTATAAAAGGTTAAGGTATGCTAAGGCATCACTTTAAGATTATTCATCCCAATTAGGTTAGTACCAATTATAATAGCTTGATTTTAATTATACTGTGCAACCGGTTAAAATATAATTAATTATATTTTAATTTGAGAGTTAGAAAGTGTTTTTGAATAAAATAAAATCATATTCATAGTCTACTTTAGGGTAGAGGGTTGCGACAAAATTTTGAGTTGAAAATTCAGACGAAAATCGATCTGCGTTTTCACTGTCAGTACAAGTTTACTGAGCAGAAAACCTAATTTTGAATCGTGAACGAAACGGTTAGTGTTTTTGTGATATTTTGTACAATATTGGAATTTTTTGAAAATTTGAGTTCGGAAATAAAATATAATATTTATTCCGGATGAAATACGATCGGAAACTTGAACCGGATACGCAATGGAGCAGAAAAAGGAGCCCAAAAGAAGTGAAGTGACTTGATGGGATGGGATGGACATGGGATATGACACACACTCAAAGTGTAATCGTCACACTTTTCAAATTATATCATATTATATTCTAAAAACTCATTTCTCTCTCTTCTTCAACCAAACAAGGCATAAGCCAAAACTTGGTCATCAAGATTTGCTCCTTCATTCTCTTTCACGCCCATCTCACATCTCCATCTATAAATACCCATTTCATTTTCTCTTCATCACTTTCCTACTTCTTCATTTTCTCATTTTTAAGTTTCTAACACTTAAAGCTTCTATTTTTACTTAGTTTCAAGTTTCATGTTCTTCATACTTTTTCTTTCTAGTTTCAAGGGTAACCCTATCATACTCTTCTATTTCAAGTCTTACACTTATTTCATGAGTTTACTTTATGTCTTCTTAAAATGTTCTTAAAGCTCTTTTATCTTCTAAAATCTCTAGAAAATGGTAGAAAACTCCGTTTGAATTGAAACCAATTTCTATAGACTTCTATTAATCTCTACTTTCATATTCTAAGAGTTTGTATCAAACAAACATCTCTAACCTATTTTTCCAAGGATGGTCGAAACTATGTATTAGGGGCCTAGGAAGTTTTGTTTCAACTTTTTGAAAGATGATCATGTAGATACCTCTTGATCTTAAATCTAAATTATTTGAAATTCTAAAGATTTCTAGCCTATTTCTCCTATGATGGCCGAACCTATGATGGTTGTGAACCAATGATGTTTTGTTTTTCATTTTCCAATATGATTATGGACTTGAGCTCCTTAATACATTTGGATGCTAAGTCTAAGAGATTGGAAAGTTTAAAGATTTCTAGCCTATTTATCCTATGATGGCCGAACCTATGATGGTTGTGAACCTAGGATGTTTTGTTTTCATTTTCCAATATGATCATAGACTTGAGCTCCTTAATACATTTGGTTGCTAAGTCTAAGAGATTGGAAAGTTTAAAGATTTCTAGCCTATTTATCCTATGATGACCGAACCTATGATGGTTGTGAACCTAGGATGTTTTGTTTTCATTTTCCAATATGATCATGAATTTAGAAGGGTTGGAAATTTCTAGCCTACTTATACTAAAGAGGCCGAAACCCCAACATAAAAAGGGGTGAAAGGTTTTTGATTAATTTGTGAAATATAATGATTGATTCATACTCGAATTCAAACATAAGTGACTAGATAAGATATTGTACACTTGTTGGTGGAAAAAGGCATCCTCTGCTAGGGTTTGCATGAAAGCTTAGGTTTTCACGTGCCGCCATGGAGGCAAAGCCATGGCAATGCTTGTTCCCGGAATTGCTTCCTCCTTCTTCCCCCCCCCCCCCCCCCCCCTCCTCCTTCTCACCTCCCCTCTCAGACCCTACCACCACCACAAAAAAAGTCCTTCGTTCAAGCACTAAACAATGCCTGTGACATTCCTTTTAGTCAATTGCCGACTCCATGTCTCAAAGGAGATGAATTGGCCATCACGATCCCAGAAGATGAGTATATCGCGGGCATTGAATCATCCAAGAACAATCTGCACGGGCGTATATTGCTGTCCAAGGGAGATCAACCAGTCAAGGTTAATGACTTGCGGGTCAAGTTATCGGATCTTTGGAGACCTATTGCTCAATGGAAGGTGACTCCAATTGGTAGAGGCTTTTTTGAGTTCTCTTTTTCCTCTGTGGAGGACATGAGAAGGGTTTTGGCGGCTGGATCATGGAATTTGAAGCCTGGATTGTTGAGGCTATTTTCATGGACAAAGGATTTTAATCCTTTTATGGTAAAGCAAACAAATGTGCAGACTTGGATTCGTATCACTGGTCTTCCTCTTGAATATTGGAGGCCAAAAATTTTATACTCTATTGCAAGAGGAATTGGTACCCCTTTATCCATTGATGATCCTACAAAAGAGAGAAGTTTGGGTCACTTTGCCAGAAGTGCAGTCGATATAGATTTGAACAATAAGCTACGGGATAAGCTTTTGGTTGAAAGGAAAGATTTTGCATTCTTTGTAGGGATTGAATACGAGTCTCTACCACATTTTTGTTCGGATTGCAAGATCATTGGCCACTCTCTAGCAAATTGTCGGAAAAGGCAAGATCATCAGGGGAAGGATCAACAAAAGCGGCCCTCGAATCAGAAAGACAGGACAGCAAACTTTGTGGCCTCAAAGTATGTTGACAAGAGTAAAGATCCTTTACAAATTGCAAATGCATCTGGTAATGACAAACTGGCAGACATTAAAGGTAAGTCAGTGGTTAATGGTCCGGATGAGGACCTCTGGTTGACAGAGAAGGTCCCTTATGTATTGGAACAAACAAATATGTGTGATCATGATAGGCTGGCTTCGAGGATGAGTCAGCAGCAACAAGAAGAAGACTCAAAATCAGTGGATACTGTCTTTGATGAATCACTGCACTTTGGCAATTGTCCACAGCAGGTTGTGCCAACTGAACCTCTTGACAGTAATGTTGATTCATCCTTTGTGCCAAATACGATTTCCAAGATCATTTCTGTTGGGGCATCTTCCCAAGGTAATGTTGCCTTGACTCCCCATTCAGCTGCTAATTTGAGCACAGGCACTGCAGGTTCAAGCCTGCACACCCCCTCTCTGAGGGAACTCTTGGATAGTGACAATTTTGTCCCAAAATCAGTCTCAAAGACAATGAAGGATATTTCGATGATGTTAATCATCTGATAGCCAAAGACCTTAGAATTGTTGGGAGGCTTTGGAGTGAGGAAGTGGAGGATGTTTCCTCATCTCAAATGCCCTGTGGGGATCAAGAGGAACCATTTGTGGAAGTGAAGTCCAAGTCCCAGAAGAAGAAGCAGAAGAGAGGGAGAAGGCTTGCTCAAAGGTTCTCCGGTATAAGTCTCGATGATGAGGCAGTCCAGTTCTTTGGAATTTCGATGAAAATCTTTTATTGGAATGCAAGAGGGATTGGCAATCCCTTAACTAAATCAGTTCTGGTGAAATTTTGCTTACAAAGATAAACCAGATCTTGTTTTTATTTTGAACCAGAAAATTCCTTTAGATTGTCTGCATAACAGTCTTTGGAAGAGACTAAACCTTAAGGTTTTTGCTGTTAATAATAGGGGTAGCCTTATCCCTAATTTGTGGGGTGTATGTGCTGATCACATTACTCCTTCTATATTGGCTAGTTCTCAACAGCATATCTCTTTATCTTTGTCTCTGAATTCTCAAAACCTGTTCATCTCAGCAGTGTATGCATCAACTTCCCACATAGACAGAAGGACTCTCTGGTTAGAGTTAGCCATTTTACAACAAAATTTTCAAGGTCCTTGGTGTTGCATAGGAGATTTTAATGCCATTCTTGGTGCTCATGAAAAGAGGGGTGGAAGGCTGCCTTCTACAATTTCCTGTGAAGAATTTAGAGCCTGGTCAGACTCCTGTCAGCTTACCCACATCACCACTCAAGGAGCCTCTTTCACTTGGTCAAACATGAGGGGTCAGGGAAATCACACAGAACTGAGGTTGGATAGAGCTTTATGCAATGATGAATGGTTCTCAGTCTGGGACAATGTAGCTTGTTGTACTTTACCAAGGAATCATTCAGACCACTTTCCCCTTCTACTCACTTTGAAAAAAGGTGCCAAGCTGAAGCCTGCTCCTTTCAAGTTCCACAGCATGTGGACTGACCATAAAGACTGTAGAAGATTGGTTGCTGAGGTTTGGAAAAGGCAGTTTTGGGGCTGTCCAATGTATGTCTTGTCTCAGAAGCTAAAGAGTTTGAAATTAGAGCTGAAAGTTTGGAATAAACAGGTATTTGGAAGTGTCCATTGCAAGGTTGAAGAGGCTATGGCTAACTTAGAATCCATCCAATTAAAAATTGATGCTGAGGGTTATTCTGATCAGTTGCACTCACAAGAACTAGCAGCCCAATCTGAATTGAATCTAGCTCTATCTTTTCAAGAATCCTTTTGGAGAGAAAAGGCTAGATTGAGCTGGTTTGCTGATGGTGACAGAAATTCTGCCTTTTTCCACAAGGTAGCAAGAATTAGAAGTGCTTTGAATCCAATGTCCATTCTTAAAGTTGGAAATTCTGTCTTGGATAATCAAAGGGCAATTGAGGATCATGTCCTTGGCTTCTATCAGAATTTATATGCCTCGGATAATTCTTGTGTGCACAATGACATTATTGAAACAGTCATCCCTTCCTTGGTCTCAGATCAAGATAATGTGATGCTCACTAATATTCCAACTTTTGAGGAGGTTAAGAATGTTGTTTTCAATTTAGACAGGAATAGTGCCCCGGGCCCGGATGGTTTTGGAGGAAGTTTTTATCATTCATTCTGGGACATTGTTGGAAATGATGTCCACAACTCAGTTGTGCAATTCTTTAGAGAGGGCTGGATCCTTCCAAATCTGAATTCAAACCGGGTTGTCCTCATTCCCAAGTTTGTTGGTGCTGACAGAATTGAGAATTACAGGCCTATTGCTCTTGCAAATTTTCAGTTTAAGGTGATCACAAAAGTGTTGGCTGATAGGCTTGCTGGAATCATGCCAAAAATCATCTCCCCCGAGCAAAGAGGTTTCATTAGAGGAAGGCATATCTCAGAATGCATTTGTATTGCCTCAGAAGCAGTAAACATGTTGAACAAAAAGGTGTTTGGAGGCAATATTGCCTTGAAATTTGATATCAAAAAGGCTTTTGACACCTTGGACTGGAAATTCCTTTTGAAAGTTCTGCACTCTTTTGGATTCAATCAACAATTCTGCTCTTGTATTCATACTATATTGAAATCTGCTCATCTATCTATTTCAGTTAATGGCATCTCAGTTGGTTTTTTCACTTGTAAAAGAGGAGTAAGGCAAGGAGATCCTCTTTCTCCTCTCCTCTTTTGTTTGGCTGAAGAAGTTCTAAGTAGAGGGATCTCTAGATTGATTGAGTCGGGCAAGTTACAAAGACATGGCCAGTCTAAGGATTTTCCTACTCCCACCCACATCCTTTATGCTCGATGACATTATGGTTTTCTCGCAAAGGATCCAAAGCTAACCTTAGACACCTTATGCAACTGTTTGAGATTTATGGACATGCTTCTCGGTCAAGTGCTTAGTCTTGAAAAGTGCAGGTTTTATGCAGGATCAATGTCCTCTAGAAGAGTGGATGATCTCGAGCAGTTTCTTGAGATTTCCTGCGGGTTCTCTCCTTTTTACTACCTTGGTGTTCCTCTCTTCAAAGGGAAACCAAAAGCTATCTATCTGCATGACCTACCTTAGACAGAATTAAAGGAAAGTGGCATCTTGGAAAGGTTCTCTCCTCTCTATCATGGGAAGAGTGTAGCTTGTCAAATCGGTGATTCAAGGTACTCGGCTTACGACTTTCACATCTACAAATGGCCCGCCTCATTGTTAAAGCGACTAGATGGTTGGATCGGGAATTTTATTTGGTCCGGAGACATTCATAAAAGGAAACATATAACTGTGGCCTGGAAAACTGTCTACTCTTCTATTGAAGATGGTGGTCTTGGTCTTAGGTCTCTTAGAGCCATTAATGAGGTCTCCATGTTGAAGCTTTGCTGGGCAGTGATCACTTCAAATGAGCAGTGGGCCAAGTTCCTAAAAGCAAGATTTTTCAGAAGTTCTTTGCCTGTTTCTCATCATGTTAGTTCTTCCTTGTGGCCTGCATTAAAGGTCTGGCTTCCTATGATTAAAGAACATTCTTCTTGGTTGATAGGAAATGGCCAATCTGTTAACTTTTGGACAGACAAGTGGTTGCCCGAGCCTCTTGCAAACCTGATGCATATTCCTTCGCAGCGTGCAGGATTTATCTGCCAAGGTTTCTGATTTCATTGTTGATAATTTATGGAACATTCCTCACTGCCTGCAGCATCACTTCCCTAGCATAATGGAAAAGGTCTGTCACACTCACATTCCCATGGAGCCTTGTGAGGATAGATTGGTGTGGGACAGTGCAGCAAATGGTCTTCTTACTTTCAAAGATGCATTCATTTTCCTCAATCCTGTTAGAAACCTTGCTCCAAGATTCTCTCAAATCTGGTCCAAGGCAATTCCTCCCTCTAGATCATTTCTGGTTTGGAGGCTTTTCCATCACAAAATGCCAATCGATGAAAATATAAGAAGAAGGGGATACACCTTGGCCTCAATGTGCAGCTTGTGTGGCTCAGCAGAGGAATCTTCTTCCCATCCGTTCCTCTCCTGCAGTTATGCAGCTGCTCTGTGGGGTTGGTTGAGCTCAAGACTGTTGCACACAATCGATCATTCATCTTTTGAGAACCTGTTACTGGTGTGTAAAGGAAATAGCCCTCAAGTCAATGCAGTCTCACTAGCTGCTGTTATTCATGTAATCTGGGTGGTTTGGACAGCAAGAAATAAGTGCAGGTTTGACAATAAGTTTCTAGGTATAGAAGCTGCTCAAAATCTGGTTTCTTCAGCTGTTTGGCTCTCAGGAAATCTGGCAAGTGGTGCAATGTTTAATTCGGTTAATGAGCTGGTCATTCTCAAACACTTTAGCATTGAGTGCCATTATAGAAAGTCTCCAAAGATTACAGAAGTTATTTGGCACCCTCCCCCATGCAATTGGACTAAATGTAACATTGATGGTGCAGCCTATGGTTCCCCCGGTCCATCTGCTTGTGGGGGTATATTTAGAGGACACAATTCGGCTGCACTTGGCTGCTTCTCCTGCAACTTAGGGAATTCATCATCACTTGAAGCTGAATTATCAGCTGCTATCATGCTATAGAAATAGCTAACAATAGGGGTTGGTTAAATCTTTGGATTGAAACTGACTCAATTTTGGTATTGAAGGCTTTTAATAACCAGTGCATAGTTCCATGGCGTCTTCAAGCAAGGTGGAGAAACTGTATGGTAGTAGCTAGGGCCCTTTCTTGCCAAGTTACTCATATTTATAGGGAAGGGAACCCCTGTGCGGATAAGCTAGCTAATCATGGTTTACATAATCTGGGATTTATTTGGTGGGATACAATTCCTCCCTTTATCAGAGAAGAATTTGTTAGAGATAGGCTTAGTTTGCCCAGATACAGATTTTCTTGATGTATTTTCTATTTGCATGGGTTTGGGTAACACGTCCCACCATGTTCTCCTTTTTTTGTATTCTTTCTTGATTATTTAATAAAGTGTAGTGTGAGGCTTTTGATGGATGGTTTTTGTGGTGCCAACCTAGTTGGGATGGCAAAATTCATCCTGAGGCTTTTCACCCTACTTATATAAAAAAAATGATTGATTCATACTCTTTAATACTCTTAGGATCATTGATCTAAGAAATTGTGTTGTTTTAAAAACCCTAGCCTATTTTGTAACACAAGGCCGAAACCTATCCTAAGTGGTTGGATGATTTTTATTCCATATTTTCAAGTTATAGCAATTTATCTAAGTTACCTAGAACCTAAGTGATAAGTATCCAAAGGCTTATGTTGAGAATAGAATCCTAACTCTAATTTGAATTAAATGGTCAAACCTAGCCTAAAGAGAACATAGATGAGTTGTTTTATTTATTGGTTATTATGTTGATTGGTTGAAGGTGGAGTTAGTACTTTGTGGTGTGACAATGAGGAGCTTCGAGTTCGGGAGTTCGGTGATAACCCAGGTGGGGGAAAGAACCAACCTATCGTTGGAATGGATAAGTAGTAGATTATATAATAATTGTATAGGGCGACCTAAACCCTACTAGTAGTTGAGTAATCGACAAGACCAAAATCACATTGGAAACATTTTCTGAAAAACCAATGGTGATTTGGGGATTGTAGGTTTATCGATATTAGGTTGATTTTATATTGTTGATGGTTGCTTTTATTTTATTACCTTTATTGAATTGATTTTGTGCTATGTTAGGGATATGGGAATATTTTGATTGATATTGTGTTATGCATGATTTGTCTGGTTTTTATTATTACACTTGGTTGATTTTAAGCAAAGATATATATGGTGTCTAAGATATGATTGTTTTGGGTGTGAGGATAATGATGATTTAGAAGTGCCTAACCTAGATGATGTATGTTAAAGAGGTGTTATGGCATAGAATATGTGTCAAGTTATAATGGAAGGTTAAGGCACTAGGACGTTGTTAAAACGGGTTGGTGAGATTCAACTATAGGTGTTGTTGTCCAAAACCGTGTATTGGTAATATAATACACAAGGACAAAAGTGTATTGGTAATATAATACATGATGGCATCTGTGTATTGGTAATATAATACACGTAAAATCAAGAGTTCTCTCGAGACCACTTCCACCTTAGGAAATAGGTGTGCAGCTATGGTGTCTTTGAGTAGCATGAGATTGGGGGTAGAGGATTATATATTAACTTGAGGATGATCTGTTAGTTATGTGTGTTGTTTGTCTGTGACAATTACTGTATAATTTACTATGACTCCTTTTCGCTTTTTGATGATAGAACTGTTTCTTATCCCCTGTATGTTGTATTTTATCTCCTTGTGGAATCGTACGAGAAGACCCTGTGAATGAGCGTAACTAGGAGGATTTGGATGGAACTCCCTACGAATCGGAGGCTAGAGGACGAGTTGTGACCCATGGTGATTAGGGTCCAGTTAGTTATGGCCAGTGCGTCTCATGAGGCGTATTTTTATTATGTTTTCCGCTGTTTAACTTTTTGTCTAAGTATATGCCCGTGAGGGATCCTACTGATAGGATATCCTCAACGATGTTTTGTAATATGCATAATATACTTATATTGTGATATGCTATTCTATATGAAGTTGTATACTTTATAAGTTAAGTTTTTAATTTTTTACGTATTTTCACGATAAGCGTGCAATTAAGAAATTAAATAGAAAGGATTTAATCTAATAACACAACGGGGCACAGCGAGGTGTTTCACCAATAACCTTAACAACCATTTGCAACATATCTTTAATATTATTAATAAGAATGAAATAATAAAAAAATAATGGGGTACTAAAGCCAAAACCCATTGAGAGACAACTAAGTAAATTTATAATTAGGCAAGCCTGACCTATTTCTATGATTCCCTAATAATAGTAGGAAGTTGATCCTACCAAACAAAGTCTTGAGTCACTAAGCCACTAGCAGCTAATTTATCTGCAAAAGTGTTGCCTTCTCTGAAGATATGTGATATTTGGAAATCCATTTTTGAGATAAGAGATTGGCAATTCTTCCATCTGTTTCTAAGACACCAAGGCACCAAAGAGATGGATTTGAAAGCCTCCAAAACCAGTTTAGAAACACATTCTAGCCAAAGTTTTAACCAATCTCTGCTATAAGCTTCTTCAATAGAAATCATAGCAGCTGTTAATTCAGCATGAAAAGCATAAGAAGATCCAATGTAGAATGAGAAACAACCAAAAAAAGCACCAGACGAGCTTCTGAAAATTCCCCCAGCTGCTGCTTGGCCTGGAGACCCCTTTACTGACCATCAGAGTTGCATTTGATCCATTGGCCCAAGGGAGGAAACCATTCCACAAGCTTAATAGAAGGAGCCACTTTTGGATGCCCTTCAATAGAGAAAGCCTTCAGGATGGTAAATTCCACAATAGAAGATGAATTAACCCATGTGGACAGTTTACCAGAGAGATTTGTTGAAGCCACAATTAGACTCACAGCTCTTCTTAAAGGGATCGTTACATTATGGAATCTCACTTGATTTCTACAGTACCAAATCATGCAGAAAGAATGAATGATGGCTGCCATTATCACATCTCTAACATGGCTGCTATACTTGTTCTTCAAAATTGAGAAGACAGTGTCAACTAAGCTAGATCAAAAGAGTGATGCATAATATTGCCAAGCCAGGACCAGATGCTGCAGGAAAATCTGCTCTGCAGGAAGAGATGATCACTGGTTTCACAAGATAAACCACAGAGATCACATCTGGAAACAGTAACGCATCCTCTACTTCTCAAATTTTCATTTGTTGGAACTTGGAAGTCTTCTATGAAAATGCCTCCAAACAAGGAAATATCTAGATGGAGGGACACAAGGACTCCATATAAACTTTGACCAAGAAACAGGACAGCCTGAGTGATTGAGGAACTTGAAGGCTTCTTTCATACTTAGGATCCCCGAATCATTATTACACCAAATTAGCAAATCAGATTCTTTGCAAATAGGAATCACAGTCTTAGACATTTCAGCAGCAATTGTAGGGAACTTAGCAAACAATTCAGTAGAGAAGTTCCATCCACCTTCAATCATAAATTCACTAACTGATGCAGTAAGAGAGGAGTGCCAACTTTTAGGAGCATTTATCATATCCACTACTGGTTTAGACAGCCATTGATCACACCAGAATATTCCCTATAGACATCCATGTAATATGTATTTGACGTTTTAGCCATTCATAATATTTGCGAAAAATCTAAGGTGGTCTCAGACCAAGTTCAACTTGTTTTATATCATTGAATGTGTGTTACATCAGCATTGTGAATTATTATTATTTTGACTTCAACTATGTTAGATGTGTCACACGTTAGAGCTCAGAGTGCACATATTATTTGGACATTGTACATAAATTAGCACTATGTTGTTTTATCTTATATGTTTTACGGAACAGGTTTTGCTTGTTTTAGAATTGAAATGAAGCTAGTAAGATATTATAGGAAGGATTGTGGCCTCTAACCTGTCCATAATTTAAAATTGCAGCAGATGGAGTGATCTCTATATTCCCATAGGGAGTAAGGATTCCATCAGAAAACTTCCCTCCTTCAGAGCATTTCATGACATACAGGAAATCAGTTGAAACTACAGCAAACCCCATTTCGTCCCAGTTGATGTCTTTGTAGTTCTCACCGTCAGCACTGATTTTTCAAACAAGTGGGGGAAACAAAATATTAGTGAGAAGATTAAAATTGAAAAGAGAGAGAGAGAGAGAAAGAAAGAAAGCAACAAATACTAAATATTCAAAATTTCTTTGCCAGAACGATTTGGTTTTGTTTTTAATCTTCTGATGGATGAATGGCTTCAACTATGATTTATTTAATCAAAGTAATTTTGTTTAGTCATTCCATTTCTTACCATTCTTCTAACATAGCCTAACTGTTGGCAAACTCTGGTACAAAATTCTGGCTGTATAGCATTATTTGAAATAATGAAAATTTAGCACCTTACAGTCGAGGTGTCAGGTGTCAACCAATGACACTATATATGTATGTAGTGTGTAAACTTTTTCAAAGAGAATGGCATCATGATAAACTGTTAGAAAATGGGGTCTGGTTCTGCAACAAAGAAGAGGAGACAAAAGAAAATGCACAATCTCCAAGACGTAGCAACACTAGGCTTTAGGTTCGATTCGCCCCCATAAATCTCTTTGTAGGTTGGATGCAACAGGTGTATTATCGAGAATCCCCTTTAGGATACAATGGAGAACCTTGATTTGGTTTGCACACCCTAAACCAAGCATATCGTCAATGGGAGTTTACATAACAATAGTCTCCTTAACTCTCTCTGCGCATAAGGGAGAAAAGAAGGTGATTTGGAGTGAATAATGGTTAAGAGATTATGAGTTTTTCGTATCCATTATTGTATGCAGATGATTCTATTTATAAACCGACTCATATCACTTTGTGAAAGAAAATAACTTTTCAAAGGTTCCACAAACGGTCAAGTTAAATATATAGGTAACATTAACGTTGATAAACTAACACAAGATATTTGTTGGCCTAGTGGCCAGCGGATGTGAACCTTACACAACAGATCCAGGTACGATTCCGCTTCGCTACCTCTTTGCAAACGTTTAAAATAAAACTGTCATTTTAAAAGAAAACTTGCACCACCCAAGAATCAAACACGGGCCAACGTGAAATATGGTACGTATTGCAACCACTGCACCACACAAAATACTTGAGCTAATTTAGCAGCATGATATATATTTATTGACCGACAATAACCTTTAATATTTTGTAAATTTTGAAAATCTCTCACATTCCCCCACCATTTTCAAAATAAATCCAAATCTCATTATTCCGGAAATCGCATGCTTTCAGACAAATGTATCTTGTGGATTTGAACATTTGCTTAGTAAGCCATGGGTATCACTCATCCCCGAATAAAGTGGTAGACAAACTTTGAACCAAATATTTATTATAACAAGTGTGCACGACTTACACATGAATTCTCGGTACCATTGAACGACGTGAGAGTGTGACACATTTGGTAAGGTCTGGCCAGCGCTGAGCACTGGGTTCTGCACCGAAACGCTGCTCTCGAGTCCCTGCAGGCGTTGCGTGCTGCACTTAGGCGCTGCCCTGCTTTCTGCTTCCTGGCGTTGAGCGCCCCAGGCCAGCGCTGAGCGCTGGTCTTGGTACTGCACCACCTGCTTTCTGTTTTTGCCAGAGCTGAGCACCCGTTTCCAAAGCTGAGCGCTAGACCTTTATTCTTGCACATTTCCAACATCTTTTAAGTGTACTTTTCTCACAAATTAAGATCTCATGGATCAAAACTTTATTCAAATGAATATATGCATTTTCTTATCACTTTTATCCACAATTCCTAAGATTATTTACAAACTTATTCCTATTTGGACTTACAATCTTACATATATTGCATATTCATCACAACCCCAAACTTAGAGATTTTGCTTGTCCTCAAGCAAACAATTAGATTCACATAAGACGTTTGAGAAATGGATTTTCATGTTCAATTCTCTTGTAAAGAATATTACTCATGCAAGACTTCAACTCCTTAATACTTTTGCAAAATGCACAAGCATCACACAATCAAGCATCAATTCCAATTGATCACATGCTTCATGTTTTAAGACAATCAAACATACTATAAAATCAGCTCCATTGAATGCACAATATTATCCCTTGCAACCTCTCTTTCAAGTGCTTCACTCTTCCTCACTTGGGTGTTATTTGCTCTCAATTTCAATCACTATGCACTCCCCAATCCTAATCTTGACAAGATGCTAAGAACACATATCACACATGTTAATGCAACACATATCATGAGGTCTTTGGTTGTAATGGGGCCAAGGTAGGGGTGGATAAAATCAAGGATATAAGCTAAGCTACTTTGGCTTCAAGGAATATGGACTTTTGGGGCTTTAATTGCTCGGTTGGATATCAAGTACATAAACATATAGATTGTACTATTACCCCTTTTATTTATTTATAACCCTCTTTTTCTTTCATTTGTTGCTTCTTTTGTTTCATTTTGTTTTCTTTTCCTCTTTCTTTTCTATCCCTTCTATTTTTTCTTTTTCTCTTTTTGTATACTTTCTTTGTTCATTTTCCTCTTTTTGGCTTTTTCTAGTTTTCTTTTTCTTTTTTTCAACATTTGTTTTTTTTTTCCAATTTTTTTTTCATAGTAGGCATCTTTAGTGGCCTACTTCCACTCCAAACTTAATTTGCTTGCTTGTCCCTAAGCAAGATAACAACCCCAAACTTAAGTCCAAACATTCCTCTAAGCCAAAATACTGGGACAAAATTGTTTTTTCGATTTAGGCTGATATTGAGCTATCATGACAAGAAAAATAGGTCAAGGCTCAATTGGGCACAGCAATGGCAATTGATAGGATAGCAATTATGGTCGTGAGCTTAAACAAAGAATTATTGCCTCAATCATATATGCATATACAAAAACAATGCAACAGTGACAAGTATCGAGGCAAGAAAAAGTGAGAACATGCACATGATGGACAAGCACACATGAAGAAACAAGTAATCTATTTGGGCTCAAAAGCTCATAGTTGATGATCGTGTGCAAGAGAAATCCATACATTCAATATTGCACATTCATAGTATGAAGGATTGTCAACAAACAAGTCACAAGGATCAAAGGTCTCAATGAAATCATATGCTCAGCTAGTACAAAATGCATGATGCTAGAAATTTCAGCCAAGCAAAAGTGCCATGCTCACAAAAGAGCCTACACAAAAATAATCCATTCCAAACAAAAGTTTGTGAAAGTTATTCAAATGGGGGTTGTCAAGTAAAGAGGATTGAAAAGTAAAGAGTTAAGAGAACCCCCTTTCTTCTGTGCATGGATGAGGTATGTAACTTTTTTCTTCACACGGGCTAGCGCCCAGCGTTGCAGATGGGCGCCCAGCTCCTGCAGTGTAGTATTTTCTGCTGATTCTGTCTTCTGTTTGCGCCCACCACTCACAGTAGTGCCCAGTGCTACCCGAGGGTCATTTTCACCTTTCTTCTATGTCATTTCTCATCTTCCTTTGTTCAACTTTCCTTAGATGTGCTTGCATAACAATTACAAACAATTATACCACAGTACATGGCTTACACACCAAGGAACCACTCAACAACTCAATGAACTACTTATGTTTTTTCATGATATATACAAAAATTAAAGAAGAAAATGTAAAGCTATTCTTGAGTTTCCTCCCAAGTAGCAATTCTTTAACGTCACTAGCTTGACGCCTGATTATTTGATACTCAAGGTGGTTTGAAGGATGAGAAGAATGGTGACTTGTTGTTGCTTTTCTTTCCACCACTCCTCACATAGTTCTCGTCAAACATTCACTAGTGCAATAAGTGCTTTTTACGTCAGTTAAAATTGATTTTTTACGTCAGAATATTGACTGACGTAAATACAGCTGACGTTAAAAGTTAAACTTTTAACGTCAGTTGAGAACTGACGTTAAATATAACACTATTAGCGTTGGTTCTTTAACACAACTGACGTTAATTTTGTTAAAATTAACGTCAGTTCTTTAAAAAAACTGACGTTAATTTTGTTAAAACTAACGTCAATTGTTATCAAGAACTGACATTAAAGGTCTTAATTTTAACGTCAGTTGTAATAAACAAGCGCGCGTTAATAGTGTCTTGTATATTTTATAAAATACTATTAACGTCGGTTGTATGATAAAACCGGCGTTAATAGTATTTTTTTTTAAATTCAGTTTTAAAATATCACTCCCCTCGATCATCCCTGCATTCAAGTAAATATCCCAAGAATACGAATATCACACACATTACAGAATTGCAAAGGAAAAATGGAATAATGATCCATATATATGTATTCAGAAACAATATATATTTATTAACATAGGTTATAACTCAAAATAAATACATAAATATAAATAAAAATAAATGTATACTAAGTTTAAACTACCTATATCAATATCCCTTCATGATGATCATCACGAGTGGCATGTACATCGTCCACCTGTGTCTCCTCGATTATAGTAGGCATGTTTGTTGAAAAAGGAGGAGTCTCAGGAATATCAAGATTTGAATCTTCATTTTCATCACTACCATTATACATGCTTTTTCCTTGGAGAACCACGGACAACCTTTTGTTAGAAGGATCAGTGATGTAGAACACTTGTTTTACTTGGGAAACCATTATGAAAGGCTCATTTATATGACCTAACTTGTTGAGGTCTACCAATGTGAACCCCAATTCGTCGGTTTGTACACCACCGTTACTATCAACCCACTTACATTTAAATACTGGCACCGTAAGCTTATTGTAATCGAGCACCCAAATATCTTCAATATATCCAAAGTAAAGTCTCGGTGCTGTAACGGGTTTTGTGTCCTTTGCACTAGAGAAGTGCATTGCTTCGGCCACGATCATAACCCCATTATTTTGCATGGTACTCTTGTTATCTTGTTCCTTTGTATAAAAGGAAAAGTTATTTATGTCGTATCCGCTCCAACATATGATGTTGAAGTTAGGCCCACGTGCTAGCCATTTTACGTCATCAGAAGCAGTAGTGCCATCCTTAAGCATTTCTTCCTTGAACCATGGTAAGAAAGTCTTGTTATGCTTGTTCAACAACCACCTTTTGCTCATTCGAGGGTTTTCTTGATTGACTTTTCTTTTATGTTCAAATAAGAAAGGCTGAACACATTCGACGTTGTTCAATACATACAAATGTGCTTGAAGCACTTCCTCCCGATCCTTCCTATTAATTCTTAAGCCATGTGTACCCTTACCTTGACATCTGATCTCATCATGTCGAGGCTTAGGAACCCCTATAGGATCCGTGTTATGAAGGTAGTCCGAACAAAACTCAATAGCTTCTTCTGCAACATACCTTTGAACAATTGATGCTTCCGGACGATGAGGATTCTTCACGTGCCCTTTCAAGATCTTCATGTAGCGCTCAACTGGGTACATCCATCTTAGAAAAACCGGCCCACATAATATAATCTCCCTCACCAAATGAACAATTAAGTGAACCATTATGTCGAAAAAGGAAGGAGGAAAATACATCTCCAATTGGCACAAGATTGTAGCAGCCTCAACTTCCAAGTCATCCAACATACGGGGGTCAACGACTTTGCTACATATAGAATTGAATAATGAGCACAACCGAGTAATGGCATGTCTCACATTTTTTGTAGCAATACCACGAATAGCAACGGGCAGAAGTTGTTGCATCAAGATGTGACAATCATGAGACTTAAAGCCAACCAATTTAAGATCACTAGAGATAAGCATCTTCATATTTGAAGTGTAACCATGTGGAACTTTGATGCCCTGAAGACACCCGCGGAAACTTTGTCTCTTTTTTTTTGACAAAGTGTGACATGCTGGCGGCAAATAAGTCCGCTTACCATCCTCAACAACTCGAGCTAACTGCTCTCGTATACCCATAGCAACGAGGTCGAGACTAGCATTCACACCATCCTTTGTCTTGCCCTGAATGTTGAGAAGCGTCCCGATCACACTATCACACACATTTTTCTCCACATGCATCACATCAATGCAATGTCTGACATCAAGCTTGCGCCAGTATGGAAGATCAAAGAATATCGACCTCTTCTTCCATATGTTTTTCTCAGCAACTTTACCTTTCTTTTTGGACTTGCCGAATATAACATCGATGTCCTTTACCCACTGATAAACCTGCTCTCCAAATAAGGCCGCCGGCGCTTCTTCTGTCTCTTGGCATCCATTAAAAGCTTTTTTCATCTTACGATATGGGTGATCACGTCTAAGAAATCTCTGATGCCCAAGGTAAATCGTCTTCTTTCCATGATGCAACTGAGTGTAGCATGTGCCTTCTTCACATATAGGGCGTGCTTTATGCCCCTTGACACTGCACACCAGGACAAATTTACCGTATCTTTGGAAAGTCGTTGATGGTGCAAAATAACATGTCACGAAGCTTGAAAGTCTCATGAGAATACCCATCAACTACATCAACACCTTCCACCCACAGCGTTTTCAAGTCTTCAATCAAGGGACCTAGATAAACATCTAAGTCATTTCCCGGTTGCTTTGGGCCCGAAATCATCATAGACAACATCATGTATTTGCGCTTCATGCACAACCAAGGAGGCATGTTGTAAATTACCAACAGAACAGGCCATGAACTATGAATACTACTCATGTTACCATAAGGATTCATTCCATCCGTAGCAAGTCCAAGCCTTAGGTTTCTTGGCTCATCGGCGAAATCCGGAAACATAGTATCGATATTCTTCCATTGAATAGAATCAGCAGGATGACGAACCTTTCCATCACGTTTCCTCTCATCATTATGCCATCTAAGATTCTTCGCATCTTTCGCATTGGCAAACAATCGCGTGTATGAGTAGTACACCCTGGATATAAAGCCTTATCCGCATCACCGCACAACCTATCATACACATGAGCTCGATGAAAAGATTCTTGTCCAATATCACGGATCATGTCCTCTACTCGATCATCCTCCATATCTACGTCAACGTCCTCACTTTGGGAGACACTCGCCGTACTACTCAACAACACATCACCATGCCATATCCATCTTGTATAACTCAAGCAAATCCCTTCACAAATCAAATGAGTACGTATATCCTTCACCGTACATTTCCTCGTATTCAAACACTTGACACAAGGACAACAGAACATTCCATTACTATTAGGAACATTCCTTTGAGCAAATTCAATAAATTCTCCCACCCCCTTCAAATACTCAGCACTAGTACGCTTACAAACCATCCAACTACGATCCATAACTAGATAGGTCCTGTAGATATACAAAACATATATCCAATATAAGGACAATACGGGAGATTGAAAACTATAGTTTTTGAAGATTGCCAAGCACTGGTCACGGCCTGGCAGTGATGTCCATCACGGTCGTATTGTGCCAACTGAACCAGACCATGCCATCACAGGCAGAACTGATCACGGCCTAGCCGTGATGAGCATCACGGTCGTGACAGATCAACCAGCAGAGCAACATGCACTCAAAACCAAAAATAGAGACGTACATTCCAAACAACTCAAACTCACGGTTTCAAGTTTCAACTCATCGAGACTACAGTTTCAACATACACTCAAAACCAAAAATACAAAAATGTGCCCTAAATACTCACCAGAAATAGGTGCTCGCGTGGTGGTTGGGAGGAATCGCTCGAGTGGTGGCCAACGTTCGATGTGGTTACTGAGAGCAGAGGGACAAGGAGAGTTAGTGCACGGGAAGGGGAAAGAGAGATGTCAAGTTATTGCAAAGAATGAATGGAAAGAAAGAGTTAGAGTTAATAGTGTACCTCACGGTGGTGACGAAGAAGCCCTCGCGGTGGTTGCGGTGGAGATGAGCTCGCGATTAGGGTTCTGTGCTGGGTGAGAGCGAGAGTGAGAGTGAGGGTTGAGAGTGATCTAGGGTTGAGCGTGATGAAAATAGAAAAGAGACGTACGTACAGAGCGAAGTTCAGAAGGCGCACGGGTGTAAACGTTATAATCAAAAAGCAAAAAATAAAACAACATTTAACGTCAGTTTTATTAAACAAGCGGCGTTAAAAGTAATTGTTTAACGTCGAGTTGTATTAAACAAGCGGCGTTAAATATTAATATTTTTTAAAAAATACTTTTAACCTCAGTTGTTCAATTCAACCGGCGTTAAAAGTGTTGTGTAAAAATCATTCTCTATATAAAGTACCATTATTCTCGTATCGATGCATACTGCCTCTTCTTTTCCTCTATATTTCTATTCCTTCACAAAATGGCTCTGAGACCTGTGTTAAGAGTGACAACAGGGCATATAGGGACATATGATTATTTACGTCAGCTATTTATTTAACTGAAGTAAAAATCACACTTTTAACGTCAATTGTATAAACAACTGACGTTAAAAATAAATATTTTTTATTTTAAAAACACTTTTAACGTCAGTTTTATTCAACAACTGACGTTAAAAGTGTATCAGTTTCTGCAAAAGCATTCATTCCTTTGACTACTCTGATACTAAATTACCCATTACTGCTGTGCTACTTACCCATGCACATTGTAACCTATAATCCTCTTTATGAGCACTAAGTTTATACCTATTCCTTCGAGCGTTTTCTTTTCTGCACGTTTATAATATATGATTGCCAACTCCCCATGCGCCTTGGAACCTAATGCTCTTAATGATCAATTTAATTTTTTAGCAACTTACGACGCCTAGTAACTTCATCCCCTACTCCTATAAATAGCTTCCTTCCTTCCTTTAATTTTTCTGCTTCACAATATGGCTCTGCCATGGAGATTAACTTCATCACTCTTTCTTCCTATACCTAGACTTAAAGGTCTCTGTCTTAATGGTCAAACAACTTCTGAGTTTGAGTAAATCACATTACATGGGTGATAAGGGTGTGTAAATCGCATTATGTGAATTGCACACACCATAATCCTTCTGGAGAATCGGCGACTACGGTTCCAAAACCTCGACTTTGGAAGCAAGTGGTTGTTCCAAGAATATTGCTGAAACAGATCGAGTGCACCCTTCACTCTGCTTTGGCTCCAAATTGACTGTGGATTCAGATGGAGCATCAAGGACTTCAAGTAATTAAGGGAGGAGATGCATTCAATATCGGAGTTTCTGAGGACAGGACTGAGAAGAAAATGATGTTGAAGCAGAAACTTTTTTATATTTTAGTGCTATCTTGCGGAAATTTTTTATCTTTTAATCATGTAATTGTAACTTATGAATCGCTTCAATGAGATACGATTTGATTATACATATATAACTTGTTTTATGTTAAGTGTTTATTTATTTTAATTTGCACAAGAATTTGTTTACTAATTCAAGCTAATTAATTAAGATTAAAAATAAACTTTTTTAAAAAAAGATTAGAAATAAATTGAACTATATATGGAGTGATGATCTGCGTTAAGAGTGACAATAGGGAGATGGCAACGAAAGAAAAATAGGAATGAGTTGATTATTTACGTCAGTTATTTATTTAACTGAAGTAAAAAATCACACTTCTAACGTCAGTTTTATAAATAACTGACGTTAAAAGTGTTAATAATTCTTGCAAAACACTTTTAACGTCAGTTCATTAAACAAGCCAGCGCCAAATAGTGATTTAATATTTACAAAACTGCCACCGCCTCACTTTTAACGTCAGTCCTTAAAACAACTGACGTTAACAGTGAATTAATGAAGTCTGATATTTACAAAACTGCCACTGCCCCCTTTTCAACGTCTAGTTTTTGGTTAACTGACGTAAACCTTTACCGTCTAATGTATATTTTCCACTAGTGATTGGTGTATTCCCCTTCTTTGATGAATGATCCTCTATTGGCCATAATGGTTGGAATTGATATGCCCATTGAGACTTCTTTTTCGTTCTTTTTCCATTGCTCTTCTTTTTCTTCTGATGTTCATCCTTAGAAATTTTTTGAACGTCTTGACTTTACACATAATGAACTTGAGTATGAATAATTGATGACTTGTCCATAAGCTCCCTATCAAACATCTTCACAACCATTTGTTCTCCATTCACCCTCAATATAAGCTCTCCTTTGGGTACATCAATCAAAGCACCAGCTGTAGCTAAGAAGGGTCTCCCAAAAATCAAAGGAATGTGCACATCCTCCTCAATATCCAAAACAAATAAATCCACGGGAAATATGAACTTTCCTACTTTCACTAGCAAGTCCTCCACCAAACCATATGGTCTCCTAATTGATCTATTCGCAAGTTGCAAGGAAATCATGGTTGGTTCTACATCATGAATACCAAGTCTCTTCATCATGGATAGTGGCATAAGATTGATACTTGCTCCAAGGTCGCATAGGTCTCTAGCATTTAGTACGTCTCCAATGACACATGGTATAGTAAAAGATCTTGGATCCTTCAACTTAGGAGGAAGCTTTTGTTGGAGGATATAACTACAATTCTCAGTCAAAGCCACTACCTCACTTGGTGCAAATTTTCTCTTCTTTGTAAGCCATTCCCTCATGGACTTTGCATATGATGGCATACTCTCTAATGCTTCGGTAAATGAAATATTTATTTGCAGTTGTTTGAAGATGTCTAGAAACTGATCAAACTGCTCTTCTTTCTTTTTCCTCTTATTCACAATCGGATATGGAAATTTCACATAAGAATGGATTTCTTGTGGCTTGTTCCTTTCCTTCAATAACTGACTTTTTGTCTTTCTCAAGATAGAATCTTCATCAACTAAATTCATCTTATTTTCACTCCTTTCATCTTCAAGTTCCACTTCTTCTTTTCTTCTCAACCTCTCTTCTTTCTCACAAGTTTCAACCATCTTCTTGCTCAATTTAGAATTTTCAGCATTTGACTTGTGGAGTGGTCAACAACCGGCTCTACTAACTTTCCACTTCGCAATATGATGGCTTTGCACTCCTCTTTTGGATTATTTGTAGGATTTCCAGAAAATCCTGCACTTAATGCACTTGACACTTGTTTAGATAGATGTCCAATCTGCACTTCAAGATTCTTGATTGATGCATCGACATTCTTGAAGTTAGATTGTGTGACTTGAATGAATTGTGCAAGAGTGTTCTCAAACTATTCATTCTCTCATCGGTATCACGATGTGGTTGATTTTGGAGTAGTGATTGTTGTGAAGATGTGTTGTCTTGTGGAGCTTCTTGTTTCAAAGGAAGGTTAGGGTGCTTCTTCCAATTTTGATTGTAGGAATTTGAATAACAATCCTGTCCTTGTCTTGGAAAATTCCTCATGTAATTTACTTCCTCTTGAGAGCCCATAGATGCTTCACATTTGCCATTCTCATGCTCTCCACCACAAAAATCACAGCTCATTAATTGTTGTGCTTGCAATGGCCCTAAACTCATGGCATTTAGTTGCTTTGTGATTGCCTCCAATTGATTAGTGATGAGTTTGTTTTGAGCCAAAATTGCATTTTGAGAATTAAGCTCTAACATCCCCGTCGTCGATGGGCCTCCTCTATCATGATTCATGAGATAGTCATTGGAATCCATAGCTTCAACCAACTTCAAAGCTTCATTCGCAGTTTTTGAATTCATAGAACATCCCGTCGATGCATCTAACATGAGCTTTGTTCGAGGTCTCAATCCATTACAAAAGATTTTCATTTGTTGAAGATCATAAAATCCATGATTCGGACACTTTCTTAGGAGCTCCTTGAAGTGTTCCCAAGCATCATATAAAGTCTCACCATCACGTTGCATAAAGCTTGAAATATCTCCTCTCATCTTCACAAACTTTGATGGTGGAAAACACCTTGCTAAGAACTTTTCTTCCAAGTCATCCCAAGTAGTGATGCTTCCTCTTGGTTGAGATTAGAGCCAAGTCTTGGCTCTATCTCGCAATGAAAAAGGGAATAACCGCAACCTTATCGCATCATCCGTAGCTCCATTAATCTTAAGAGTCTCACATATCTCTAGAAAATTTGAGACATGACTATTTGGATCTTCGGCATCACTTCCAACAAACTGATTTTGTTGCATAATATGGATTAATGCCGGCTTGATCTCAAAATTATTCGCAGCTACCGATGGTCTAACAATACTTGAATGATTCCGGTTAATTGGACCATTAGAATATTCTCTCAATGTTCTTCGGTTTCCTTGCACATTTTCAGCCATGATTTCTTCTTGTTGAACTTGTGATGTAGAAGAATTTGCTTTTTCCTTGCTTCACTTTTTTCGTTCTCTTGTTTCCTTCCGATTCTTCTATGCGATTTCAACTTCAGGATCAAATAACAGCTCACTTGTGGCTTTACCTCGCATACACTACACAAGAATCTCAAAACAAGATGAGAATATGCAATATATCACTTGTTCAAACAAAAACTAAAAAATAACAAAGAAAAAATGTTCAAATTAACAATGCTTGAGCCTTGTTGATATTGATCAACAATCCCCGGCAATGACGCCAAAAACTTGTTGATGAATTGGCAAGTGTACCAAATCGTACAAGTAATAAAGTGAGAATAGAGTATCGTTCCCAATGAGGATAGTGATCAAGTAACATTGTAGCCTAAGCAATCGATATTTGAACCAATGAATTTCATATTTCTACAAGACTACAAGAATTTTGAAATAAATGTTGTCACAAAAATGAATGAATCAAGTACAATTAAAGAATGAATTCAATATAGGTAAAAGCGGTTAGGTATTGGAATCCCTCAATCTTCACCTAATGTAACTTTGTTCAACCCTAACCTCAATTAAATTCATTCAATTGACATTCAAGTCACTAAACTAGATTTATCCCTAATTCCTTAGGTGATAATCCTCTTGCTACCAATCAAGAACCCTAATTCCTTAGGTGATGCAAGATTAGCACAAACATTAAGCATGAGACTCATAAGAATGTATTGTAATGAAGTTATATTCCTAGAATAAACATCACGATAGTAATCTACTTCAAATCTAATTCAACAACCAACTTTCCAATTGTGAAATTGAATCTAAGATCAATTCAAGGTTGATTAATCCAAGAAAACCATTAAGCATAGAAGATATTAATCAAATTGCATGTAACTGAATTGAAATCATAGGTAAAACATCCTTACATAAAGATTCAATTGAATTCATCCTAACCTAACCTAAGAGATCTAGAAACTAGTAGTAAAATGAGAAGCGATGGAAGAACTTGAGTAGAAATGAGTTGAAGAAGCCATTGAAGTTCCAAATCTTGTTCCCAAGCTTGAATCTCCAAAGGATGCAGAGAAAATGTGGTGATCCAAGGTGAAATCGTGCCTAAAATGAGCAAAAGATCCTTCAAACTCTGTCCAAACATGTATTTATACTGGTTCTGCTCGTCCGCCAGTGCTGAGCACCCCTAGCCAGCGTTGAGCATTGGGTTTTGCACTGAAACGCTGCTCTCGGGTCCCTGCAGGCGCTGAGCGCTGCACTTGGGCGTTGGGCGCTGCCTTGCTTTCTGCTTCCTGGCGCTGAGCGCTGGTCCTGGTACTGCACTACCTTCTTTCTGTTTCTGCCAGGGCTGAGCGCCCGTTTCCAAAGCTGAGCTCTAGACCTTCATTCTTGCACATTTCCAACATCTTTTAAGTGTACTTTTCCCACAAATTAAGATCTAATGGATCAAAACTTTATTCAAATGAATATATGCATTTTCTTATCACTTTTATCCACAATTCCTAAGTTTATTTACAAACTTATTCCTATTTGGACTTACAACCTTACATATATTGCACATTCATCAATGATCAAAGGGAGTAGTGATATGTTGACAATCAAAGTGATTAAACTTCTTTAATACTTTTTCTATATAGTGAGATTGGGGTAAACCTATATTCTCACCATCTCTTATTATTCTAACTTCTAAAATCACATCAATTACCCCTAAGTCGTTCATATCAAAACTTCTACATAAGAAACTCTTAGTTTGTCTACCTCATCTAGATTAGTACCAAATATTAACATATCATCAACATTTATATCATCAACAAATAAACAAATCATGACACCTTTTCCATTATGGAATTTACTATAAATACACTTGTCAGATTCATTTATTTTATATCAAGCCATGAACATGGCTTCTACATAATATCATTTTGCTAGACCATAATAGGATACCATGATTTTAATCATTTCTTCTAATATCCTATTTTCCTTTTCACCTAAAACTTGTGGTGGTAATTTGTAGATGATGTGGCTAATTTTCCACCACATAAACAAGATGAAGATGCCTTAACCATGGTCATTATTTAACTAGTATAGGTTAGGTTAGGGTATTTTGGTCTTTTTACACTTAACTCATCATTACGTTCATTAATTACTTGGTGAGTCACCCTTATGACTCACCACCCTAGGTGGCAAGATATCTCAGCATTCGATGTCAGGTTTTGTATCTGTACGTCCGTTCTCGACTCCATCGATTACCCGATTTAGGTTTTTACACCCGAATCAAGTATAATAACCTATTTATTTTGAAAATTTTCAAAATAATCTATATCGTTGGAAATGAGATATAAAATCTATTCATTTCATTCTCGGGTCAAAATTAGGTTTTCTGATCAGTAAAATCTTACTGTCAGTAAAAACGCAGACCGGGTTCCGTCTGAATTTTCAACCAAACATTTAACCGTATACTTATTAAAATAAGTATAATATGAATATGACTTTGGTTTTCCCAAAATCATTTTCTAAGTTTTAGATAAAAATATAAACGTTTATTTATATTTATACCGATCTTATAAAACAGAAAAATCGAGGTGTTACATGCACTGGCCGTGGATGCTACTGCCTCATCCATTTCTTCCTTTCCACGTAGCTGCTCAATCCATGGCCATGGTCCATTCCATGGCCAGGCCGTGGATGCTTTCGGAGTGATCTTTTTGTCCCATTTACCTCCCTTTTAATCTCTATCTTCATTTCTTCAAGCTTTCCATCATTTTCTAAGTCAATTAAGCATAAATCCTGCACAACACCACTAGAAACACCACAATTATCCGAACTAAATGAAAACAAACATAAAAGGAAACAAAAATACCTAAATGAACTAAAAATGCATGCAAAATAAGAATGAAATATGATGTTGTTTCACACAGATCAAATCCCCTCAAGTTTAAGATCTTGCTTGTCCTCAAGCAATAACTAAGGCCAAACAAAGATGTGGGATCAAGAGACAATATTAAATAAGGAACCCGAGAGAACACACAACCAAGTAATAGGCAAAGGCAATCCAAGATATAAAGAGGTAACCAAATTCAAGTCCAATTAGAGGCAAAGGTTATCAGAAATCATGCTCCTCGCTGAATTAGGATCACTCCACTAACCATACTCAAAGTGTTTAAGGGTGAAGACGTGCTGACGATTCCTCAAATGAAATGCACTTCCATAAGCTTGATAAGAAACCAAATTTCCACTAATAAATTGCAAGCATGCAAGAATCAAAAGGTCTTTTAATGGTTGTAATGGGGCTATGAGAATGATGTTAGGAGGGGTAAAGAAAGAAAGGTATGCACAAAGGGCTAACAAAACTTTCAATCAGCACAAGTAACCCAATAGAACAAAAAATGGATCAAATGCATTTTTCACTATCAAGAACAACACTTCACATTTCCAATCAACCCCTTTTTTTTTTCTTTCTTTTTTTTCTCCTTTTTCAAGCCTTCTACTCATTTTTTTATTAACCTTTATTTTTCCAACTCCCCTCATATTTTTCTTCTTTCCGTTTTTTTTTTTGGTTTAACTAAGGGGAGAGATTTCATCAACAATTTTTTTTTATTTGAGAAGGAGAAGACTCGAAAACATATAATTCCCAACAAAACTTTCAAACACAATTTGCTCCATTTAATATTCTACTTAATTACCAACAATGAATCACCATAGGCATCAAGAAAAATAGTTATGCAATAGGCTCAAGATGGGCAACTAATGGATGAAAGTGTGACAATTATTTCAGAAGGCCTAGAAAAAATTTCTAAGATGCCTTTATCACATTCAAGCATGCAAACAAAAAGTTCACCTCAAAATGGTTTCAAATCAAGTTCTAGAGTACAAAATCAATAAGGAATTATCACTCAACACAAAGAATGGGAGCAAAAATCATGTAGTGTATACATCCCATGAAGGCTCAAAAATCACATTTAGATGTTCAAAAATCAATGAAAGGTACAAATTCAGAGAACCACAAGCTAATTATCAACCATCAAAAGATTACCTCAACTATCAATAAAATCATGCTGGTTGCCTACTACAAGAATCAATCAAGTGGGGTTTCAAATCAATATCATCACAAAATCCTCAAGAGAGATAGGGCACAAAGTTCAACTAAAAAGTAAAGAGAGATAATGTGTGTGAAAATGCAAGGCAATTTTTTTAAAAAATAAATAAATAAATGCAATGCAATATGCTACATGCAACATAAGAATGCATGAAACTACAAAAGATCTACAAAAACAAATACGAATATGATAATACCTCCTCAAGCGTAGAAATTTACATTGTCCCTAATGTAAAAATCTAAAACAAGAGAAGGAATAAAAAAAGGACTCATTGCGGTGGTGGGAAGGGGTGCACACAAGAACCATGAGACAAAGATCAAACCAACAATCTGACACACAACATCGAAATAAAAAGGAAAAATTAAAAAGAAAATCAAAGGAAACTTGGGTTGCCTCAAAGAAGTGCTTGTTTAAAGTCATTAGCTAGACTCCTGCTTCATATTATCCCGGATCATCTGGGCTTGGAAGTGAATGAGTCATCCCCTTCTTTAAATTTCCATCAAACAAATCATGCTCCAAATGTGGCCACATGCGCTTCCTCTTAGCTCTCTTCAGCTTAAGCTTCGTTGCTTTGTTCCTATTAGGCGGAAGCTATAAATCCTTTGGCTCATCAACCCCATCCTCATCATCCTATGAGGAATCATTGGCAAAGCAAAGTTTGGGAGGGGCATCTGAGCTATGATCCTCTTTCAGCATTGGAGGCAATGACTCAATCCCGCATACAAGATTCCCAAAAGAAATGTGTTTATAAGAGTTAGTCAAATCGAAGTCTACTATTTCTTTACCAACATTCAATGAGAGTTTCCCATGTTTAACATCTATAATGGCTCCAGCAGTGGCCAAGAAAGGCCTTCCGAGAATGATGGAAAATTGAGAATTCTCATTCATGTCTAAAACCATAAAATCAATTGGGATAAGAAATTCCCCAACCTTGATGTGGGTATTATCTAAGATGCCTAGAGGTTTTTTAGTGGAACCATCCACAAATTGCGAAGATACCTTAGATAGTCTCAATTCATTTATTCCCAACCTCTCAAAAACAAAAAATGGCATCAAACTTGCACTAGCCCCCAAGTCACACAAAGCATGATCATTTTTGACATTACCAATTGAGAGATGAATAGAGAAACTACCTGGATCTTTTAATTTAGGAGACATTTTATTTTCAGTCAAATTATTGCACTCCTCAGTTAAAACCTTAGGTTCTTTCTCTACATGCTTCTTTTTCACTAATCTTTGAGGGAAAGGAACTGGGAGTTGGTAAGGTGGTCAAGGGACTTACTTGGTCTTTTCTTCAAATTCCCTCATATCTTCACTCCCCTCATCATCATAAATTACCTTATGCTCATCATCCCTCAAGAATATAGCATTGCATTTCTCATTGGGATTTACCTCGGGCTGTCCCAGAAACTTACCTTGAGTTCTAGTTGAAGAACTAGCTTGTTGAGAGATTTGGGTTTCTAGAATCTTGTTATATATTTCTAAATTATCTACCTTAGATGTTAGTTCCTTAATCGTTTCACTCATAGCCCTACCATGTTGCCTAAACTCATCATTTTGTTTTATTCGGGCTTCACCAAAGTTCTTTAGAAGAGACTCAAGTTTAGAATTTTGTACCTGAGGGACCCCTAGAGTGGGTTGAATGTTATCTTAGCCTTCTTGGGATTGGTGGTTCAACGTATTGTTGTTCCCGTAGGGGAGATAATAGTTGTTCTTCCTTCTGGGGTTGTAGGTTTGATTATATGAATCATTCATCCCTTTTTGGTTGAAATCAGATGTTAGTAGCACCTACACCATTAACATTAGCCTTTTCAAGTTTGTCAAAACGCTTATTCAGAGAATCAAATTTTGACATTATCAAATCAATACCATCTACCTCAAACTTACCTCTCGAAAGATTTTTCGGGTTATTACCTCTTTCATTTGCCCATTTGTGATGATTTGCAGCAACATTCTCAATGATCTCATAAGCTTCTATCAAACTTTTGTTCATCAAAGCTCCACCAGTTGCGGAGTCAAGAGAAACCTTCGAAGAATATTCAAGTCCATTATAGAAGGTGTGGACAATCAACCACTTCTCTAACCCATGGTGTGGGCAGGCTTCTAGCAAAGCCTTGTATCTATCCTAAGCTTCTGACAATGACTCTCCATCTTTCTGAATGAAGCTTGTGATTTGGATCCTAAGATGAGCAGTCTTGGAAGGTGGGAAGAATTTGTCCAAGAAAGCTTGCTCCAATTGGTCCCAAGTAGTGATTGTTTTAGCGGGCACAGACTTCAACCATGCGCTATCTCTATCTCTCAGTGATGATGGAAATAGGCGGAGGCGGATAGCATTAACAAAGGCGCCTTCAATCCTGAGGGTCTCACAGAACTCCAAGAACATATCCACATGATCATTCGGGTCCTCTGAAGGCAATCCTCCAAGCTGGTTCTACCTTATCATAGAGAGTAAGGCAGGTGGTATGGTGAAGTACCCAGCTTCAATGGCTGGCCTAGAAATTCCAGATCGCAAACCCCGAGCATTAGGGGCTGGATACTCCATGAGTGGTCTGTTATCAACTGGGGCAGCCATGACAAGTATTGGTTCAAGTATTTCTCCCCCTCTTTGCCTTTGTTGTCTTCTCCTTCTATGAAAAGCCTTTTCAATTTCAGGATCTATTCAATAAGAGTCCCAAAATGTCTAGTCCTTCGCATAAACAAGAAAAATTACCTGTAGCGAGTCAAAGAGAAAACAAGAACGTAATAATATATTGAAAAAAAAATTAAAATGTTTAAAATAATTAAATTAAAAATTAACTGGTATTCAAGAAAGACACAGTCCCCGACAACGACGCCAAAAACTTGATGCGTGAAATCCGCAAGTGTACGGTTTCATGTCAAGTAATAAAAGATCGAATCCACAGGGACTATGTTTATGAATACCAATTAATTTAATATAGTTCAATTAAATTAAACAAGAGAGAATATATTTGTTGAGTTAAGAGAACGTGGTGATGGACCATAGGGGTCTAAACAGGTCCAAGCCCAAAGAAAGAATGAAAAATAGATTTAAAATTTTCTGTCAGACCGCGATCCACGATCATGGACCATTCCACGACCAGGTCGTGGATGCGCTGAGTGCGTGCTCCCACTTCTGCTTGCTGCGTTCCACGGCTGTGGGCCATTCCACAGCCTGGCCGTGGACGCTACTACCTCATCCGTTTCTTCCTTTCCACGCAGCTGCTCAATCCATGGCCATGGGCCATTCCATGGCCAAGCCGTGGATGCTTCCGGAGTGATCTTTTTGTCCCATTTACCTCCCTTTTAAGCTCTATCTTCATTTCTTCAAGCTTCTCGTCATTTTCTAATTCAATTAAGCACAAATCCTACACAACACCACTAGAAACACCACAATTATCGGAACTAAATGAAAACATACATAAAATGAAACAAAAATGCCTAAATGAACTAAAAATGCATACAAAATAAGAATGAAATATGATGTTGTTTCACACACATCAGGCAATAAAGGGTAAACAACACTTAATTTTATTATTGAGGTAATTGATTGATGAAAAGATAGATGGGACTATAAAGATTGGAGTATAGAGTAAGGAAATAATAAATCCTAAATTAAATGAATAATAAAAAAGTCATAAAAGTTCATATATGTATATATAGAAGGCCATGACTCAAAAGGCTTTCCATGTAATAATGGAAGAAAAAGCCCAACCATTCCATGAAAAGAAGGTTTAAAAAAAAATGGATCATCATAAAAGAAATGAAAATCACAATCACCAATAAAACCAGAACGTGTGAAGCGTAAGATTAGCATGCCATGTCCTTGTTTGGTAGGGTGGACAACCACCCGAGACCTAACCCGGACCCGACAAACCCGGCCATGAAAGGCTGTTTCCAGGTGGGTTAGTTCGGGTGGGTAGGTGAGCGGGTTTGAAATTTGGGTTCAAATGGGTGTATTTGGTCGGGTTCGGTTCCAGAAATTTCAGACCGTCGATGACCGAACCTGACCGATGCAAGAGAAAAGGAGAGAAAGACGAGGGGACGAAGGTGGCTGGCATGGCTTAAGGGAGATATTTCCGGTGATGAGGGAGAGAGATGACGACACGAGCGTGTTGCGGTGGGCGTGACGATGTCGAGTTGTGGATGGTCACGAAGGTGACAAGCAGAGAAGATTGAGGCGGGACTGAAATGGAGACCGAGTGAGAGAGTGTGGGCAGCCGCCAACCATGGTGATCGTGAGTGCCTGAGAGGAAGAGAAACAGGAAAATAAAGGTAAGTTTTTAGGGTTTTTTAGGAGGTTGGGTTATAACAGGAAGGGTTTTTTAGAGAAACTGAAATGGCCCAATTTATCACATTAAGTTAAAACCTAAAAATGGCCCAATTTAATTTGTTTTATGCGCTGCACTTTATTTATTTATTTTGATACGACAACATGTGCCATATGGAGTTCACTTTAACCAATCAAACAAAACAGAAAAACGTCTCATTTGGCCCTAGAGAAAAATATCGAGGTTCATTTTAGTCCCTGAGAAAATTAAAGTATTAAATTAATCTCTACAATTTTAAACTAGAGACACATTAGTCCCTCTATTTGATCTCGTTGGACACCATCTATAATCTCTATGGATTAGGATTCCACAGTTGCTAATTTATGACAGAAATTGAAGTGACGTTGATTAGGACTCATTTTGGACATTTAAGTGTCATTTTTGGTTGCTTAATGGGTCAGTTTCTTTTTACCGTGCATGTTCAAAATGGTATTGTTTTGGGTATTTTAGATATATAATAACCAATTTACTCTATGAAATTTGTAAATATCATACAACAATACACCTAAGCAAAAAAACAAATACATCATCGATCTAACGAACCCAAACTAACAGGAGGTTAATAGAAGGACTAAAGTATCCCCAGTTTAAAATTGTGAAGGACTAATTTGATATTTAATTTTGTCAGGGATTAAAACGGACCAAACTATTTTTCACGGACAAAAATAGACATTTATTCAACAAAATATTTGTTCCTTACTTCCTTATCGTCATCGAGGTCCATTAACAGATTAATAAGTTGTTCACGATCCCATTTTTTTAGACACCGTTTTCTTCTGTGTGCAAACCCTAGAGTTGCGCCGCTCAAGCTCCATGGCTCTCTCACTCTCTTCCTCTCACACCCTGCGTCTTTCTCGTTCTCTCACACCCTGTGCAAACTGAGGTCTTTCACTCTTTCTCGTTCTCGCTGTGGTTTGATGCTGGTGTTATTCTGCTTGTGTGTCGATGCATCTGTCTGGGAAATGCTTGTGAAACTACAGCTTTTAGACACCAACCGTTTCCCTCTGTTGGGTTCCACCAATATACTTCCTACAACTTCAACTCCACATGAAAAATGTGTACCCAATAAAACCACACAACAAAAAGTACCTTATAGTAGTCCCAATAGACCAAAGAAACTGAATTTAGAGCAAAATGCTGATTCTGGGTTTCTAAAGAAAAAGGGTAAAGATGGTTCTGCTTTGCAGCAGAAGAAGGTGCACTCCAAGTGTTCGATGAAACGGGTATCTTATGGTGGACGCATTTCTGCAATTCTAAAAGCTTTGAACACTATTCATGATTTAGATGAGGCTCTCAAACCGTGGGAGGAAAGCCTCAGCAACAAGGAGATGAGTGTTATTTTGAAGGAACAAGTTTCATGGAAGAGGGCTGTAGAGATTTTTGAGTGGTTCAAGATGAAGGGTTGTTATGAGTTGAACGTGATTCATTATAATATAATGCTTTGGATCCTTGGCAGGGCGCGGGAGTGGAGGCGTGTAGAGAGTTTGTGGTATGAAATGAATGCAAAAGGGGTTGCACCTGTGAATTCCACGTATGGAACATTGATTGATGTTTACAGTAAAGGTGGACTTAAAGAAGAAGCGCTTATTTGGCTTCAAAGGATGCAAAATCAAGGGATGGAACCTGATGAGGTCACGGCTGGGATTGTTGTTCAATCGTACAAGAGGGCCAGAGAGCTCCAAAAAGCTGAAGAGTTTTTCAGGAAATGGTCAAGAGGTGAACCTTTGAGGGTAGGGAATAATGATAATAAGGTGGCTACTGGAGAAGTGGATAGTAATGTATCACATACAAATAAGGTTTGTTTAAGCTCACGTACGTATAATAACTTAATTGACACATATGGGAAGGCTGGTAAACTTGAAGCAGCATCTGAAACTTTTGCTAAGATGCTTGAAGAAGGGGTGGCCCCAACTACAGTGACATTCAATACAATGGTTCACTTGTATGGTAATCATGGACACCTGGATGAAGTAAGTTTGTTGTTGCAGAAAATGAAAGAGCTTCAATGCCCTGCTGACACGAGAACATATAATATCCTCATTTCTCTTTATGTTAAGCATAATAATATCAACTTGGCAGCAAAATATCTAGCAAAGATGAAAGAGGCACGCCTTGTACCAGACCTTGTGAGTTACCGTACACTCTTGTATGCATACTCAATTAGGAAAATGGTCCAAGAAGCAGAAGAGCTCATACAGGAGATGGATAAAAGGGGTCTTGAGATTGATGAATTCACACAATCTGCACTGACTAGGATGTACATAGAATCAGGTATGCTCGAGGAGTCATGGTTGTGGTTCAGGAGGTTTCATGTAGCTGGGAATATCACTTCTGAGTGTTATTCTGCCAACATTGATGCATATGGCAAGCAAGGGCATACTTTAGAAGCTGAGAAAGTCTTTATTTGCTGCCAAGAAAGAAAGAAGCTCAGTGTCCTTGTGTTTAATGTGATGATTAAGGCTTTTGGGATAGGAAAATGCTATGATAAAGCATGTCAATTGTTTGATAGTATGAAGAAATATGGTGTTGTTGCAGACAAATGTAGCTACAGTTCTCTCATACATATTTTGGCCAGTGCTGACAAGCCACACATTGCAAAACGTTATTTGAAAATAATGCAGGAGGCAGGATTAGTAAGTAATTGCATCCCATATTGCGCTGTGATAGCAAGCTTCGCAAAGTTAGGCCAATTGGAAATGGTGGAGGGTTTATACAAGGAGATGATTGGATATGCTGTGCAGCTTGATGTCATTATTTATGGAGTATTGATCAATGCTTTTGCTGATGCTGGAAGTGTTAAAGAAGCCACCAGTTATGTTGATGAAATGAGAAGGGCTGGTTTGCCAGGGAATCCAGCTATATATAACTCATTGATAAAGTTGTATACCAAAGTAGGCTACCTAAAAGAAGCAGAAGAAACATACAAGTTGCTCCAATCATCAGATCAAGGTCCTTCTGTATTTTCATCTAATTGTATGATTGATCTTTATACTGAGCAACTTATGTTTGAACAAGCAAATGAGATATTTGAGAGCTTGAAGGAGAAAGAAGTTGCAAACGAGTTTTCGTATGCGATGATGTTATGCATGTATAAGAAAATTGGGAGATTGGATGAAGCCATTCAAATTGCAAAAGAGATGAGAAAACTAGGATTCTTGACTGATTTATTGAGTTATAATAACGTGCTTGGCTTGTATTCTATGGGTAGGAGGCCAAGGGAAGCTACAGAGACTTTCAAGGAAATGATAAAATCCGGCATCCAACCAGATGAATTTACAATCAGAGCTCTTGGGCATGTTTTACTGAATTGTGGAGTTTCAAAGCAGGCTATTGGTAGGCTAGAAGTAATGGTGAAGAAGGATGCTCCTCGTGGTTTGCAAGCATGGATGTTGGCACTCTCATGTGTTCTTGAAGGAGATGATTATTCAAAATTGCAAATGAATAGATGTGGTTATTCATGGATGGACCTTGCCTCACCTAGAAAATCATGATTGGAGCTTGCCTACATAGATTTTCTTGTGGAGCTAGTTGTTTGCTTATTCACTGGCTACATGACTGAGTCTATCATTGGAGCTTTTCAATCATATATCTGATAATTTAAGGGCAGCCTAGTGAACGAGGCTCCCACCCGATAAGGTCTGGGGAGGGTATGCACTCATACCTCCGCAGACGGAGAGGTTGTTGCAAGGTACTACCGGTAGTTTCTATAAGAACCTGTTATTTGATGGCTCTGCAGTTTGAAAAGTTTCCATATAAAAAGGCAAAATTGTAGGATAGCCAAAATATCATACCTTTACTATTCTTCAATGTTGAGATTCTATGTTTGCTGTGTTGGCAGCTTCTCCTTCATTTAGGGAGCTTTAATTACTTTTTAAATATTTACTGATTTTTTAATTATAATTTACTAAAGAGTGCATTGTAAGTTTAGCTAAAGCTAACATATAGGATAGACTTAATCTTTTGTCAAAGGGCTGAAGCTAACACAATAGGATGGATGGACGTAAAGCTTAAAGCTAACATGATAGGATAGATTGAAACTAGGTTATGCTAACATAGATATAGATATTACCTTCCATTTCCTTTTCTTTTACAAACAAAATGAAACCCTACTCTCCTCTTCGATCTCTCTTTCTCTCCTCTCGTGCCCCTGCACTTTTTCTTCTCCGGCTCGCCATTGATGCCGGTGACTGATGGTATGGGTGCATGCCGGGAAGATCGCCAACGGTGTCGATGGTGGAGGCGGTCTGATGCGGATCTGTTAATTTAAATATCATGTTAATATTCCTTGGTGAGGAAACCAACCAGGACGAGGAGAGAGAAAGGATGCATGATGAGAGTTTTTCTTCTCTTCCTTCCTCCTTCATTGACTTCAATTTCAATTCTTGCAACAAGATATATTAGCATTGTTTCTTTTTCATTTTCTTTTTTGGGTTTTACTTTCTTGTCTCTAATTGGAAATGCAGCTGAATTCTCCAATTTTCAGGTGGGTAGGTTGAAGAAGAAGCTTAGGCATGAGTGTGGTGCTTTGGGTCAGCTGATAGGCTCATTTCGTTTCTCCAAAAAATGTGTTTCTGGGTTGTAGCCTCAAAACCACATTTACTTGGGTGTTTGCTGTGTATATTGATTATGATTTGTTTCTTTTTTAGGTTTTTCCGTAAGGACCACAACACGTGCCTCTCAATCTGACCAAAATGATAAACTTGGGTGTGTTGCTGACAGAAGCAGTTAGATGATAAACAAAATCAGTGGGAATGGTATATTTCACTGCATCAATTGAGTTTATTGTCCTTTTTATTTAATTTCCCCCTATTCATACATACTTGTGGGTTCCTTTTGAGTTGAATATTGCTTTGTGGAATATTGCTTTGTCTTGATGATTGAGTTTATCATTTAGGAGTTCCCACAAGTACAACAAGAAGAAAACAAATGTTGTTGTTACAGTGGAAAGGTGAAGGAGAAATCTTTATATATAAAAGGAATGAAAGGTATTGTATAGCTTCATATCCTTATTAGATGTAGTAGTAATTAAATTTAATTTCTAATAGAATGGACAATTTTAGTATGGGCAGTTCAAATTATTAAGACTGTCATGGGATTAAACATCAATTTTTCATTCTTTCGTATTCAGATATATACTAATTATGCAGAAGCCAAGATTCCATCTGTTCTTGATTATGTTGGAATTGTCAACAGGTACTCCTATGCTCCATCTGTTTAAAGCAATAGAAGATTAATAGTTTCAAGCATCAACTGCTGCAACTATTATGTACTAAAAGAATGCTAAGATCTGTTTTCAAATGTCAACTTTCTCACTTATCTCAATTTTTCTATGTCTTTTCAACTTTGCATGTTTCGATATTTCATTAATAATCTAATACTATTGAACGTGTTAAATCTATGTTGAATTTGTGTTTTTGTATTGCTATCATTGCAAATCATGTCCCTGTATGCTTGAATATCATGTATCTTCTAATCTATCAGGTTGTTTATGTATAGATGATTTTGGCTTATTGTTGATTTTGTTGGTTCCTGTGAAAGCATGTGGTATTAATATAAAATACTGCAGTTTAAGCGCAATTTGATGTGGTGGATCAATTTTTCCCAATATTTGCTATTTTTTAGTATGTCTCCAAACACTTCATATATCTCAATCAAAATTCTTAATAATGGTATTTCACTATTAAGCCAAATGAGATATTTATCTATGACCTACTGATAAATAATGTTTGCTATTTTTTGACTATTATCTGACATTAATAATTGTATTTCAAATCCTAGGAACGTGTTGGTGTACCCCTAGGGATACTTTGGTAATTTCATTTGGGGACACTTACTGGATTGACTAAAGGCAATTATGGTAATTAAGGAAATTGTCATTTGAAGATATTGTAATATCAATATCTCTGGCTTCACAAGAGCAGAGAGCACATGTGCAGACCACGTACAAGTTTTTCGGTTATACCAGCTGGCATGAATTTGGATATTAAATTTCATTTGATTGCCCTTTTAAAATTTCCTTAATTGACATTTACTTCCAAACGGCCAGAGCCTTAATTGCCTTTTGTTAAATGCTATGGAGGAATATTTTGGTTATAGAAGCTGACCAGAATTTGGTAGTGGTTTTCGTTTGATTGGCTTATTTTCATTGCTTTAATTTGCTTTAATTGACATTTAGTTCAAAACTTCAAAACAGCCACCATTAGACTCAGATTGACAAGTCGTGCATTAGAAGTCTGATTATATTAAATTTCAATGGCCATTAACGTAGATAAATGCAGATGAAGGTGGAAGGATATCGAAGGCCAAATTAGTAACAACCAAGCATTTGATGAGCCAAAACAGGTAGTTTGGATTTAAAAAACTCTGTTTCATCAAAAGATGGCCTTTGCTTTTGAAAAGATTTTGAGGCTGCATTTCTAGATATGAGCTAATGGGTATTGAAGAGTAATTAGTATCGTTTCTGTGAGACATGATTTGGCAGATAAAATAAAATGTTGGGAGAAATCAGTAGATCTAGCAAAGGACAAATGAATTGAAGATAAAAAAACTTATAGATGATCGAGAGGCAACAAGAGAAAATAGATATTTATGATGGAGATTTCTCAGCATAAGAAAACCTACATCTCTGGGTCAAATGGATACTGGAAAGAATATTGTCTTCATTACATTGTTTAGATATCCTACTGTTTCTTTCAAAAAAAATGTAGTTTTGCTTTTTCATTTGAGAGCCAATTATGTGTTGGTGCAATCTTTAACCTATAAGGTACAATCCTAAAAAAGACACTGCTTTGCTTAGGTGAGCTTTGCTTATGAGACATCTATTGAGTATTTGATAATACATTTTTATGGTTTTTACATTCTTTCGCTATTAGTGAGATCAGTGGCCGCTACTATGAAAGCTGTAGCTAGGTTCAATTACATGTTTTCTGGGATGCAGAGGAAGTATGACATGCTTGGTGTGTAAGGTAGGGGGAGGGAAGGGAACCCCATCTCATCTCCTTTGCTGCCTCTTTAGAATATAGTGCTAATATCTTATTTCTTTTAAATATATCTACAATTATCAAGTTCAATTATTTTGGTTATGTTCTCAACAAAAACAGAATCTTAAGTTAATTTTTGGGGTGATTCAATGTGCAGCCTTATATACCTAGCAATGACGATTTGAGGAGTCTAAGCAGAACACATTCTTTGTTAAGGAGCTCAAGGGAGTGCCTACCCCTTTTGAGGTTCCATTTCAAGTTTAGTGCCTTTGTATTGGACTATTGGTTTAGGTGTCCCTTGTTTCTGTTTTTATGCAAACACACAATTAGATTACAAGCTTTCCTTGGCATGCAGTCACAGACTCACAATAGGCTACAATCAGATCACAGTCAGCTTCCTTAGCATATTTATGCAAAATAGGCATGCAGTCTCAATAGGCTACAGAAGGCAAAAGATACTCATCTTTCCAAAGCAAACCGAATTTGATTTTGATGCACATCATTGTGTGCCAAGGACCTTGCAATGATATCAGATGAAAGAAGATAAGCTACAAAATTGGCAACACCATAGCTAACATAAACCACAATATTACATTCCTAGCTGTATTTTGAATCTTTTCCTGATACAACCTGAATTGTTGTCATGGGATGTAGAGTTTTTTTTTTTCACGTAAATTTGTAATTGTTGTTTATCAACGTCTCTTGCTCTTATACACAAACCACCAGCATGAATAATGTTCAGCTATTTACTGTTAGTTACTGATTTAATATTGAAAAAAAAAGAGTAATAAAGTAATAGATTTCAAGAGACCTCTTCGTTGTTTCAACTCTCAAACAAACCATAAGATTAGAACTTGTGCCAAACTGGTCGGACAAGGTCTTCTCTCTGGCCTTTTCAGCCTTGGTTTTGTGGATGCTCTCCATCAAAACTCTCTTGTTCTTGAAAACATTACCCTTGACCTTAATGTACATGTCATGGTACATGTGCTTGTCAATCTTGTTAGATTCTCTGCGTCTGAGCACACGCATTCTCCTCATCCGAAGGATTTTGTTGGGAAGCCTAGCTTCTCTTGTACCCTTACGTTTACCATATCCAGAGTGACGTCCTTTCCTCTTGGTGGGTTTCCTGATAATAAAACCATCCTTAACAAGCTTCCTTATGTTCTGACGAGAATTCGCCATGGAAATTTCATTGACTTCATTGGGGTCAAGCCAGACCTTCCCCCTTCCGCATTTGAGGACGCTGGACTGACACCATTTTTGTTGTGCTGTGTGTGTGTCATAAGATTAGAAACACTTTTCAGCTTGGTTTCAATTTTTATTGCCTTAATTAATTAGCATTTGCTTTCAAGGTATCAGCATTAATTGGCATTTATTTAAATTAATAAATGATTCTTATTGTTATAACAACTGCTAATAATTTTGTAAAACTATTATTTTTATTAACTTATTTTAATTCTCTAACCGATAACAATTAGAGAGGCTTTTCTGCTTGGTGGTTAATATTTTTTTTCCCAATTAACTAGCATTTTGCATTTAACATTTGTTGGCCTTTATTGAAATTTATAAATGATTTTTTCACATTGTACCACATGCTAAGGTTTTTGAAGAGTTTCATTTTATGCTACAGTCTAACTATATGAAAATAAAAAGGAAAAATCACACGTTTATTTTAAAAAAATATTACTAGATAAATTCTACATTTATATAAATTGTCATTGTCATTTATATAACACACGTTCTACCAGTAGGTGGTTGATCCAAGTGATAAGGGACTTGGGTACTTTAAACAAGTGGTTAGGGGTTCGAATCCTGACTCTTGTGTATGAAGAAAACCTGGTTGGGAGGGGAGAACTTACCTTGTGTGCCTGACAGGTTCCCTGACAGAGATTAGTCACTACTAACGGTGGTGAATACTTCGTATCTATGTCATGGTTATCAAAAAATATAACATGTTCTATGGTTATTGTCACTGTCATTTATATAAAGAGTTTAATTTTTATGCACTGTCAGTGTAATTGTTAACCAATCATAAATCATGGTATGAGAAACATTTTAACTTATATGACAAATTTTGATTAGTTAGCTGTGTAAAAATTCTTTACACTAATAGTACATACCAATCAAATCCTTATATAAAACATTTCTCGATAAATTCTTTTGGACCTTAATTGGCATTTAGTTTTGAAGGTTACAACATTAAATTTCCCTTATTTAAAATTATGAAAGATTTTTTCACCACAAAAAATATATATGAAAGATTTAACATGTTATTGCACCGCTTAATATATTTTTAAGAACATTCATTTTGATTAGCCCAAAATTTATTGTATGGTTGATTTTTGAAGAGCATTTATCTAAAATTATTTATTGTATGATTGATTCAGCTCTAAAATTACTGAATCAAGTGACATAACGTTGCAGGTTGGAATCATATAATTGCTTGATGGAAGGGCTTCTTGGATGTAATATAACTGAAAAAGCTTGGGATCTTTTTGTGGAGATGAAGAATGCAGGTTGTTACCCAGATATTTTCACTTATATTTTATGTATTTACCTTTTTAATTTTAATTACATTATTGATTGTCTTCAATGCTCGAAATTCCATCTTCTTTAAAAGCATATTTCAATTCCCATAAATTCACGTTTGAATTCTTATAAGTTTCTTTTCATTTAATGTACAAACGGTGCAATCAACTTTAATTTAGTTTAGGCTTAATTACAGTTTTGGTCTCCCCATTATTGGTCATGTGCGATTTTGGTCCCTGAAGGTTTTTTCGTGCACATTTGATCCCTCTGTTTTTTTCAATGTTGCAAATTTAGTCCTTCTGTCCAATGTCTGTCAATTTTTTTAAAGATCAACATAGAGAAACAACTTCTCTAAGCACACACAACCTCTGATTGATGTTCTCCCTCCGTTGTGTCTTCGATTTATCATGATTCAATGGTTCCTCTATGCTATTTATTGGTTTTGTCCTTCCTTTTCGGGACATTTTTTGGTTCCTCTACATGATCATTTACCACAAAAGCTCAGAAAGATGTTACATGCGCTTAGAGCAGTGGTTCTGTGTGTTTAGAGGAGTGATTCCTCTATGTTGATCATTGAAAAATTGACAAACAATGACAAAAGGACCAAATTTGCAACATTGAAAAAACAGAGGGACCAAATGTGCACGAAAAAAACTTCAGGGACCAAATTCGCACATGACCAATAGCAGGGGGACCAAAACTGCAATTAAGCCTTTAGTTTAATATTATCATTTGGTTAATTTGATATCCATCTTTCTTACTTCAATTTTTTTTAAAGAATTGCTCCTCGCAAGAAGCAAAAGGGATTTGGGTTTTCAAGAAGGTCAAGATTGAAAGTGCTCAATAGTATTTTTTTTTTTTGTTTTTGAAATTCAATACTTCATTCAAAGAAAAGGAGCATCAACAATACAAAGAGGAAAGTCTGCAGGGTGTGGGACATATCCCACCTAAGTTCTTGAACCACTAGATTTGACTATTCCTACTAGATCATGAGCTTCAACATTTGATTGTCTGCCTATATGGGTTACTGATACTTCCTCCAAGCTACTTAATAGACATTTACAATCATTGATAATGGGCTCTATAGCAGCTAAACTAGTTCTACCCTTAATGCAATTTACCACAACTAAAGCATCAGAGAAAATGGCTATCTTATGCAATTGTTGGGCAAGGGCTAGTTGGAGACACCATCTGATTCCTAGAGCTTCAGCAAGGATAGGAACAGTTTCAATATCTTCTCTTTTGCTAGCTGCCATGATGACTTCACCCTCTATGTTCTTTGTTATGCAGCCCCAAGCAGTGCAGCCACTTAGGAAGCACCCTGCATCTACCATCATAATACAGCAGTCTGGCCCAAAAGCAGACAAGTTAACCAGATTTTGGATTTGTCCCTACTGCTTCCTTGGGTTTGCTTGATTGAATTCTTGAACAAATTCCACTGCTGCTTGTGCCACCTCCACAGGATTTGCTTCCTTTTGCTTGAAAATAACCTGGTTTCGAGCCTGCCATAGTTTCCATAGGGTAATGCAGAAAATTTGGACAACATTTTGTTCCTGACATATCAACCATTTTAGTAATCATGCATCAAGATCTAAATGAGTTGGGGGCATGAAGACCTAGGGTGGAAGAGAACCACACTGATATGAGCCCAATTTGGAGTATGGTTCAAGAAGCTAGCCAAGGACTTGGTGGGCCAATAACAAATGATACAACCAAGAAAGCCCAACAAGTGTTAATTCAAACTATGGTTCTCACGAAGCAAGAAATGCAAGATGATGGAATGAAGCCCAAATTATTAACTACATTATCCAACAAAGGATCCTGCAACAGAAGAAGAGTCACTTAGTGTTTTGTTTTAATAATAAGTGTAATGGGTTATTTGGTGGACAAGTTTGTTAGTGTTGCAATTGGGTCAAGCCCTTTAATCTCTGTTGAGCACGAAATATGATAGCTTAGTAGGAGGAACCTTGGTTTGCTCCAAAGTCCTAAAGTATTAGTTTGTTTATTGTTTTGTAATTATGTGGGAGTTACACTTTATTTGAGAAAAAGGTGGCTACAAATGAGTAATAAGTCACCTGAGTTACAAAAGGGTTTTATGAGTCAAGTTGTGGAATTAAGTGACATTATTATTTGGGGGTTATGGAATGTGGGGAATACAATGAATCATTTGGCCTGCTATATTATGGCCCAAACACATGAATGATAACTTTATTTCAAATTTTCTCTCGTTCTTCTTAGCCAACCCTTTCTTATCAAAATCCAAATTCTTGCAACCTCACATTCTTATCAAATCCCCTATCGCCCATACCATTTCTCATCTTATCCAATTTTGTATTTCATCTTCTTCTATAATTTTGCTTGGTCACTCAAGGATAGATCCGAAAATATATATGTTCCTTGTTAGGATCATATCACACACTCTTTTAGCAAAGTCGCAATGCATAAATAAATGTTCATTAGTTTCAGTACTCATACAACATAAGGGACAGTTTAAATCAATATTCAAACCTCTCTTGGGAGGAATAGCTTGGGAGGAATCCTGTTGTGGTCTCCATGAATGTTCCTCGCGGGTAATACCTGCTCTTAAATATTTTCCCCATCAAAGTGTTTTCCCCATTCAAAAGTCTCCAGCAATGTTTTCCAAGGAAAGCTTTATTGAAGTCACTGATGCCTCTGAAGCCCAAGCCTCCCCTATTTTTTGCCTTTGACATCCTCTCCCAACTCATCCAGTGAAGTTTCCTTTCACCATCTTTAGAGCCCCACCAAAATCTTGCCAGCATAGATTCAATCTCATTGCAACATCCCTCAGGCAGCTTATAGCAACTCATGATATAGTTAGGAATAGCTTGTCCCACTACTTTGATAAGAACCTCCTTACCCGCTCTAGATAAACACTTCTCCTTCCAACCCTTTAGTTTCTTCCAAACTCGGTCAATAACAAAGGAGAAAACCTCCTTTTTGGATCTTCCAAACACTACTGGGACTCCCAGGTATTTAGAATGAGACAACACAGTCTTAACTCCCATCCTGTTACGGATCATTTCTTTTTCTTCATCAAGCACATTTCGACTAAACGATGCCTCAGATTTATCCAAATTGATCATTTGTCCTGAACCCTTCTGATAGTTGGAGAGGACTTTCATAACATGTTATGCCTCAGTAAGGTTGGCCCTTGCAAAGCGTAGACTATCATCTGCAAACAATAAATGGGGTACCCGAGGAGCTTTCCTTGCACCTTTGATACCATGAATTTTCCTACTTTCCACTTCCTTTTTCAGCAGACCCGAAAGGACATCCGCACACAAGATAAAGAGGTAGGGACTGATCGGGTCCCTTTGCCTGACCCTCTTTTAGGCCTAAAGCTCCTGCTTGGTTGACCATTAATGAGGATTTGATAGGAGACCGAAGAGACGCATCTAAGGATTATATTGATAAAATGATCTGGGAAGCCCATATATGTGAGCACCCCTCTGACAAATTCCCATTCAATCCTATCATAAGTCTTGGACATATCAAGTTTTAAAGCCATCATCCCTTTTTTACCTTTTTTTTTCTTTTTCATCCAATGGAAGCATTCCATTGCAATTAAAGCATTATCTGTGATCAATCTCCCTTTTACAAAAGCACCCTGCTCTTCATCTATGATCTTAGGGAGGATATGTTTCAGTCTGTTTGCCAATGCCTTTGTCATTATCTTCATCACCACATTGCACAGGCTGATTGGTCTGAACTCTTTAGGGGAGGAAGGGTTTTTTCCTTTTGGAATTAGAACAATAAAAGTTTTGTTTATATCATCAGGGCTCTTTCCGAATTCAGAATTTCCAGCACCAAATCCTACATATCCCTGCCCACTATATGCCAATATTTTTTTTATAGAATAGGGCGGGCAAACCATCAGGGCCTGGGGACTTTAATGGATGCATCTGGTTTACTGCTTCAATGACTTCTTCTCTTGTGAACTGAGCAGAACACCGGCTTTTATGAGTTTCCGATAGCTTACCTTTGATAACTTCACGAGTCCTGGCAATATCTGAAGGTTGGGATGATGAAAAAAGATCTGACAAGTATGCAATAAGGATTCTCTCAATATTTTCTTCTCCATACCCTATCTTCATCCTTCAGTTTCTTAATCTTGTTAACCTGCCTTCTTTGACTTGCTTTTCCATGGAAAAACTTGGTATTTTTGTCCCCATCTTTCAACAATACTGCACGACTTCGCTGCCTCCATATGATTTCTTCAGTTTGGAGCAATTCCGCAAGCTTCTTTTCAAGCTCTTTATATCTGGACATATCTTCCATTGACTCTGAGCACATGTTGTCTTTTTTCAGTAACACTTCAATTTTCCTGATTTCTTTCTTGACAGACCCGATCTTAAATTCCTCAAAATAATTGTCCAAGGCTTGCATTGAGTTCACTTTTTCAAGGCATTGGAGGCTGGGATTGGACCAAGTTTGTCTAATCACCTCTTCACATCTCCCATCTTTGTAACACCCTGTTTTTGTTTTTGTAACTGCTTTTCTTTAAAGCTTGTTTGGTTGTTTAAGTTAGTTTTGTTAAGTTAAAATTAGTTGGCTAAGGGCTTAGTGAGATTTTTAGCTTAAAAGTCCCTTTCTGGTAGATGAGCACGCCCGTGCTCATTAGCCAGCACGCCCGTGCTTAAAGTCAGAAGCGTGTTTCTGATTTTAAGTTGAGCACGACCGTGCTCAATGTGCTGACGGTGTCTCGGTGACGCTAAGTTAAGCACGACCGTGCTCAGTGGGGAGCACGACCGTGCTCAGGTGTGGCCTATATATATTTTTTGCACAGAATTCGAGGGTTACGTTTTAAACCTATTTCTGGTAGCAGCAACCACCCTATTGCGGCCAGAACCGTTCCTCCTCCCTTTCTATTCATACTCAGTCAGATCTTTGAGTATTAGAGACCTCTTAGGGAGTTTGCTTCATCTGTGCTTGATATATACAGGTAAGATTTTTCTTTTCACGATTTCCTTTCATAATATTGAATTGGGAACTAATTGTTTGTGTTCTGTTGATCAAAGGCTTAGTACCGGTGTAAACCGTTCGAGGATTTGGGACCAGTTTGTTGTTAGGACCGTTGTTAGAGCTACCTTCAATCCAGGTATAGGGAGAAGGGTAGTGTATATCATAGGCATTGGGGGTAGTGTAAGGTAAAGGGGTTCCCATGACCCCGGTTTGTTGTGTATGTGTATGTGTATATGATTAATATGATGGTTTGTTTGATTATGATAACATGGTCTTTATTGTTAATATGCTGGTTATATGCCTATGTTCATACTACGTTCTTGATGTTTATGTTGGTTATATGAACATGATGATATGTTGATGGTTGCTATTGGCATAATGTTGTTGAGTGAATGGTTGATACCTTGATTGTGATGATAGTGTTGTTACTATGTTGATAACGACGTTTAGTCTTTGAATATGTTGTTAATTGGCTTAGGATTAATAGAATTAATCCCCAAATTTAATCGGCTAAAATTGATGTTGAACTCTACCCAGAACAGTACTGTTGTGCATTGAGCACGATCGTGCTGAACAGGGAGCACGCCCGTGCTCCCAAGTTGAATTCTGGAAAATGGCCATGCATTCAGTACGGTCGTGCAGCAGAGGAGCACGCCCGTGCAGCTGAGCACGACCGTGCTCAAAGGAAGCACGACCGTGCTCCACTTAAGTGGCAGCACGCCCGTGCTGGGGTTAAGCACGACCGTCCTCACCCCTCTAGACAGAATCTGAAATTAAGGACTTAACCAGGGGTTTTTAACCCCAATCTCCCCCAACGATGATGATGACATAGTTAATCAATGATGAAGGTTGGAACACCTAATTAAAGATTAATTAAGATGGTTAAGTCGGTAATCGTTGGGTTACCGCACGTTGATGAGTTGTACGTTGGTGCTTGTTGGCAAAGGGAACTTTGACCCCGCGGTTTGGGTCTAAGGTGCTGTTGATGTTGTACCTTGGTGACCGAGAGTTTACTCCAAGGGGGCCTTGACCCGGTTGGGTCTAAGGTGTTGCGGTTGGTTCCGCTAAAGGTTTAAGTGTTGCGGTAGATTCCGTTGAAGTCTTCGGTTGATTCCGTCGAAGCAAAGGAGGTGGCGGTTGTCTGTCGTCCTAGAGTACGGCGATCTGGCCATCCATGGTAGGTTACCCAAGATTTGGTAACCGTGCGCTCCCGTGACGAGGCATTCGTTGGTTTGATGCGTTGGCTATCCAAGGAGTATATTCTCCGGCGTTAAGTAGATTCTCAATGTGGATATTTAACTCCGAAGTCGTTCATCCTGAGTTAGTGTGGATCCACATGCATGTTGGAGTAATGGAGTAGTGTTGCATTGCACTACATAGCATACTTGGTTGATATGATGTTGATATATATAACTATGTTGATGTATGTTATGATAATGCTATGTTGTATGTTTTACCTTGCTTCCTATCTCCATGCCGTATATGTTTACATGATTCTTACTCCCCGTTCTTTGTTTGTTTGTTTGGTCTGATTGACACCTTGCAGAGAATGACGAGTAGTCAGGAGAGGAGTGACTCTGAGGAGCCATCACTCATAGTTAGGGCCCTTCTTGTTTGTTAGTTGTTCAGTTGTATTCCGAGGATATTTTCCGGAACGGTTGTACCAGCTACGACTTGTGACATCAGGGTTGGGTGTTTATGTTTATGTTATCTTGATATGTTTTATTTGTTTAAAACTTGTTTTATTTTCCGCGTTTTGAGAACTCGTTCATGTGGAACCTTTCTACCCATGGACAAATGTTTTATTTTATTCATTAAATGTATGTTTGGTTTATATCTTTGTTCTTTAATGCTTTATAACATGCGGGGTAGCAGGGTGTCACAATCTTTACTCCAGCATTCTTCAAATCTGAACAAGTGGAGCCTTTTCCTTCTTTCATCTTGAGAATAGGCTTCCAAATCCACCATTATGGCAGCATGATCAGACCTAAACCAAGGCAAGTGAACCACTCTGAATGGAGAGAATCTCTGAATGAACTCCTCTGATCCCAAGACCCTGTCAAGACGGCATTGAATGTTATCCTCCCCAAGTCTACCATTTGACCAAGTGAACAGATGTCCATGAAAACCAAGGTCCAGCAAGCTACACAACTCTAAGGTTTGCCTTCCAAGAGATAGTTGGGAGAAGCTGCGGGCTATTCCCCTTTTATTTTCCCCAGGAGCCACAATGTCATTTAAATCACCAAAACAACGCCACTTACCTCCTACTTGAGATGCAACTTGTTGAATAAGGCACCAAGTCTTCCTTTTGTGTTGTTCCTCCGGGTATCCATAAATTCTAGAGAAGAAACAATTGCCTCCATCCATCTCATCCTCAAAGTAACCCATGATGTGGTTCTGTGAAAAGGATGACACAATAACATTCAACTGCTCCTTCCACATGAGGGCCAAACCGCCTGCCCTTTCCTTTCCATTTCCAGTGCATTTTACAGTGAAGCAGGAGCTATATCCACATTGCATTCTAATTCTCTCCACCTCTTATTCTTTCAATCTAGTCTCCATTAGGAAGACCCTTTGGGGATTTTACAACCTATTGAGCCTTAGCAAGGCCCAAACTGCATGGGGATTCCCCAACCCCTGCAGTTGCAACTTAAGAGCTTCATTGGGCTAGGCGGTGCTGGTCAGCCAGCACCACCTCTTTGTTGTTGTCACATGCCTCTTCCATCTCAACATCTTGTATCTTCTTCTTTTCTCCCCCTAGAATATCTTCTGGTCTACCCTCCGAGATCACAACCTCAACTAGTTGCCTCTTACCCAATTTCTTCTCACTTGGTTTTGCTTGTGAGCTTTTCAAGTTTCGAGCATTCTGTTGTCTTGACCACTTCTTCTTTTTCTTCCCCCTCCCTTCCGGTACGTTGTCTATTCCAACAACAAATTCTTTTGATAGTGCCACAACCTCAAGTGATTTAGCCACACTCTCCACAACCTTGTTGCTTTTTTATTTCTCTGACTCAGTGATTACCAGCTCTTATCGACTTTCCTTGCCTTTCCCTTTTCTTTGCTCAACTTCTGTTTCAATCTCCTTCACTTTTCCAGATGTATCACCACTGCTTTGACTGGATCCAATAAACGGATTTCTGCTACATGTTCCATAAAGGTAATCACACATGCGGGTGCCCGATAAATGAATTTACCAAAAGGTCTGGTTAAGGAGTGCCGTAAGGATATTGATTAACGAATCCACAAAAGGAAAATTTGTATTGGAAAACCAAGTGTTACTTACATTTTTTGAAATGTTAAATACATCATTTATTATATAATTTTTTTATTGGTTACTTAAACAATATCCTAAGGGTACTTGTTAGCATTCTCTTTTACCAAAATACCTCGTATGTGATATATAGTCATACTAACTAATACTAGTAAGATTTCATGGGAAAGAGTGTATTTATTAATTTCCAGAGTTTTGTATTTAGTTTTTCTATAAACTATTGATAATTTGGAATTCTTAACCATGGACACCAGTTATAAATAAGTTGGCGTGCCTGGTGGTTTGCATTACCCTAACTTTCGTTATGGTGAGTAATGAAATCAAGTTCGAATAGGCCGTTACAAAGAAATTATGTCATAATACTCCATCCGATCCTTATATAAGAAATAAAATCCTAAAATACAAAGATCAAGGAAATATATTGAAGTGAGCTAATTGTATTAATATTCATATAAATTTATAAAAATACTCCTTCTAATTAATGAACAAAGTCACTTGTATGGAAAGTTGATATATCTCGTAAATATAAATCTTATTATTAATGAGAGTAATATTGGAAATTAGTATTTAATATATGTGAAAATTGATACATGTATCTTATATTTTGGACAAAAAAGTACCAATTTGTTTCTTACATTAAGGACCGGAGGGAGAAATAAATAGGAAGATGCTAACAAGTGCCCTTAGGACATTGTTTAAGAAATCAAGAAAGGAAATTTTGTATGAAAAATAGTGCAATTAATATTTTAAAAAATGTTACATTTAATTTCTAATACAAATTTTCCTTTGGTATATTTCTTAACCAGTACAGCACATTCGTTAGCAATACATGAAAGAAAAATGCTAAACAGACACGTTTTTTCGGACAACATACGGTTACACCGTATGAACAGTGCCGCACAGTGTGGCACTGTAGCTGCACTGTAGCGATTTTTTTTAAATTTTTTTTATAAATAATTTTTTTGATTCAGTATGTGTCAATATCTGGTGAATCGGGTACAAATATCTGGTGAATGGGTTTTTTTGAGAAATAATTTTTTTGATTAAGTATGTGCAAATATATGGTGAATCCGGTATAAATATCTGGTGAATTCAGTTCATTATCTGGTGAATAGGTTTTTTTGAGAAAAAAATTGTGGTTTAAGTATGTGTAAATATATGGTGAATCAGGTATAAATATCTGGTGAATTCAGTTCATTATCTGGTGAATGTGTTTTTTTTTTTATAAATAAATTTTGTTGGTTAAGTATGCGTAAATATCTGGTGAATCGGGTACAAATATATGGTGAATTCAGTTCATTATCTGGTGAATAGGTTCATTATCCGGTGAATAGGTTTTTTTGAGAAATAAATTGTGGTTAAGTATGTGCAAATATATGGTGAATCAGGTATAAATATCTGGTGAATTCAGTTCATTATCTGGTAAATGCGTTTATTTTATAAATAAATTTTGTTGATTAAGTATGTGTAAATATCTGGTGAATCGGGTACAAATATCTGGTGAATTCAATTCATTATCTGGTGAATGAGTTTTTTTGAGAAATAATTTTTTTGGTTAAATATGTGCAAATATCTGGTGAATCAGGTATAAATATCTGGTGAATTCAGTTCATTATCTGGTGAATGAGTTTTTTTGAGAAATAAATTTTGGTTAAGTATGTGCAAATATATGGTGAATCAGGTATAAATATCTGGTGAATTCAGTTCATTATTTGGTGAATGTGTTTTTTTAGAAATAAAATTTTTATTTTTTTTAAAAAATCAAAATCAAAATTAAAAAAAAAAGGTGCTGCTACAGTAGCGCTACAGTACGCTACTGTAGCAGTGTCGCGTATGATATCCATTTTTCCGTGTCCGTTTAGCACGGCTCTGCATGAAATGTGCCACGTGCTATGTTTGTTTTGTCCGGTACCGGTTCCAATATAAAAGGCCTGCATCAGGTTGGCTCTTTGCATCAGATCAGTGATCACTTCTCAAATCCCATTCCCATTCATTCCCATTCCCATTCTAAATTTTGTTTTCTCGTCACTTTTCTACCCTAATATAAAGTTAGCAGCAGATTTTATACAAGGTAGCATCCCAATGCCTCTTTTCTTTTATTGGTTTTACTTTTTCGTGTTATGGGTACGCACTATAAATTAACGAGAAAATATGTCGAATGAAGTATAAGACTACAGGGAAATCACATTGATTTTCTCATATGTTTAATTTGAATACACTGAGATATCTATAAAATTGAGATTTATTCAGTTTTCTATTTGATTATGGGCGTGTTTGTTATTGGTTAAAAAATAAGGTTAAAAAAAAAGAAGAGATTTTGATATTCAATGATTTAGATATTATTTAATTTTAGAGATTTTAAAGATATGTAGAAGCTATTTTGTGTTTGTTTACAATCATAAAAATTATTTTTTAAAAGTAATTAGTTAAAAATAATAAAATTTTCAAAGCTAATAAAAGTAGCTTTTCATTTTAACCCAAAAAATGATTTTTTTTTTCTGTTTTTCATTATTTTTAAAAGGAAAAACAATCACACACAAAATTTTTTACAAATTATTATTTGGTTAAAAAAAATGATTTTTTAACAAAAAAAGCAATAACAAACGCACTCTATATTTACTTGTTGAGATTTATATTGTATATCCCTTATGGCATTAAATTCGAGTTGAGTCTGACACTAACCCACAGAAGATAAAGGACGGACTTGTGTCCCATTTAGTGACCCGATATCGGGTCAAGGACGGGTCCGGTTTGACCTTCGGGTTATCCAACCCGTCCCATATAATAAAAATATACTTTTATTTTTATCCCTCCCGAGCTTATGTTTCACGTTTGATATATTTTGTGGCTTTTTTAACATTGAAAGAATAATGTTTGACGAAAATATCATATTTTTAACAATGTGACTTTGGTAACACGTGTAACACCCCGATTTTTCTGCTTTCTAAAATCGGTATAAATATAAATAAACGTTTATGATTTTATTTGAAACTTAGAAAATGATTTTGGAAAAACCAAAGTCATATTCCAATTATACTTATTTTTATAAGTATACGGTTAAATTTTTGGTTGAAAATTCAGACGGAACCTGATTTACGTTTTCACTGACAGTAAGATTTTACTGATCATAAAACCTAATTTTGACCTGAGAACGAAATGAATATATTTGATATCTAATTTCCAATGATATAGGTTATTTTGAAAATTTTCAAAATAAATAGGTTAATATACGTGATTCGGGCGTAAAAACCTAAATCGGGTAATCGACGGAGTCCAGAAAGGACGTGCAGAGACAAAACCCGACATCGGATGCTGAGATATCTTGCCACCTAGGTTGGTGAGTCATAGGGATGACTCACCTAACAATTAATGAATGTAATGATGAGTTTAGTGTAAAAATACCAAAATACCTCTAACTTAACCTATCCTAGTTAATTTATAACCATGGTTAAGACATCTTCATCTAGTTTTTGTGGTGGAGAATTAGACACATCTTCAACAAATTTCCACCACAAGTTTTTCATGATTACCTTATACAAAATTACCAAATTGTCCTGAAGTTGTCATTTAATCACATAAATGTCATTGTGAAAGATTACCATTTTGTCCCTATAATTTTATGCTTTGGACCCTTTTAACCCTAGAATCCCACGGCCCAACCCTTACATCTGTGATTTTATGTATGGTTTATGTATGAGGATTAGGGTTAGGACTTGGATTATATAGTTGAGATGTGGTTTGAGGCATAGAGACCTTTGCATGTTAAGTACACAGCCTTTTCAGGGGAGTTTGAACGTAGAGACCAATTAGGGTTTCCCGATTAGCGTCTTTGAGATGTCTGAGTGTGAAATGAGAATTTTGAAGTTAGAGTTGAGATTAGGCCTTTTTGAGGGTTTAGGTTGTTTATTAGGTCCTAATGAGACTATATGTCAAATTTGAGCGCAATCGGACGTCGAACGAACCTTGAACGCAAAGAGTTGACTTTTTGTCAGAAGTCATCGCTTAAGCGTGGATACACCAGCGCTTAAGCGCCTTGGTCAACAGACTAGGGCCATGCTTTGACCTGCCACGTGTCACCAGGGCTGACGTGGCACTCCATGAGTGGTTGCATGGCACGGTGGTCCACCCACTCCCAACCCTCGAGCGTGGAAAAATCAATGCTCAAGCGTTGGAACGCTCGGATGCTGTTTTTCCAACGCTCGAGCACTGGCGCGATTTTCAGCAAAATAAAAATGGGACTTAAGTGACATAAGTCACTTAATCCCATATGCAAAAACAAAGAGTTGAGAGCAGAGAAACCGAGAAAAACATAGAGGAGGGTTCTAGAGAGAGAGAGTGTGGTGGGAAATTAGAGAGAGAATTAGAGAATGAGAGAGGGAGATCACTAAAGAACCCTAAAACACCATTGTTGAGAGCTTTAGGAGCTGGAACAGTTTCAGATAAATCAACACTACACCTTCATCCTCCGTTGGACTGTGTCCAAATTTGACATGGATGTTCTAAGCTAGTAGATCTTAATATCTAACGGTTAAAAGTTCTGTACCTTTCCCAGAGTGTGAGTTATTCAGCCTGGAAGTTGGAGTTGTGTTCAACTCGGGTAGCTCCAGACCAGTCATCTTGAGAGGTTCATCCCCAGCTCATCCACCATTGGAGCGAGCTTAAATTTTTGTAGAAGGTAAAGGGAAGGTAGTTATTTAATCTCACCATTCAATTTTGTAAACAAATGTCTGGATTGTGATATATGAGGCCAAATCAGTGGTGGATTTGGTGGTATTTGCTGCCGATTTTGAGTTCCTTACAATGTGCCTTTCACAATGTGATTCGTAGGTGGATTTTGAGGCTCGGAGACCCTATTTCTAGGTGAGGAAGAATTGAGGAGTTTCGAGGACGCTTCGTTTCAGTTCCTTTCTGCTTGTTCCGTGTAGCGCGCGACTCTTCAGGTGGGGAAAAGAAACCATTTAACGTCGGAAACGGTGCGGCAACATTTAATTCGATAATGGCGTAGGGCGACCTAAACCCAACACGAGAGCGAGTAACGGACAATGTCTATACCACATCGGGGACTGAAGTTGGCACAGGAAAACACAAGGGGGGGGGGGGGGGGGGGTTGAATTTTGTTTGTTAATTATTTTCGCAAAAACCCTTTTTGAAAAACTTTTTCACAAGAAGAAGATAAAGAGATTAAGCACACAAGAAATCTTTTTTTTTTAAAAAAGATTAACAAAACCAAAAATAAATCACACAGTTAGTAAAAATAAAACTGTAAAAGATAAGGGATAGAAAATTCACTCAGGTATTTTATCCTGGTTCACTCTTTTCCAACCAAGAGCTACGTCCAGTCCCTTCTACTTGAAGGATTTTCTCCACTATTTCCAAATAGTTTCTACAACAAGTATTCTTCACCTCTCTAGGCTACAAGTATTGCTTTCTTGCCAAGCCTCTTCAGGCTCTAACTCTATCACAAAGATTTTTCTAAGATCTTTCTAACTCACTATATGTGAGGGTATGAAGGTTTAAGATATACTGAATATTTTCACCAATATTCAATCCTTAAGAATTACAGACTTTTGCTTTACAATGAGAATATGAGCTTTTAATATCTTGTAATTGATCAAATGGCAAAAGTTGTCCTTCAGTGCTTGAGACCTTCTACATATATAGTGGTCTTCAAATTCTCTTGTAAATCTTCAACGGTTATTTGAATAGTCCCATTATAGAGATAGCATTAAATGCATTATATCCATTGAGACTGTTAGCTTGATTTTGGCCATGTTGAAATGCATCCTTGGTTATCAGAAAAGTACAAAATGGAGGCTCATTGTTCTGAGCAATTGTACCTTAAAAACTTTGTTTCCTCCTTTGTGTATGGTGTCCAACAATAAAGATGTCATCGTACAGATCGTTTTGCAATTCCAATTGTACTATTTACTTTTTGTATTTCCTTTATAGTACTATGAATTTTCTCAATGGAAACAAGACATTAAATCGGATAAAAACAAATTTGAAGAACAAATATTCATTTGAAATAAATATCAATCATTTGAAATAAATTCATCGTGGACCATATTGCATTAAATCATATTCAAGGTAGTAAAGATATAGAACATATATAACCGTCTACTTAGTTTTAAGAACGCATCTACACAAGATTTTATTTCTGCTCGTTCACTGATGTGGCAGAAGCGCTCGTCCACACAAGTCTTTGGACTCGCTAAGTCCTTAGAGAAACTCCGTCCGATGATGTGGCACTATGGACTTATACTGAATTTTAGTTAGGCACTATGGATGTATACTTGAGTTTCAAGGATAGCACTCGTCTGCTGACGTGGCAAGATGGACGCGCTTATTTTCAAGTCTTTGGACTTGCTGTACTTAACAAGTTATTTAGGTATTAATTTATAGACTCGTCTACTAAACAAAACAACAAGGTAAATTTACCATAGTTCTTGAGCAGCTCGTCTACAGGGGTGGACGCGTATTTTTCTATTGAAACTTATCCCAAGTTTATTTTACTTATAAAAGCGTTCCTGCATAACTGAAAGCACTAGTTAGATCTCGACTAACACTTTGCCAAGCAAATTTAATCCTTTTGTTAACATCAAAATCTAGAGATTATTAAATCCAAAATCACTTTGGTTCTAACAATCTCCCTTTTTTTGTTGAAGACAAAACTAATTAAATTTGAAAAGCAAAGTCTAAGAGATCTTGCAGGGCTCCCCCTAAGACAAATCATTCAAATACTTAAGCAGACTTATAATCTAACAGATAGGTACAAACACTTATCATTCTTAGAGTCTATATAAACACAAGTATCAGAGCAGCAGATATCAAAGCAAATAATTTAAACATAAGTAAAGCAGAACAATTTATAAAGTAGAAGAGAATGTGCAAATGCAAACACATAAGAGCTTTTCAACAACAGACTTTATATATATAAATCTCTTTCTTTTCCTTTCTCCCCCTTTTTGTCATCAGCCAAAAAGGTAAAAAGGATATGATCATCACTGTTAGCAAAACAAATAAGAAAGAAGAGATTTAGGAAGAAGGAGGTGGTGGAGGGGTTTGGGTTGGACTTTGGATTTTCTGAAAATCCATTAATATGGCCAGCATTTGAGTCACCATAGCATTTGTAGGGACCAAGGTATCTTGAACTTGCTTTTGTACTCGTTCCTCAATTTGTTGTGCCATCTACTCTGTCTTCTCTTCAACTTTCTTTCCAACCTTATCATCAACAATTCTGTCAATGATGTCCTCAAGATTTGGTGGCAAGGATAATTGTCTTGAGCACTCAGCAGAGTCTGAGATAGCGTCTTGAGCTTGGGATGATGGATGAACCATAGCAAGAGCTAATGGTTGAGAAGATGTCTTAGCAGACTCATCACATTACTTAGAAGCACAGAATTCATTAGACTGCTCTGTCAGAGTTGGCTCAACAGTAGCAATAGCAACGGCATCAGCTAATGGAGTTGAAAGTTCAGAAGCAGGTTTTGAGAAGATTTCAACATTTAGCTCAGGGCCTTCCACAACTAATTCTTCGGTTATATGCTCAGGGGATGAGGTTGAAGCTGTGGCCAAAGCATATTGTACAATTGGCCTTCCACATCACGGCTGGTTATTGGCAGACCCCACAGATCCTTGAAGATCAAATATCTGACACTAGAGAGTCCACATCTGCCTCTGAATTTTGGAGTTTTCTTCTTCTCTTCAACAGTCAGGCCAGAAGTGGAGGCTTCTCTAGTGCAGTGAATCAAGTGGGATTGCCAGGCATAGTTAGCCTCAGTGACCATCTCAATTGGTAAGGACTGAATATAATCCATCCGTGAGTGGTCAAAGGGTTCAGAATTGAGATCCAGCATAATGTCTTCAACTACTAGCATCTTTCCTTTGTGCCTTGGATGCTTCCTGTCCTTGTCCTTGTTTAGATCAATCATTGACAACCTAGGACGGATCTTGTTGGTCTTGACTCCAACATTTGTAGAAGTGGAGTGTCTTAACCAGGTTGGAGGGACAAATCGTGCAGCCCTGTCTGCTCTGAAGTGGCTGAATTCCCATTTCAGCATCTCATACATGAGAGTGTCCACAAACTCGTCAACAGTAGCTCCATATATTCTTGGGTGTTTGAAAGTCATCCATTTTGTAGTCTTGTCCATGACAAAAGGAATTTTCCTGAAGGATCTGGCTCTTTTCTCAAGAACACTCCCAAGATTCTTCTTGATCGGATCAGTATGCCAATCAGATATGATAACTCTTTCTACTCCATCAGTGAATGGTTTAAGGGGTGGAAGTTTCACTAGGTTGGGGTATATTTTTCTGGAAGGGAAACTTTGTTGGGGAAGGTGGATGAGGAGAGGTCCATGTTCATTGAACATTTGGGAAGGGAATGTGCCAGTTGGAGTGTAGGGTTCAGGATTGACCCATCATGGATAGATGTTGAGGGGTTCATACTCATACTCAGCCAGGGGATACCATTTTGTTAGAATGAGTTCTGGTTCTTATGGAATGGTGTGGAAAAGTATTTTCCATTCTCTCTGTACTTTGGCCCAATTTTCAGATTTGCCAGCATAGAGAGTGGAAGAGGGAATTATGGGTGGAAACAAGGGTTTTGGAAAGGGGGCTCCAATGGTAATGCTATTGTCTATATGTGGTAGTGGTGAAGGTGGTGATTGCGGCAGGGTAGGGATATAAGCATCATCCAATCATATGGAGCAGAGATATTATCATCCTGAGTTCTCAAGTTAGACACTAATTCATCTATTGCTAACCTAACAAGGTCATCAGTAGAGATTACTACCTTAGAAGCCAAGGTTGTTCTAGCCCTCTTTGCTGGTTGCCTCTTCTTCTTGGCAATTGGACCAACAATAGCAGTAGATTGTTTTTCTAGAATGGCAGCAATAGGAAGTTCACCATCATCATCTTCTTCAGACATGATGACTTTCCTTGTCCTTTTTAGTGCAGGTGGAAGAGTAGCACCAGAAGATACAAAGGGGACAAATCATCTAGTAGTCCTCTTGGGAATGGGTTGCTTCACAGCCACAGTCTTCCTCTTGGTTCCTTTCTTTAAACCAAGAATTGTAGCTTCGTTGGCTTCCAATGATTCTTCCTTAATCTTCATTTTCTCTTCAAGCTTTGCCAACTCCACTTGCTTGTAAGTGCTGAGTTGCATGCCACTGAGATTAACTCGGCCAAAGTCAACAGCTTGCAATCCTTTCTCACGAAGGAGTCTTTCTTGTTCATCCTTAGGATTTGAACTTAGAATATCGTACACGCCTTGCTGCTTGAGAATTTTTGACAGAAGCTGAGTGAAGGTAATGTGAGAAGCAGATTCTCTGTTGGTAATGGCATCCTTGAAGCGATGAAATAGGATCCATGGTAGGTTAATCTTGGTTTCAAAAACCAGATGGCAAAGGCAGAACTTGAAAATAGCTGATAAATTGTCCTTAGAGCCAATCTTATGCAGCACCACTTTGTTCAGAATCTGGTGAAGAATCCTGATGTGATATTTCATCTCAGATGATTTCCAAGAATGAGTTCTCACGCTGTCTTGCCTCATAAGGGTAACAGCAATTGTCTCTGGACCACCTAGGTCTTATTCCCAGTTTTCAGTGAAGACCAATCCTTCTTGAGCACAAGAAATCTCATCAGAGATGATTTTCTTTGATACTATCACTTTCCTTCCCAGCACGAATCCAACAACTTCTGTTTCAGAGATCTTTGGTCTCCTCCATAATTCCCTTATCAAGTCTGCATACACCGAGACCTTTTCCAGAAAGATTCCATCCCATCCAGCAGCGTTAATGAACTTACTCACATCCAGATTGTATTCTTATAGAATTCCAAAGTTGAAGTGATGTTCCACAGATATGGACATAGTGTCAGTTGCAAAAACAGGCATGGGAGCAGCGTTTGAAGCCTTGTTGAGTAAGATGAGTTTTGGAAGATCAAAGGAGACAGAGAGTTCGAAAGATTGAGAGAGAGAGGTTGATAGGGATGAAGAGATGCGAAAAGATTTTCAGAGGGAAAGAGGTTACTTTTAAAGATTTATGAAAACCAACAATTTAAAGAAAATAATGACAAGACATGTCATTAAGTGTAAAACGGCGTTGGTAATCTTGGGACCGTAAAAAGTTACGATGGGATTGATGAGAGTAGCTGACTTAGCAAGGAAAGGGAAGGGTTTTAAGTAAATGTGTTCAAGGACAAAATAATATAAGCAACAAATGTGTGCATAGACGAGTCCACACAAGACTAAGAGGGGACGCGTAAAGACATATGTAGTGGACGCGTAGATTTTACTTGCTTTGGACGTCATGACTAGTGGACGTATAGAGAAAACATGCAATGGACGACCAAATTAACAATAAATATACTAGCTCAATCCACATACACCATATTCAAATGCTTTCTTATAAAGATAAATCTGTCCTCAGCAAGATGTTTAGTGAAGATATCTGCCCATTGGTGGTCAGTATCTACAAATTGAACATCAAACACACCTTTTTGCACATAATCCCTAATAAAATGATGTTTGATTTCTATATGCTTAGCTCTAGAATGCAATATTGGATTCTTAGATAAATTGATTGCAGCAGTATTATCACACATAAGTAGTCCTCCAATTGGTGTTTGATCCATAGAAGTTGTGAGCAGCAGCTAGCAGCTGATATGTATTCTGCTTCAGCAGTTGATAGAGCAATGGTACTTTGCCTTTTGCTTGACCATGATACTAGGTTAGCTCCAATGAAGTGACATCCTCCACTGGTGCTTTTTCTTTCAATTCTATCTCCAGCATAGTCAGCATCACAAAAACCAACTAATCTGTAATCATCATTTTTCTTAAAGCACAAGCCCAGATTAGTAGTACTTTTTAAATATCTAAATATTCTCTTAATGAAAGATGAGACTCTCTTGGATCAGATTGAAAACGAGCACATAAACAAACATTGAACATTATATCAGGCCTAGACACAGTCAAATATAAAAGAGATTCTATCATACCTCTATATACCTTTTGGTCTACCTTTTTCTCTTTATCATCTTTGTTCAGTATTGAAGTGGGATGCATAGGAGTATTCATTGGTTTGCAATCATTCATCTTAAACCTCTTTAGAAGTTCCTTTGTATACTTAGTCTGATGGATGTACACCTCATCCATAGACTGTTTAACTTGAAGTCCAAGGAAGAATTTGAGTTCTCCCATCATGCTCATTTCAAATTCTTTCTCCATTAACTTAGAGAATTCCTTGCACAGAGATTCATTAGTAGCACCGAAAATGATATCATCAACATAAATCTGTACCATAATGAAATCTGACTTGATAGATTTTCTAAATAGAGTTGTGTCTACTTTTCCTCTGTTAAAACCACTTTCCATTAGAAACGAACTTAACCTATCATACCAAGCTCTAGGAGCTTGTTTAAGTCCATACAATGCTTTCTTAAGCTTATAAACATGTTCAAGGTGATTTGTATTTTCAAAGCCAGGAGGTTGCATGACATATACTTATTTATTAATAAAGCCCTTTAAATAGGCACTTTTAACATCCATTTGAAAAAACATAAAGCTATGATGTGCAGCAAAATATATTAAAATTCTTATAGCTTCTAGCCTAGCAACAGGTGCAAAAGTCTCAGTATAGTCTATACCTTCTTCTTGAGAGTAGCCTTGAGCAACAAGTCTTGCCTTGTTTCTCACAACCTTACCATCTTCATCATGCTTGTTTCTATAGACCCACTTTGTTCCAATGACTGACTTGTCTTCAGGCAGGGGTACAAAGCGTCCAGACTTCACTTCTCTCAAACTGATTTAGCTCTTCTTGCATAGCAAGAATCCATCCTTCGCCCAGTTGAGCTTCGTCCACTGTTTTCGGTTCACATTCAAAGACAAGAGCAGAATCACTTTGTTCTCTGAAGGTTGACCTAGTTCTTAGCTTGTCATTGGGGTCACCAATGATTTGATCTTGAGGATGGTAGTTTCTGAAATACCAACATTTCTGAGCATTTTCCTGTTGAGAGGTAGACATTTCTGGCTGTTGTTGAGAAGTGTCTTCTACTTGGATATCAAACTTGATTTCTAGTTTCTCTCCCGAGATATTTAGATCAAGATCTGCAAATGCTTCATCTAGCTTTGATAGTCTCTTTTCAGGCTGTTTGTCATCAAATTTTACATGAATACATTCTTCTATAACTAAAGTTATAGAATTATAAACTCTAAAACCTTTTGAAGTTTCAGAAAATCCTAGAAGAATTCCATTATCTATCTTAGCATCAAACTTACCAAGTTGATCTTTTGTATTCAAAATATAACATTTACATCCGAAAGGGTGAAAGTGTGAAATGTTGGGTTTTCTACCTTTCCACAATTCATAAGGAGTCTTATTCAGAATAGGTCTAATGTATATTATGTTCTGAATGTAGCAGGCAGTGTTCACAGCTTCAGCCCAGAAGTGCTTAGGGACATAATTGTCATTGAGCATAGTCCTAGCCATCTCTTGAAGAGATCTGTTCTTTCTCTCTACCACACCATTTTGCTGTGGTGTTCTTGGTATTGAGTAGTTGTGTTGAATACCACTTTCTTCACAAAACTCATGGAATAGCTCATTGACAAATTCTCCCCCATGATCACTTCTAATTGAAGCTATACACATGCCTTTTTCATTCTGTACACGTTTGCAGAATACAGAAAAGACCTTGAATGACTCATCCTTGCGAGCAAGGAACATAACCCATGTCCATTTAGTGTAGTCGTCCACTATGACAAGACCATATTTCTTACCACTGACAGAGGCAATCCTTGTTGGACCAAAGAGATCAATGTGTAGCAATTCTAGTGGTCTGTTGGTACTAATAACATTCTTAGATTCAAAGGAACCTTTGACTTGTTTTCCCTTCTGACATGCATCACAGAGAGCATTAGATTTGAAACTAAGGTTTGGTAGTCCTCTTACAAGGTTATGCTTTTTCAGTTTTGAGATTAATCTCAAACTTGCATGACCCAACCTTTTGTGTCAAATCCATCGTTCATCTTCAATGGACACTAGACAAGACAGACTTTGATTTGAGAGGTCCTCTAAGTCAATCTTATACAGATTGTTTTACCTCTGGGCAGTGAATAAGAGTGATCCATCAGCTTTCTTGATAGAACACATATTCTTATTAAAAGAAACAGCAAACCCACTATCACATAATTGACTAATGCTAAGCAGATTGTGTTTAAGTCCATTCACTAACAGAACATTATCAATGGAAGGAAAAGGATACTTACCAATTTTACCTATACCAATGATATTTCATTTTTGGTTTCCTCCAAAAGTGTCCCAGCCACCATCTTTGGTTGTAAGGTCTTGGAACATACACCTTTCTCCTGTCATGTGTCATGAGCACCCACTGTCCAAGTACCAGGACTTCTGTTTCTTTCCTGTTGTTAAGCAGATCTGCAACAGGGATTATCTTATCTTTAGGTACCCAAATTGACTTGGGTCCTTTCTTGTTAGTGATCATAGGTCGTGAATGCTTTACTTGCTTGTTATGTATGCATTTAGATGACACATGCCCACTTTTTCCACATACTTTGCAGTAAGTTTTGGAAGGGCTTGCTTTTGACTTAGTGTACTGTGGACGCACTTTAGAGGCCTTATATTGTGTATGAACTTTTGGTTTATTCAGAGATGCATCTTGCTTCTCTTTATAATAACCAATGCCAGATTTGTCACGTGGTGATCTAGAATATCTTAATATAAGGTTTAATTTATCTGAGCTACCAACCAGTTTTGACAGAGAGTCTATCAAGTATGTCACATCTTGTTTCAGTTTTTCAACTTCACAAGAGCTATTAGACTTACACTTGGTCTTGTAGGCCAGACTAACATTGTTTGATTTTAATGTTTCATTCTCATCCTTAAGGTTTTGATTTACTGTGAAGACCTTATCATAATCTCTAGAAAGTTTAGTAAACTTATTTTTGAGACTCTTATACTCTTTAGACAGTATGCATGATTCATGCAGCAATTCATCAAAAACAGTTTGAAGAGTAGATGGATTAGATTCTATTACCTCAGCATCAGTGAATTCACTTTTTGATGCAGTGTCATCCATGAAGCAAATGTTTGCTTCTTCTCCTGGTTCATCTTCTTCATCCGAAGAAGACAGGTCAAGATCCTCCCATGTAGCCATCAAGCCTTTCTTCTTTTTGAAGAATTTATTTTTCTCCTTCAGCTCTGGGCAGTCAGCTTTGAAGTGTCCTAGTTTCTTACATTCAAAGCACAGGGGTGGGCCTTTCTCCTTGGAATCTGACTTCTCCTTAGAGAATTTTTTGTTGAACTGCTTCCTTCTGAATCCACCTTTCTTTCTCCACATGTGTTGGATTTTTCTGGAGATGAAAGATAGTTCATCCTTATCTGAGTCATCTTCATTATTCGATGAATCAGCTTCATCTAAGGACTCAACAACTTTAAGCATCTTTGAGGAACTAGCTTTCTTGGCCTTTGAGGTAATGGACTTTCCTTTTATGGAGTTTTCCTCTAAGTTCAAGTTCATGAACTTTTAATGACCCCAGAAGCTCTTCCAGAGAAAGAGTATTCAGATTCTTTGCTTCCTGGATAGCAGTTACCTTAGGTCTCCACTGCTTTGAGAGACTTCTCAAAATTTTTCTCACATGATCTCTATTCTCATAAACCTTTCCAAGAGATCTGATATTGTTGGTGATTGTTTGGAATCTTCCAAACATCTGGTCTATAGTTTCATGATCAGCCATGTTGAATAGCTCATACTGGTGAACCAGCATGCTTATCTTTGATTCCTTCACTTGTGAGGAACCTTCATGAGCTAGTGCAAGAGTATCCCAGATTTCTTTAGCTGTGTTGTATCTATGAACCTTGTCATGCTCAGATCTGGTGATAACACACATGAGATAGTGCTTAGCTTTCAAGTTTAGTTGATGTTGACTTTTCTGCTCTTGAGTCCATTCAGCTCTAGGCACTGCAGCTCCAGCTTCACTCCTAGGCTCAGTGTAGCCATTTTCTATTAGTTCCCTGATGTCAGCATTCTGTGCATCCAAGAATGCCATCATCCTCTTTTTTCAATAATCATAATCAGTTCCATCAAAGAGAGGGGGTCTGTTGACAACTTGTCCTTCTGCATCCATGATTGTAGGATCGTACTGCCTAAGCACTTGTTAGATGCTCAACCCTGTCAAGGCTGAGCTCTGGTACCAACTGAAGTTGGCATAGGCAAACACAAGAGGGGGGGGGGGGGGGGGGTTAAATTGTGTTTGTTAATTATTTTCGCAAAAACCCTTTTTGAAAAACTTTTTCACAAGCAGAAGATAAAGAGATTAAGCACACAAGAAATATTTTTTAAAATATTAACAAAACCAAAAACAAATCCCACAGTTAGTAAAAATAAAACTGTAAAAGATAAGGGATAGAAAATTCACTCAGGTATTTTATCCTGGTTCACCCATTTCCAACCAAGAACTACGTCCAGTCCCTTCTACTTGAAGGATTTTCTTCACTATTTCCAAATAGTTTCTACAACAAGTATTCTTCACTCTAGGCTACAAGTATTGCTTTCTTGCCAAGCATCTTCAGGCTCTAACTCTATCACATAGATTTTTCTAAGATCTTTCTAACTCACTATATGTGACGGTATGAAGGTTTAAGATCTACTGAATATTTTCACAAATATTCAATCCTTAAGAATTACAGACTTTTGCTTTACAACGAGAATATGAGCTTTTAATATCTTGTAATTGATCAAAGGCACACTCACAAATCTTCAATCTTCCTTATTTGAAAGCCATAAGATACATAACACCATTGGCCAGTTGAAAAGCATCCTTGGTTATCGAAAATCACAAAAAGCCCTTAAAAATTTCTTCCTCCATTATAACCCCTTCCCAATAAAGATCACAATCGTGCAATCCAATAGTACTATTTACTTTTGTATTTCCTTGATATACTATGAATTTTCTCAAAACAAGAAAAAAGATAAAGACAAATGGGTAGAACAAATATTCATTTGAAATAAATATCAATCATTTGAAATAAATTCATCGTGGACCATATTGCATTAAATCATATTCAAGGTTGTAAAGATATAGAACATATATAACCGTCTACTTAGTTTTAAGAATGCATCTACACAAGATTTTATTTCTGCTCGTCCACTGATGTGGAAGAAGCGCTCGTCCACACAAGTCATTGGACTTGCTAAGTCCTTAGAGAAACTCCGTCCAATGACGTGGCATTATGGACTTCTACTGAATTTTAGTTAGGCACTATGGATGTATACTTGAGTTTCAAGGATAGCACTCGTCTGCTGACGTGGCAAGATGGACACACTTATTTTCAAGTCTTTGGACTTGCTGTAATTAACAAGTTATTTAGGTATTCATTTATAGCCCCGTCTACTAAAGAAAACAACAAGGTAAATTTACCACAGTTCTTGTGTAGCTCGTCTACAGGGGTGGACGCATATTTTTCAATTGAAACTTATCCCAAGTTTATTTTACTTATAAAAGCGTTCCTGCATAACTGAAAGCACTAGTTAGATCTCGACTAACACTTTACCAAGCAAATTTAATCCTTTTGTTAACATCAAAACATAGAGATTATGAAATCCAAAACCACTTTGGTTCCAACAGGGACTACCTAGTGGTACCAATGATGATATAGAAATTGTGCGTTTATCACCGTCACACTAAATATATATATATATATATATATATATATATATATATATATTTATTTATTATTATTTGATGATTTCCATGCTTGACTGGTTTATGTGAATTTGGTAATTGATTAATGATGATGTTATGAGTGTTGTGATTGTTATATGAATGTGTTATATTATTATTATTTTATTATTATTAGTAATGATGATTAATTTGGAGATGATAATTTGATAACATGATGACATGATGATGTGATGTGATGAGAGCCATTTGTGTTTAGAGGTTGAGTAAATAATAAGTTATGTTGAGACATGAGGATGTATTGGGGAATGCATATGATATGAGATAGTAGTGCATAACCAAGATGATTCCTGAAATATGAGGATGAGATTGATGAGACGAAATTATTTTATTTTGAGGTTATTTATGAGGTTAGGATGAGCAGTTAGGGCACTAGGGGAGGACCTAAAACATGGTCTGTGATATGAGGGACCTGAAACATGGTCGTGTGGACCTGAAACAAGGTCGTGTCGGGTCTATGCCTCGGAGGGAGAATTACCGGGGATAGACTAACGGCGGACCGTCCCATACATGATTTCATTTTAGTCGCAGCTATAGTTCATGCATTGCATGAGCACCCTGGATGGTGGTCCAGAGGTATGCACCGGATTGTGTTGCTATAGTGCGATTACTTTGCGTGGGAACCCTCCATCCACGGACGAGGGTGGGCACCGGGGACTCTGGGACGTGTCGATTATATTGATGTGATATCCGGATATGGCCGATATCTGATGAGATTATTCATACAGCATTTGCATTGCATCATGATGGAGGGTAGAGGAAAGATCCTAGATGTGGATTGAGGATGCTTGTGTTATATATATATATACCCATACTTTGGAGACGGATGTTTAGTGTGCCGTTATTTAATTAAATGTAGCTAAACCCTTTCCACGTTTTATGTTATATGGCTTCTTATCCCCTTTTCTTTTGCTGTGAGTTTGTATATATATATATATATGTTTTATATCACAGATCCAGATATAGTTGATGGCACACCGGGATCACCCATGGATGATTCAGGACCCGGGGTTTCCCACCTCGGGAACCTTTGAGGTCTAGTGCATCGATCTGATCGAATAGTCGAATGGACATATATTGCCCATGCCATCGATGCCAGGAATGGCCCCAGTTCCTTTCATAGTACCCTTCGAGGCATTGGTACCAGGGCTCGCACAACACCAGCTCCAGCACCTGCGCCAGAGCCCAAGTTGGCACCCATTCCGGAGGAGGACCCAATTGTCCCAGCCCAGGACCTAGCACCTCTTCCAGAGGTACCCGCACCGCCAGAGGTCTGGGCAACGGTTTCAGAGTCTTTACGTGTATCTTCTAGATGGATACATCCTCGGGATAACAAACTATACAAGTAGAGGTTTCAGGGGCAGCCGGCCAGGAGCTCTTCCAGTGATAGCGGAGGAGTGTCCGGACCTGCCGGACTCCAGGATGCAGACAAGGGAGGTAATGTATGATGGCTCGGGCCAGTGCCATCCGTGTAGGTGTGAGTGAGGTTTTACTACATTTTGAGAGGGGATGGGGTGTGGATTGCATCGGTGAGGCATTTTATTTTGGATTTTTGATGTATTTTGTTGATGTTACTAGCTTGTATATATATCGGGATCCTACAGATGGGAAACCCTTGACAGCAGTATTGGCATGTATATATATGTTTATAGTTATATGCTGTATATATGTTTACCTATGTTGTATAGATTTTAAGTTTTAATTTTTCTTTCATTTTTAATATATCCGCTAAACGCTAGTAACAAAATTAGGTTTTAATATTTTGGGTTTTCTTTAATGGGACGTCGGGGCGTCTCATTTGGTGGTATCAGTACAGTTCGGTTCTGAAACTGAATGTGATGACTGTGATTAGGGTAAACTGGCTATTTAGTTGAATCCACTTTGGATAACAGCTATGCTTTGAAGTTGGGTAGTGAGTCCGACCTGACATTTCTATGGCATATAGTATTTATATTCCAGTTTATGTAGTATTATATGTCATATTGATGTGGGCTAATGATTTCTTTTAACAGGATCATGGCTCGAGGCCGAGGACGAGGACGTGGCAAACATGGTGGTGGTAGAGCGATAGAGAATGTTGAGGAGGAGCCTTATTAGCCAGAGGCAGGGACTAGAGGTGGAGGAGAGTCATCTAAGACTCTTTGGACTATCCGCGAGTTAGCATCTGTTCTGTTGCAGCAAGCGCAGCAGAATGCTCAGAGGGTACAAAGAGAGGAGAGTTACAGGAGCGGAAGGATAGGAGGAGAGTCACTGAGGCTGAGGAGGCAGGGTTGGGTACCTTTCTCAAAGGTAAGCCACCACAGTTTGGTTGTGAGTATGATCCAGAGTGAGTAGAGTGGTGGATTCAGGAGCTCGAGAAGATCTTTGATACCATGAGATGCCGAGATGACAAGAAGGTGAATTATGCCACCTTCACGATGACCGGAGGGGCTAAGTCATGGTGGTGTGGCGAGAGGAGATTGCTAGAGGCTGAGGGCAGATTGATTAGTTGGGAGCTGTTCAGGGACTGTTTCTTCGAGAAGTACTTTCCGCGGTTAGTCAGACGCAAGAAGGAGAGGGAGTTCATAAGTCTTCAGCAGGGGGACATGTCAGTTGGTGATTATGCGGCCAGATTTGAGGCCCTGATTTAGTTTTCAGAGTTCTATCAGAGGTTTCCAGATGAGGATTGGATATGCCGGAGGTTTCAGGAGGGTTTACGACACGAGCTGAGGAGGGCTATAGAACCCTTGGATACCAGAGATGGTGGAGAGGGCCAGTGCTATTGAGAGCATGGACAGGAGGCAGGCTGCAGAGCAGAGATAACAGCATAGTGGGGGTCCTACCAGAGCAGGTCATCAGAGGAGAGGTGATAGAGGTTCTCAGTGGAGGAGAGGGCCATATACTAGACCTGGGCAGAGTGCTCAGACATCTGCACCACCAGCACCAATTACCAGAGAGGGCTAGTAGCAGAGGATCCCAGTATGTTTCAGATGCGGCGGTCGGCATTATATCAGAGATTGCACGGATAGATCTGGTTGCTACATTTGTGGCAAACCAAGTCATTTTGCTAGGGATTACCGACAGAGAGCGGTACAGCAGCAGCCAGCTGCCAGCAGAGGAACCAGTGGTTCTAGAGGAGGACCTGGGAGAGGAGTTCTAGAAGCATGACGATAGACTGCCAGACCTCAGGTCACGGGGAGGGTGTTTACAGTGAGAGGATCTGAGTCCTCTCAATCTACAGATCTTATTCAAGGTATGTGTTTAATATCTGGCAGACTCTCGTTTGTGTTGTTTGACTCAAGCGCTACACATTCGTTTGTTTCACATGAGTGTGTGGATCATTTACATTTGGCCATTTCCCAACTACCATATACTTTGACGGTATCTACCTCTACCAGATCACTATGTCTGTTTGCTTACAGTGTCCTATAGTTGTTGAAAATAGGACATTTCTTGTAGATCTCATCTGTTTGCCTATGTAGCAGATAGACGATATCCTTGGCATGGATTGGCTTTCGACTAACCATGTAGTGTTAGACTGTGCCTGAAAGACCTTATCTTTTCTTGAGCCTTCTAGTATAGTATCTACCAATGAAGGAACATCTATAAGGAGTGAGAGTCTCAGCAGTACGTGATGTGTAACATCCCTGGCTGCTCTGTGGGTTGACGACTGTCCCCACAGACCAACACAGGTCTTTTCAGCGTGCTTTGTCCTCACTCACACGCTTCCTGGAAGTCTTCCCAGGAGGTCACCCATCCCAGAATTACTCCAAGTCAAACACGCTTCACTGTGGAGTTCTTAAGTGATGGGCTTCCGAAAAGAAGAAGCATCTTGTTGATATGGGTAGTACCAATCAATTCATATATGCCATCCTCAACTGTATAGTCCCATACCTGCACAGTCTCAGGATCCCTCTCATTCAGGTGTGTAATCGATTCATTCATGTGTCCCTCCGCCTAGAAGCCTGCCAGGAGCCTCTCCTTGTCCGTGCCTTCTTGCACCGGCGACCACTCCCCGCCCTCGTTGGCCCCGGGTGTCACATGATTCTTTTCTCTTTGGAAGCTAAGGAGACTCCGAGTATAGATTCTTTACCTATTGTGAGAAAGTTTCCTGAGGTTTTCCCTCCTGATGTTCCAGGTTTGCCACCAGATAAGGAGGTGGAGTTCGCTATAGATCTCATACCAGGGACCAGAACGATATCAGTAGCTCCTTATCGAATGTCACCTGTGGAGTTGACAGAGTTGAAGAAATAGCTGGATGATATGATGAAGAAAGAATTCATTAGACCGAGTGTTTCGCCTTGGGGAGCACCGGTATTGTTTGTCAAGAAGAATGATGGAAGTTCTAGGTTGTGCACGGATTACAGGCAGTTGAGCAAGATTACAATCAAGAACAAATATCTGTTGCCTAGGATAGATGATCTAATGGATCAGTTGAAGGGAGCTTCAGTATTTTCTAAGATAGATTTGAGATCAAGATACCGTCAAATTAGGGTGAAGAAGGAGGATATACCTAAAACTGCTTTTAGGACGAGGTATGGACACTACGATTACCTAGTTATGCCTTTTGGTGTAACTAATGCTCCAGTGGTGTTCATAGATGATATTCTCATCTATTCTCGTAGCAGGGAAGAACATGAGGAACATCTGAGAGTGGTGTTATAGGTGTTGAGAGATAGGCAGTTGTATGCTAAGCTATCCAAGTGTGAATTTTGGTTAGAGGAAGTGTAGTTTCTAGGGCATATAATCAACAAGGAAGGCATAGCTATTGATCCAGTTAAGGTAGAGGCAGTGATCACGTGGGAGAGGCCTAAGTCAGTGAGTGAGGTGAGGAGTTTTCTAGGATTAGCCGGGTATTGCAGGAGGTTTATCGAGGGTTTATCGAAGTTTACGTTGCCTATGACGCAGTTAACGAGAAAGGGTACGACGTTTGTCTAGACGGATAAGTGTGAGGAGAGCTTTCAGAAGCTAAAGGAGAAGTTGACTACATCTCCAGTGCTGACATTACCAGATCCTCTAGGATAGTTTGATGTGTACTATGATGCGTCATATCAAGGGTTGGGTTGTGTTTTGATACAAGAGGGAAGAGCTGTGGCTTATGGCTTCCGACAGTTGAGGGTTCATGAAAGAAATTACCGAACCCATGATCTGGAGTTAGTAGCCATAGTGTTCGCATTGAAGATATGGCGACACTATCTCAATGGAGCCAAGTTTAATGTGTTCAACGATCACAAGAGTCTTAAGTATTTGTTTGATCAGAAGGATTTGAACATGAGGCAGCGTAGATGGATGGAATTCATTAAGGATTATGAGTTTGATCTTCAATACCATCTAGGAAAAGTAAATGTTGTGGCGGATGCACTAAGTCAGAAATCTTTACACGTATCCGCGATGATGGTGAAAGAGATGGAGTTGCTTGAACATTTTAGAGATTTGAACCTAGGTATGAATTTGTTTGAGATAGAATATGCTTAGGTATGATCACCATCAGTAGTGAGTTTTTGAGAGATCTTAAGGTTAAGCAGGGTCAGGATGGATATTTGATAGATATGAGTCAAGGTATAGATGAAGGAAAGGTGTCCGAGTTGAGGAGAGGATCATATGGGGTGTTAAGGTTTAGAGATCAGATGTGTGTGCCAGAGGACTTAGAGATTAGGAAGATGATCTTAGAGGAAGCACATAAGAGTAAGCTGAGTTTCCACCCAGGAGCCACCAAGATGTATCACGATTTGAAGAAGATGTTTTGGTGACCAAAAATGAAGAAAGAAGTGGCACAATATGTTCTATCATGTTTGGTATGTCAGAAAGCTAAGATAGAGCATCAAAAGCCTGCAGGGTTGCTGCAGTCCTTGGATATCCCGGAGTGGAAGTGGGATAGTATAGCGATGGACTTTGTGGTTGGATTACCACGAACTCTGAAGAAGTTTGATGCGATTTGGGTTATCATTGATAGGTTAACGAAGTGTGCTCACTTCTTACCTATGGGTGAGAGTTATAGTCTTGAGAAGTTGACCCAGATCTACATCAAGGAAGTCGTGAAGTTGCACGGTGTGCCGTCAAGTATTGTCTCCGACCGAGATCCTAGGTTTACATCGAGATTTTGGATACAGTTACACAATGCTCTGCGAACAAAGTTGAGGATGAGTTCTGCTTATCATCCTCAGACATATGGACAGTCAGAAAGAACAATTCAATCATTGGAGGACCTTCTAAGAGCTTGTGTGTTGGAACATGTTGGTAGTTGGGATAAGTTCCTACCATTGATTGAGTTCACATACAATAACAGTTTCCACAGCAGTATCGGGATGGCACCGTATGAGGTTCTGTATGGAAGAAAGTGTAGGACTCCGCTGTGCTGGTATGAGATGGGCGAGAGCAAAGTGTTGGGTCCTGATGTTGTACATCAAACAACGGAGCAAGTCAGGAAAATCAAAGAGAAAATGAAGGAAGCGCGGGATAGGCAGAGAAGCTACCGTAACAAGAGGAGGAGATTCTTAGAGTTCCAGAAAGGTGATTACGTGTTTTTGAGAGTCACTCCGAAGACCGGAATTGGCATAGCTATAAAGTCTGGAAAGCTCACTCCCCGCTTCATTGGACAATTTCAGATTCTTCGACGAATTGGTCCAGTAGCCTACCAGATGGCCTTACCGCCTAACCTTTCCAACCTTCACGATGTCTTCCATGTTTCCCAGTTGAGAAAATATTACCCAAATCCTTCTCATGTCATTGAGCCTGTGTCCTTACAACTCAAAGAATCTAGAATATGAGGCTTTACCGTCTAAGATTACAGATTGAAGGATTAAAGAACTCAGTGGTAAACAAATTCCCCTGGTCAAGGTCATATGGGATAGTGTTACCGGAGATGCTACTTGGGAGCGTGAGGCAGACATTCAGCAGTAATACCCCCATCTGTTTTCAGGTATGTAAATTCCGGGGACGGACTTTCTTTTAAGGGGGGTAGAAATGTTACATCCGTGATTTTATGTATGGTTTACGTATGAGGATTAGGGTTAGGACTTGGATTATTTAGTTGAGATGTGGTTTGAGGCATAGAGACCTTTGCATGTTAAGTACACAACTTTTTCGGGTGAGTTTGAACTTAGAGACCAATTAGGGTTTCCCAGTTAGCGTCTTTGAGACGTCTGAGTGTGAAATGAGAATTTTGGAGTTAGAGTTGAGATTAGGCCTTTTTGATTGTTTTAGGTTGTTTATTAGGTCCTAATGAGACTATATCTCAAATTTGAGTGCAATCGGATGTCGAACAAACCTTGAACGCAAAGAGTTGACTTTTTGTCAGAAGTCATCGCTTGAGCGTGGATACACCAGTGCTCAAGCTCCCAGGTCACCATGGGCCATGCTTTGACCTACCACATGTCACAAGGGCTGACGTGGCACTCCACGAGTGGTTGCATGGCACGGTGGTCCACCCACTCCCAACGCTCGAGCGTGGAAAAACCAACACTTAAGCAGTGGAATGCTCGGACACTGTTTTTCCAATGCTCGAGCGCTGGCGCGATTTTCCGCAAAATAAAAATGGGTCTTAAGTGACATAAGTCACTTAGTCCCATATGCAAAAATAGAGAGTTGAGAGCACAAAAACCGAGAAAAACATAGAGGAGGGTTCTAGAAAAAGAGAGAGCGGGGGGAAATTAGAGAGAAAATTAGAGAATGAGAGAGGGAGATCACTAAAGAACCCTAAAACACCATTGTTGAGAGCTTTAGGAGTTGGAACAATTTCAGAGAAATCATCACCACGCCTTCATCCTCCGTTGGATTGTATCCAAATTTGACATGGACGTTCTAATCTAGTAGTTCTTCATATCTAACGGTTGTCTGTACCTTTCCTAGAGTGTGAGTTATTATGCCTAGAAGTTGGAGTTGAGTTCAACTCGGGTAGCTCCAGACCAGTCATCTTGAGAGGTTCATCCCCGACTCATCCACCATTTGATCGAGCTGAAATTTTTGTAGAAGGGAAAGGGAAGGTAGTTATTTAATCTCACCGTTCAATTTTGTAAACAAATGTCTGGATTGTGATATATGAAGCCAAATCAGTGACGGATTTGGTGGTATTTGCTGCCGATTTGAGTTCCTTACAATGTCCCTTTCACAATGTGATTCGTAGGTGGATTTTTAGGCTTGGAGACCCTGTTTCTAGGTGAGGAAGAATCGAGGAGTTTCAAGGACCTTTCATTTTAGTTTGTTTCGTCTCGTTCCGTGTAGGCGCAACTTGAGACACCCCGTTGTGTCCCTTTATGTCATTTAGTTTAAAACCTCATTATTTAATTACTTAATCGCACGCTTAATGTGAAAATTACGTAAAAATTGAAACTTAATTTCTTAAGCAAATAGATTCATATAGAACATAATATGAAAACATAAATATATTAAACATACTTAAAGCATCAGAGTTATCAAAACACTGTTTCAGGGCATCCCATCAGTAGGATCCCGAACTGGTGCATAGTTATACAAAACATAAGCGGAAAGATAAAGCTTCACGACACAGACGCACTGGCCATAACTAACTAGACCCTAATCACCATGGGTCACAGCTCGTCCTCCGGCATCTGGTTCGTAGGGAGTTCCATCCAACTCCTCCTGGTTACGTTCATCCACAGGGTCTTCTCGTATGGTTCCATAAGGAGACAAAATACAATATACAGAAATATACAGGGGATAAGAAACAGTTCTATCATCAAAAGCAGAAAAGAGTCATAGTAAGCTATACAGTAATTATCACAGACACAACATCAGTCAAGTCATCCATCTTCCATAAAATTCTTATATCCATCCTACCCTCACTCCTGCAACTAAAACTTGATACTGAAAATGGCTATGGTTTCCCTATCATAGTTATGGTTATCGGTCAGTCGTCCAAGCGACACGTCTCATTCCCGGTGCACATCCTTGGTTATGGTGAGAATGCTCATGCAAAGCAATGACACTATAGATGTACATTAAACCCGGTGCACACCCCGGACCGTGGGCGCTCATGCAAAGCAATGACACTATAGCTGCACGATTATCCCGGTGCACACCTTCACCATGGTAAGAATGCTCACGCAAAGCGTGACACTACAGCTGCACGATGATCCCGGTGCACACCTCGTCCACTCCCAGAGGTGCTCATGCAAAGCAATGACACTCGTAGCTGCACAAGTTAAGTTTACCCTTTGGACGGTCCCACAAGGACTTCGGATCTTGTATGTGTCCCACATACGGTTATAGAAACAACACAACTTATGAACCTCGCAGACTCCTATGGTCATAACCTAGTGCCTTAACATCTCATCAAGACCTCAACACATGCTCTATGTCACAACACCTCTTTAACATATTTCATGTAGGTTAGGCACCTCTAAAAATCATCATGATCCTCACGCCCAAAACAACTCATCTCTTAGACCACATATATATCTTCGCTTAATCCACTAAGCATAAAGTAAATACCACACAGATCATGCATAACATCAAGTCAATCAAAGATATTTCAAAACATCAACATAGCACTAAATCAGTTCAATAAAGGTAATAAAACTCAAATCAACCATCAACAGTATAAACATCAACCTAATATCGATCAACCTACAATCCCCGAATCACCATGGATGTTTCATAAAAGCAATTTTAAAGCGATTCTGGTCTTGTCGATTATTCGACTTGTAGTAAGGTTTAGGTCGCCCTACATAATTACTACATAATCTACTACTTATCGATTTCGACGATAGGTTGATTCTTCCCCCACCTGGGTTATCACCGAACTCCCAAACTCGAAGCTCGTCGTCGTCACACCACAAAGTATTAACTCCACCTTCTGTGAAGGTAAGGAGATTAGATGCTCGAAGAGGTATACCACGAACGTCCTCGTTTCCTCCGTGATGGAAGTCTAAGGTTACGAAACATGAAATCATGAGTTAAAACTCAATCAAAGAACACTAACCACAAGGTATAGGTTCGGTTCATACAATAAACTAGGATTAGGGGTTTCCTTATGAGACTCTTGGATTCATGATCCTTAAGTGCTAGAAGTTCATAAACAACAATCTTTTAACAAAGTTGAATTAAAAATCCCACTAAGTACTTGACTTAGGGTTTCGTCCAAGCATAGATAAATAGGCTAGGAATTTCTAAATTTTCCAATCCCTTTAGGTTAGCATCCATACATAGTAAGGAGCTTGAAACCATGATCATTTTGGAAATGGAAAAATCAAATGTCTTAGACCATGAACCCTTAGGTTAGGCCCTAACAAGTTTGTGAGGTTAGAGATCTTTAAATCATCCAATCTTTTGGACATAGCATCCTTTAACATGAAGGAGCTTTAATCCATAATCATCTTGGAAAACAAAATAAAATAACACATCCTAGGTCAAATGTTACATTCGGCCATCATAGGAAAATAAAGCAAGAAAATATTTTAAACTTTCCAATTCCTTGGATTTAGTATCCTTATACATCAAGAAGCCTTAATCCATGATCACTTTGGAGAAACATCAACTAAGCATCAATGTCTTAAACTACTTAAAGTTTAGGCCTTAACATGAAAATGGGTAAAATCTCTAAACTTTTCCAATCACTTAAACCTAACATCCTTTAGTACAAAGGAGCCCTTGGTCATGATCATCTTGGAATAGAACTCAAATACAAGTCCATACAAGCAAAGTTAAACGAAACCCACCAAAACCAAAAAGCATGGTTTCAGCCTCATCAAGAAAATAGGGTTAGAAATTTTTGTTTTACACAACCTTTTAGTATGTTGAAGTAGGAGTGAAAATAGGAACATAGAAATTGGTTTCAACTCAAACGGAGTTTTCTACCATTTTTAAGAGATTTTAGAAATTTGAAAGCTTAAAGGAAACTTAAAGCAAAACTATGAACATAAAGACAAGAACTTGAAAAAAATAGACAACATAGGATCATTACCCTCAACAATATGAAGAACTTTGATGAAGAACTTAAAGTAAAAAGCTTGATAAAAAGATGAACTTTAGAAGAGAGAAGAAGAAGAGATGTAATAAGGTGTAAAGGTGAGAAAATGGAGGAAAAGTGGTGAAGTGTGGAAATGAAGAGTATTTATAGAGAGTGAGAGAGAGGGGCACGGTTTTGGGGAGGAAAAAGAAGAGAAAAAGAAGGTTTGCTTGTAGGGAAAGAAAGAAGGTAAGGTGTGGTAAGGTGGAGGTATGGTGTGGAGGTATGGTTGGAGAGAGAATGTAAGAAAATGTGAGATTTTTAAAAAAAGTCAAGATTCACTTTTGAGATGTGTCATAGCCTTCACATCAAGTCACTCCATGTCACTTCATCCTCTTGATGCGATGCTCCATTGCGTATCAGATGACTTCCCCGATCGTATTTCCCGACGATTTCACCAGGGAAATCCCTGAGATTTGGCCCCGAACAAGATTTTTCAAAAAACTCCACACCCACACAAAACATCATAAAAAAACTAACCGTCTCTTTCACGAGTCAAAATTAGGTTTTCTGCACAGTAAACTTGTACCGGCAGTGAAAACGCAAACCAGCTTTCGTCTGAATTTTCAACCGAAAATTTTACCGTAACCCTCTACCATAAAGTAGACTGTGAACATGATTTTATTTTAATCAAAAATACTTTCTAACTCTCAAATTTAAAATATAATTTAATTATATTTTAACCGGTTGAACAACATAATTAAAATCAGGCTGTTAGACAACTGTCCAGGTGGGGGAAAGAAACCATTTAACGTTAGAAACAACGTGGCTGTATTTAATTCGATAATGGCATAGGGCGACCTAAACCCTACACGAGAACGAGTAACAGACAATGTCTATACCACATTGGGGACTACCTAGTGGTACCGATGATGATATGGAAATTGTGCGTTTATCGTCATTACACTAAATATATATATTTTATTTTATTATTATTTGATGATTGCCATGCTTGACTGGTTTATGTGAATTTGGTAATTGATTAATGACAATGTTATGAGTGTTGTGATTATTGTATGAATGTGTTATATTATTATTATTTTATTATTATTAGTAATGATGATTAATTTGGAGATGATAATTTGATAACATGATGACATGATGATGTGATGTGATGACCACCATTTGTGTTTAGAGGTTGAGTAAATAATAAGTTATGTTGAGACATGAGGATGTATTGGGGAATGCATATGATATGAGATAGTAGTGCCTAAATGAGATGATTCCTGAAATATGAGGATGAGGTTTATGAGATGAAATTATTTTATTTTGAGGTTATTTATGAGGTGATAATGAGCGGTTTGGGTACTAGGGGTGGACCTGAACCATGGTCTGTGATATGAGGGACCTGAAACATGGTCGTGTGGACCTGAAACATGGTCGTGTGGGGTCTATGCCTCGGAGGGAGAATTCCCGGGGATAGGCTAACGGCGGACCGTCCTAGACATGTTTTAATTTTAGTCGCAACTATAGTTCATGCGTTGCATGAGCACCCTGGATGGTGCTCCATAGGTGTGCACCGGATTGTGTAGCTATAGTGCGATTACTTTGCGTGGGCACCCTCCATCCACGGACGAGGGTGATGTGTCGATTATATTGATGTGATATCCGGATATGGCAGATAGCTGATGAGATTATTCATACAACATTTGCATTGCATCATGATGGAGGGTAGAGGAAAGATCCTAGATGTGGATTGCGGATGTTTGTGTTATATATATATATATATATATATATATATATACCCATACTTTGGAGACGGATGTTTAGTGTGCCGTTATTTAATTCAATGTAGCTAAACCCTTTCCACGTTTGATGTTATATGGCTTCTTATCCCCTTTTCTTTTGCTGTGTGTTTGTATATATATATATATGCTTTGTATCACAGATCCAGATATAGTTGATGGCGCACTGGGATCACCCATGGATGATTCAGGACCCGGGGTTTCCCACCTCAGGAACCTTTGAGATCGAGTGCATCGATCCGAATGGGTGGCTTGTGGACCCAGTCACCAGCTTCGTGGTATATACGGGTCTGATGTCCATTACCTCTGGGCTAGGAATGGGACTGCCCATAGGTTTTACCGGCATGTTCCACTTTGGTAATACACTCCCGTTCCCGATCGGAAAGCCGGATGGACATATACCGCCCATGCCACCGATGCCAGGCATGGCCCAATTTCCTTTCATGGTACCCTTTGAGGCATTGGTACCAGGGCTCGCACCAGCACCAGAGCCCGAGTTGGCACCCATTCCCGAGGAGGACCCATTTGTCCCTGCCCAGGACCTAGCACCCCTTCCAGAGGTAGCCGCACCTCCAGAGGTCTGGGCTACAGTTTCAGAGTCTTCACAGGTATCTTCTAGACGGCTACATCCTCGGGATAGCAGACTATACATGCAGAGGTTTCAGGGTCAGTCGGCTAGGAGCTCTTCCAGTGATAGCGGAGGAGTGTCCGGACCCGTCGGACCCCAGGATGCAGACAAGGGAGGTAGTGTATGATGGCTCGGGCCAGTGCCATCCGTGTAGGTGTGAGTGAGGTTTTACTGTATTTTGAGAGGGGATGGGGTGTGGAGTGCATCTGTGAGACATTTTCTTTTGGATTTTTGATGTATTTTGTTGATGACACTAGCTTGTATATATATCGGCATCCTATAGATGGGAATCCCTTGACAGCAGTACTGGCATGTATATATATGTTTATAGTTATGTGATGTATGTATGTTTACCTATGTTGTATATATTTAAAGTTTTAATTTTTCTGTCGTTTTTAATATATCTGCTTAACGCTAATAATGAAATTAGGTCTTAATATTTTGGGTTTTCTTTAATGGGACGTCGGGGCGTCTCAACCCTACTTCATGAGCCCATTTCACTTCTATAAAAGGCATAATCATCTTCTTCATTAAGCTTTGTTCATTTTCTCTTAAAAGCTTAAGTTCCATAACCTTGATTTGTGAAGAAAGTACTTGATTCCTTGCTCATTTATCATTTCTAAGAGGTATACCATGCTTCTCTCACTCAATCATCATCATGTTCTTCAATTATTTTTGTGTTTTGAAGCCATGATCATTATTTTCAATTCTTAGATCTAGAACTTTGAAAATTCATAGAAATTCATAGAAAAATCCTTTTAAAGTGAAACCAATTTCTATGCTCTTGTTATCATCTCTATGTTCAAGACCCAAGAGTTTGCATCAAACAAAATTTTCTTTCCCTATGATCTTGTCAAGGCCGAACCCTAACTTAGTGTGGGGGGAAGGAACTTTGTTCAAATTTTAACAAGTCTTGCTTGATTCAATCCTTTTAGTACATGTATGTCTTAAATCCATGATGTTGAATCAAAATAAAAACTCTAACCCAAATTTTTACTCATGATCGAAATTTGTTTCTTGAAGGGTTGGAATATTTGATTTCAATCTTTGTATATTAATCATTGTTTTAGGGTTTTAAGTGATCAAGGATCACTAATCCAAAGAGCTTAAGAATTTTAGAAATTTTGTGTCATAAAATCACCCCATGGTCGAAAGTCTTAACATTGTGGTTAAGATGGTTTTGATTCAATTTTTGTTAAGTAAGCTTTGTTTATGTCTTAATCTTGCTTAAGGATCCTTAATCTAAAAGCTTGCAAAATTTTATCATCTCTAGCCAACTTAAAAACCTCATGGCCGAACCTATCATATAGGAGCATAGGTGTATTTAGTGTTTGATTGATAATTATTTGTTGTGTTTTGTTGAAGGATAAATTGTTGTGTGAATTGTGTACGTGTTTTGCGGAGATTGGATGGTTGACGGAACTTAAATTCAGAAGGAAAAATCTTCAAGAGGTAAGGGGAGTACCTGAGGGATTTTTCCGGTAGTTGTATGTAATTTGTTTGTGGTCTGTATTCTTTATGGGGTGTATTTATTATTTTTTGTAGTCAGCATTATTTGCTTTTAAATTATCTGATTTTAATTATTGAATTATCTTCATTTAATTGTGATTATATTTTGTTGCATGCCATTAATTGCTATTTGCTATATTATTGGCATAAAATGATTTTTGATGTTGATTGTGGATTGGAAAGCCTGACAGTGGTCAGCGCTCAATTAATTAGGAGGTTAAAAGCATTAACAAGCTTTTTATGAAATATTGATTTTTAATTAGTGGAAAATAGTAATATATTTTTACTTAATTATTTGATTGGTGAAAAATGGATAATAGTGAAAATAATATTATTTTAATGATTTAACGACGTAAGAGTGTTTTATGAGTCATAGTGAGGACGTAACCGTGAAATTATTTTAGTATTGCTAATTTTTACATAAGAAAATTCTAAATATTAGAAAACGTTGTTATACAAAATAAGTTTCAAAAATAATTTTATTACGGTGGTGGAAAAATTATTTTACTAGAAAAGTCATATTTGGACTAAAAACGTCAAACGTCGGACAATTTCGAGAATATTTACATAAGTATTATTAAAAATGGTAATATTAGTTAAAACATAGATTTTGTCTCAAAGCAATATTTTCAGGTTCAAAATATTGATTTTTGAAAGAAAATGAATTTTGAGTGATTTTGATGATTTTATAAAACGAATTTCAAACGTAAAAGGATTTTCTGTAAAGTGGATTTATACAACAGGTTATTTCCAACAACTTGGATAAGTTGTGGAAATTTTGTTTTTGGATTTGTGTTTCATAGAGCGAAAATGTTTTTCAAATTGAAAGACGAACCTAGTTGCCGAGACGTCGGGTCTAGTGTTCTTTGGTATGGATCGTGTGTCCTCAACGGGAAGTTATTGACCTGATGTCCTATAAAAATCCATATTGATTTTTGTGCGCCAAAATCTACGAATCTAAATCTGGTGTATTGGTCTAGATTTCGTGATTTGCACATTTTTGACTTGGAGTCTGTTTAATTGGTATGGTTGAGAAACTTAAATGTTTAAACATTGGATTGATTGTGAGCCTTTGAGCCTCGACATCGAAAGAATGAACACAAAGAAAACGACGTGAACAAAACCTTTTACATGCATTTTTGGGCAGACGTGCCTCTGCATATGACTTGAATTCTTGATGGCAAGTATTCATGAAGTTTGCATCACTGTGCCTTGATGGACATATGACCACGAAACCATATACTATGCATGGTATTCACTGTGCCTCATTTTGGAAAGTGTTATGGTTCATTTTAATTCTGCCTTATCTGGAAACGATAAATTTTTCCTTATTTGGCAACGATAACTTCTGCCTTATTTGGCAACGAGAGTCTGATCAGCTCATTTATTTGGTGTTTGAAGCTCCGGAGATTAGTTACAAAAGTTAGACGATGAATATTGAAGTGTCATGGTTTTTAAAACAACGAAGATTGTCGGGTATGAAACCCTTTGATAAATAATTGTTTATTTTGAATATACATGTTAAATGATGTTTGTGTGTGGTGCATATGGTTATCGTTTTAAAATCCATATATTGGAACTCACCCTTGCATATACATGTTTTCTGGCTTTGCTGTTGTACCTTGGTACACGAGTGCAGATGTTGCAGAAGCGTTCCTTAAGTCACTTGGAGACTTAAGTCCGAATTGCGGAAGGAGATGCGTGATCATAGGGATGATCACGAGGTTTTATCAGTGACTGTCTTGTAGAGTGATGAGTGTGATTTCACCTCATTTCATTTACATTTTTGAATGCATTCTCATATAGTTTAGGCAATTTTAATTTGATTTTTGTTAGTTCTTACCTTGGAACGGGTAAGGCGGTTTTGTGGTGTTGTTTTGCAGAAATTAAGGATTAAATGCTCAAGATCAACCATGATGGAGCTTGCATGAAGATGGGGCTTGAAAAGTGAAGAGAATGAGCCAAACAGAGCCCATCACGGCCTAGCCGTGATGACCATCACGGCCATGATCAAGCAAAACTGAAAATAAAAGAAGGCAAAAGTCAGAGCTGGTCACGACCTAGCCGTTATGAGCATCACGGCCGTGACAAACCAAAAATTGAAGAAGCGCCCATGGTAGAACCCGTCACGGCCATCACGGCCGTGACGTGCATTATTTGGATCTGAATTTGTGATTGGGATTCTAACTTCCCTAATCTATAAATAAGGCATCTGGGCAGAACATAGGGTGCGGCGACTTTTACCCTAAAAGGATGTTTTCTCTAAACCAGGGGCTGCTGTGACTGCTGTGGAAAGCTTCCATGGAGTTTCTTCTCTCCTTTGTTTCTATTGTTTTGATTTTGGCTTTCTCTATGACTATGCGTAGCTAATTTCCTTTTTGTTGGGAGTAGATGTAGCAATACCGAATCTCATGTATTTGCCTTGATTTATTAATCTATGTTTATGCTTCTTTATTAGTGTTTGATTCGTATGCTTAATGCTTTTTGTGGTCTGATCATCCATGAATTTTTCTGAGATTTGATTTGCAATTGGGAAGTTCTTATCATTTCTTGATCTGAAATTAATCACCTAGTAAACCTTGCATCTAGGAATGGATCTTGGTTTATTAGTAATCGTGTAATCCCTACTCTTAATGCAAATTCATTAATTAAGCCACATAAGGAATTAGGGTCTAATTAGGGGATTTAGGCTCTTGTCATCTAAGGAATTAGGACTTGAGTAATCTTGTGGGTTGATTTTAATATTTGAAGCATAAATTGGATTGGTAGTCTTAGTATTGCATGAGGTAAAGGTTTAGTGAAGTTTAATCCCAACATCTTTCATCATATTTGAAGAATCCTTCTTTTTGCATTCCAAGTGTTTAATAAAAATCCTAAAAGAACTTGTTCCTTTTTATTTTGTTATTTTAAATTGGCTTGGTATTTAATATTGAGCTCCCTTCCTTCCAAATATCCGCTTAGATAGTAGTTGAGTTGTTACGTGCTAGTACCTGTCTCAGTCCTCGTGGGAACGATATCCCTCTTACCTCTTTACTACTTGTACGACTTGGTATACTTACCAAGACCGTCAACATAGAGCGACCAACTTAGGATTTTCTTTGGGTGGTATGTTTTGAGAAAGTTTGTGTAGGTCTTTTGAAAACCTTCATATGGTTTGAAATTTTGTTGTGAATACTATGTTTTGTTTTTTTACTATTGTGATGTGTACGTTATGTTCGAAGTATTCAGAAGAAAATATTTTTACACCCAGATTTTTTTTTGACTTAAAATAAATCAATTTCTGAAAGCAACCAGCAAATTTCTTTTTAATTTATTTCCGCATGTGTTCTTAATGTGATGCCCAAGGGGCACTAGTGGAAAATATACATTAGACGGTAAAGGTTTACGTCAGTTAACCAAAAGCTAGACGTTAAAAAGGGGGCGGTGGCAGTTTTGTAAATATCAGACTTCATTAATTCAATTTTAACGTCAATTGTTGTAAGGACTGACGTTAAAAGTGAAGTGACTCACTTTTAACGTCATTTCAATAAACAACTGACGTTAACAATGAACATTTTAACGTCAGTTCTTTATCGAATTGACGTTAAATGTGAGTCACTTCACTTTTAACTTCAGTCCTTACATCAACAGACGTTAAAGGTTATTTTAATAAATTTTTTATCTAGTATACGTACCCTTTCGCATTGCCTTCCTCAAAGTTTCAGTTTCACAATTGCTTTGATGTTTTGTGTTTCTGTTTTGAAAACTAAAGTATATGTGCGAAGTATAAGTTGAATCAATAACCCAAACCAGATCTCATTCATGAAGTGTAATACAGACTGATACAGAAGATTGAAAGGGTTTAAAATCCTATAAAAAGTTACATTGAAAGGGTTTAAAATCCTAAACATTTGTTGAGGCTTCGTTCCCTTCACGGGTGAGCAAGAGAGGAGAGTCGAGCGACTGAGTTTTCCAGAATTCAATGAGGAGGTTGTGTGGCAAAGAATAAGGCCACTTTTGGAACCCCTTATCACACCTGAAACATTAAAGCTACATCCCATCAGAGAGTTTTATGAAATATGCCAAAGGGAAAACTATACTCCGAATGTGACCATGTCTAGCAGTGATGATGTTACTCATGTTGGAATCGAGGTACATGCTGATAATGTGGTCATTCATATGCTGAGGTTTTGGAACTGTAGCAGCCGATTCTACGGAAGGATGATAAGGTGAGCAACTCACATTATGTGATTTACAGAACCTTATCACCCATGTTATGTGATTTACACAACCTCAGAAGTTGTTTGACCATTAAGACAAAGATCTTTGAGTCTATGAATAGGAAGAAAGAGTGATGAAGTTAATCTCCATGGTAGAGCCATATTGTGAAGCAGAAAATAAAAGGAAGGAAGGAAGCTATTTATTGGAGTAGATGATGAAGTTACTAGGCGTGGTAAGTTGCTAAAAAATTAAGTTGATCATTAAGAGGATTAGCTAGGTTCCAAGGTGAATGGGTAAGTAGCACAGTAGTCAAAGCAATGAATTTTTTTGCAGAAACCTATATACCTTTAACGTCAGTTGTTTAATACAACTGACGTTAAAACTTGTTTAAATAAAAAATATTTATTTTTAACGTCATTTTTTTATACAACTGACGTTAAAAGTGTGATTTTTACTTGATTAAATAAATAGGCGACGTAAATAATCCTATATCCCTATCCGAAATGCCCCTTTGTCACTCTTAACACAGTCACTCCATATATATAGTGCAGTTTATTTCTAAACTTTTTTTTTAAACAAGTTTATTTTTAATCTTCATTAATTAGCTTGAATTAGTAAACAAATTCTTGTGCAAATTAAAATAAATAAACACTTAACATAAAAACAAGTTATATGTATAATCAAATCGTATCTCATTGAAGCGATTCATAAGTTACAATTAAATGATTAAAAGATAAAAAATTCTGCAACATAGCCCTAAAATATAAAAAAGTTTTGCTTCAACATCATTTTCTTCTCAGTCCTGTCCTCAGAAACTCCAATGGATGCATCTCCTCCCTCACTTGAATTCCATGATGCAAAAGTGAATCCACATTGAAATGGATCTATGCATCTTCTCCTTCACTAGAATTCCTTGATGCATCGTCTTGAATCCACAGTCACTTGCTTCCAAAGCAATGTGAAAGGGATGACGGGGATGAAATAAAGTGAGGGAATCACATTATGTGATTTACCCAACCTTACCATCCATGTTATGTGATTTACTCAACCTCAGATGTTTTTTTACCATTAAGACAGAGACCTTGAAGTCTAGGAATAGGAAGAAATAACAACACCTCAAATATGATAGAGGCATATTGTGAAGGAAAAAGCATGAAATATATAGGAAAAGAGGGGAGTGTAATACAGATCGACTGATACAGAAGAATATGGTTCTTTATATAGAGAAGAAAGACTACCTGAATTTCTTGAAAACTGATCTAAAAACTTAATGCTCATTAAGAGGATTAGGTTACAAGGTGAATGGGTAAGTAGCACAGTAGTCAAAGGAATGAATGTTTTTGCAGAAACTAATAAACTTTTAACATCAGTTGTATAATACAACTGACGTTAAAAGTGTGATTTTCAGTTAAATAACTAGCTGACGTAAATAATCCTATATCCTATATAGGGAAGAGAGATTGATTTTCTTGAAAACTGATCTATAAACTTAATGCTCAGGGTTAGTAACACAGTAGTCAAAGGAATTAATGTTTTTGCAGAACACTTTTAACGTCAGTTATCTTCAACAGCGGACGTTTAAAGTTTTTTATTTTTTACGCCAGTTTCTTAATAAAACTGACGTTAATTAAATATCCTTTAACGTCAGTTTTTACAAACAAGTGACGTAAAATGTAGTTTTATTTTGATTATAACGTTTACACCCTCGTCCTTTAACGTCAGTTTTTACAAACAACTGACGTAAAATATTGTTTTATTTTGATTATAACGTTTACACTCGCGCGCCTTCTACACTTCGCTCTGTACGTCTCTTTTCTCTTTTCATCACGCTCAACCCTCACTCTTACTCTCACTCTGCCCTAATCGCGAGCTCATCTCCACCGCAACCACCGCGAGGGCTTCTTCGCCACCATCGTGAGGTACACTCTTAATCCCTAACTCTGTCTTTCCCGCTCATTCTTTGCAATAACTTGACATCTCTCTTTCCCCTTCCCGCGCACTAACTCTCCTTGTCCCTCTGCTCTCAGTAACCACATCGAATGTTGGCCACCACTCGAGCTCCCCCCCACCACCATGCGAGCGCCTATTTCTGGTGAGTCTTTAGGGCACATTTTTTTATTTTTGGTTTTGAGTGTATGTTGAAACTGTAGTCTCAGTAGTTGAAACTTGAAACTGTGAGTTTGAGTTGTTTGGAATGTCTCTATTTTTGGTTTTGAGTGTATGTTGAAACTGTAGTCTCAGTAGTTGAAACTTGAAACCGTGAGTTTGAGTTGTTTGGAATGTCTCTATTTTTGGTTTTGAGTGCATGTTGCTATGCTGGTTGATCTGTCACGGCCGTGATGCTCATCACGGCTAGGCCGTGATCAGTTCTGCATGTGAGGGTCTGGTTCAGTTGGCACGTTACGGCCGTGACCAGTGCTTGGTAATCTTCAAAAACTATAGTTTTCAATCTCCCGTATTGTCCTTATATTGGATAGATGTTTTGTATATCTACAGGACCTATCTAGTTATTTTTATTTATACTTCTGTATTTATTTTGAGTTATAACCTATGTTAATACATATATATTGTTTCTGAACAGACATACATATGGATCAGTCGGATAGCCCACATGCACGGGAGGACACTGTGGGGGTTTCGCAGGACCTGATCACGCCTACGCCTGATTCTAGTGTAAGTTTACATGTTATATACTATCTTTAGTCCTTCTTTTTAATGTAAGTTTATAATGTTACAACCCTCTATTTTATCATTTTTTTGTCGATACAGACATCACAGGCTCATAGGAAACGGGGTAGAGGAGCCACCTCGTTGAAGAAACTAGAGAAGGACAGGTAAAGCGGACAAAAGCTTGAGGTGTCCTTCGATGCTAATCTAAATGCCCAGGGACCCCGTGCTAAAGAATTTAATAAGTGGGTGTTTCTACAAGCGAAGCAGCACGTAAGCATCAACTACAACCACTGGAATGACGTTCCACAGAACGTTAAGGATCAGATTTGGGAGGCTATCGCGGTATTTTACCTTTACATTCGTTTGATTTACATTATTAGATAATTATCCGAGTTATAATCCATCCAGTTGTTATGTATTTAATGTGTAGGTAGCTTGGACTGTGCCAAATGACGAGGATCATCGTCATAAATGTATGAAAATGGCATCAAAGCGTTGGAATGGGTTCAAGCATGATCTTACCAGGTACTATGTATCTGGGAAGAAGTGTCTTGATAAAATGTTCTCGGATTATCCCTGGATTGATTAGGATACTTGGGATATGTTTGCCAGGAGTCGACAGGATGGAGAATTTCAGGTTGGTTGATTAAGTTAATTTTGTATGATTATTATAGATCATTTAACTGTATTTAATTATGTGTTTTTGTTTGAATAGGCTAAGGCAAATAAGGGTCGACAGAATCAGGCGAAGAACGTCCACCGCCACACCATGTCTCAGGGTGGGTACCAGACTCGGATCGAGCAGATGATGGCGGATAGGCTGAGGGCGAAGCAGGAAGAGCACTATGCTAGGATTGAAAGAGGAGAGGTGCCCGAGTGTACACCATTAAGTCCTCCGTCGGACATCGACCGCTAGGATGTCTGGTTAGCCGGTCGCATGACAAAGATGGGATCTTTTAAAGTTGATGCCACTCGCGAAGTGGCAGATAAGATTGTAAGTAAATAATTAACTTGATTTTAATTGATATTTGTATAGATAGTTACAACACTTTTCACTTGCATGTTTTTTCATTTTTTTTCATTGTAGATGGATCTTAAAGCACAATCCTCCCAGGGCTCATTCGTCCCTTCTGGACGGCGGGACGTCTTGATGACTGCTCTAGGCAAGAAAGACCATCCTGGTCGGGTTCTCGGTGTTCCTGGGAACGTGACCATCAAAGAATATTATGGCAAGTCTGCTTCACAAAAGCGGGTGGTCGATGAAGCATCAATTTTGGCTGACATTACTCAGCACCTCATGTCCAACCCAGCTATTACAACACATCTGATGCAAAGCTTAATATCCAACCCGGAATTCAAGCAGGCTCTTGCCAGAGAGCTTTCCTCCGTCGGTACATCCCAAGACACCGTAGGGCATGCCAACCCTTCACATGTGAGCACAAAAGAGAGTTTTAGTAGGGCACATGTGGAGGACGATGAGTTGGCAGCTAGGGAGCGGGAGTTCGAAGTCCAACGCCATGGGCATGAGTTGGAAATGAAAAGGCGTGAGCTTGAGTTGGACTCCAAACGACGTGAGCTCGAAATGTTAACAAAGGTATGTATTCATTATTAATGTCCAAATTAGTCAAATAATTACTTGTGTTTTTTTTAATTATCAACAACTTATCTATTTTATTTTTCCTAAACTGAAGGCCAAGTCGACGTCGGTGTCGCTGTCACCTATCACTCGTTTGTTCCAACTTGGTGAGGATTATGCGTTTGAGATTTTTGAATGTCCATTGGAGCACGATGGATGGGTGGCACGGCCAGATCAACGGAGGATATTTACCTTCTGTGGTGACGATCTCAGGAACGCCTGCAGAAATAACGTCTAGATGAACAACAATGTTTTCAGTCTCTGGTGCACGTAAGTTAATTTTAATTTTTTAACTTATTTATTTTTGGTATTTTTCCATTTAATAATTTATTTTAATTTCAATATATATATTATGTAATTAACATCCACACCTTTTCATATCTTAGGTATCTCCATCGTCTTCAGCTTGATAAGGGCGTTGCATCAGTTTACGGCTTCTTAGATCCGTAAATCCTTCTGGCCGAATTCTTTGCTGGCGATGCATTGAGTAAATACTTAGGGAATTTGTTGGGAGACAATCAGAAAGAATTATATCTGGCTCCCTACTGTATGAAAAGCCATTGGCAGTTGTTCGTACTTCACCCGTCGGCATACTGTCATATTCTATTGCTCTCTCCACCAACAGCCGCCACAGGTGGTGTTGGAAGCTGTAAATAAGTAAGTAACTAATCTTAAATTTAATTTAAGTTTTAATATCAGTTGTTTTTAGTTTATTATACACATGATATATGAATTTGTTAATTGATCGACATGATTATTTGTTTATGATAGCGCGCTGAAGGCGAGTAGCATAGGTTGCGCCAACGGGAGAAGTAGGACTTCCAAGGCTAAAGCAAATTCTGTATGGAACATCATCAAGGTTTGGTAGTTTATTTATCAAATAATTAATATTATAATTACTAATTTATATGTATATTCAACTGACATTGAAATTAATTTTGTTGGTAGTCTCGATTTCAAAATGACGGGTGGTCGTGCGGCTATTATGTGATGCTTCATATGCTGAACATAGTCTCCACATCTATTACGGATGGATGGAATAAGGTAATATTTAAACAACTTGTTAAATTATATATTATAGTTTTGAAGATGACTTGCATTGATGTTATTGTTATTATTTGAACGTGTGTAGGCATTTAACGACCAATCACCTATTCAAGAAGATGAGTTAAGAGACTTGAGGATGCGCTTCACTGAATTCTTCTTCAAGTATGCGGCTGAAAAAGGAATTGACAAGATACCTCCGCAATACTTAGATAAATAGTTTTTTTGTTAGAATTTAGAAACTAATTAATAACATGTATATATATATCCTTAGATTGGTAGTTTTGTTTTTTTAGACATTGGAACTAAAATTTATTTATATATATACATGGGTTTTGGTTTTAAGTCCCCCCATTGTTCCATTTTTCCTTTGCAATTATGTAATGTGTGTGATATTCTGTGTTACTGGGATATTTACTGAATGCATGGATAGCTGAGGGGAGTGATATTTTAAAACTGAATTTAAAAAAAAAATCTATTAACGTCAGTTGTATCAAACAACTGACGTTAAAATTAAACCTTTAACGTCAGTTCTTTATAACAACTGATGTTAGTTTTAACAAAATTAACGTCCATTGTCTTAAAGAACTGACGTTAATAGTTTTATGTTTAACGTCAGTTGTTTAAAAAATTGACGTTAATTTTTACAAAATTAACGTCTGTTTTGTTAAAGAACTGACGTTAATAGTTTTATATTTAACGTCAGTTCTCAACTGACGTTAAAATATTAACTATTAACGTCAGCTGTATTTACGTCAGTCAGTATTCTGACGTAAAAAATCAATTTTAACTGACGTAAAAAGCACTTATTGCACTAGTGGGGGGTGTTACAACACGAGCATCCAGGAAACATCTAGCAAAATGATCTATTTGTTGATATTTTGTAACATCCAATTTTGGATCTATTTGGTGGCACGAGATCAATTTGGTGGCTTTTAGGTAGCATCTTTTGCCGATTTGACTTATAAAAAAAATAACATTTTTCTCAATCACAAAAATTTAGTTTACAAAGAATCTATTTAACTTCGGGTCAACCCGTCCGATTTAGATCCGGTCTTAAACCAACCCGCATATGATAGGGTTTATGGACGGGCTCGGGTTCAAAGAATTGACACAATCAATGTTTAGGACCGAGTAAGGGACAAGCAAAATCCGTCTCAACCCGTCTCACGCTCACCCCTATAAAGAGGTTTGTATAATTTTAAAAGAGATTGTCGAATGTAGATAGGTTAAACCTGATAATAAGGATATATTCTTTAAAAAAAATATGATTTTAGAACTAATGAAATTTGTTTAGTTGACCTAGTACTCGTAATAATTATAGATGATTTATATTTCCTAACTTGTTAAAATTAGTAGTTTATTTGTTAAAATTAGTAGTTTATCTTTATTTTTGAATGAAAAGTTTTGCCGCCCTTATGCTCCTATCCGACTCGAGGGATTAGTCTCTGCAGTTACACGCGGAGGATATCCTAGGGAACCAAAAAAATAAGGAAATGAAAATAACCGTCCTAATTATCTTAATTAAATTACTCACTTATCCCTGACTAATAAAAAAATTACTAATCATTCTAATTTACTAATCATAGCAATGCTATTTTTATTATTCCATATTATTAATTAAAAATAGTTAAAACTAACTAAATATTAAAATTAAAATTAATATTTTAATTTTTGAAATGATAAATAATTTAAAATAAACTAAAGTGTTAAAATTGATAATTATTTTAAAATAAATACTATAAATAATATATATATATATATATATATATATATATATATAATTTATATAAAAAATCATGCAAACATGTCATTTTCTGTTATTTTACATTAACAAGCTAGTTCAATCGCTAGTTTTACAAAACACTTCAAATCTAATCCGCTAGCTTATCCGCTACCTGTTATTCGCTAGCTTATCTGCTATCCGCTAGCTTATCATCTATTCGCTAGTTTTTAACAAACAGAGCCTTAGTCAAGAATTGCCACCAGTGTTTGTAATCTCCCTCCCTTGGGCATTACCGTCTAAACTCGTTTCAATATAAAATTAAAAGATAATTTGCTGGTGCTTTCGGAAAATAATATATATAAGTACATAAGTTTCTGAAATTGGGTATAAAATTTTTTCTTTGTCATGACTCCGCTCCTAAGCCATAATCAACACACAACTTACTATTATAACTTGGCAATCCTATTTCATTTAAAGAATATACTTAAATACAAGATATTAGTTTTACAAAAATTTTGACAGAGTCTCCTCTGTAATTCGGACATCCCAAATAAAATAACACCTGTTACAATGATTACCGTTTCAGTCCTGAATTCTAGCTACACTAAATTCCACCAGATCTCGATACATAAAAATAATAGTTATAGCCATAATCTTTACAAAACCAAAAGAACTAATTTAGATTTTCCTTCAACAAACAGGCTCTCCGAGCCACAAACATTCCATTATAAAATAAAGGCTCTCTAAGCCAAACTCATACATACTATCAAAATAATCTAAGTCTTAACCCTAAGCTGGTCGTTCTAAAAGTTATTCCGCAAGTAATACCTCATCAAGCAACTATATCTAAGTCTCGAGGTGACTTAGACAAACTCCTCTGTAACAGCTGTGATAGAGTACCCAAGGTACAATATCGAACTTAGAAGAATCCTGAAATGTGTGTGTAAAGGTGAGACTCCAATATATGGTTTTAACCCAATAACTAAATGCTCGACACCACATAACACATATACATTTACCACACAAGCATTTATAAGCTAATAGTTTATCAGTGGGTTTAACACCCCAATCATCTAATTTTCGTCCTAATCTCATGAGATATCACCAACCTCGTGTTGAGTTGATCAGACTCTAAAGCCACACTGACTAACTTGGCACTCTGCCAATAGGTCCGCGACCTCTTCCCATCTTGAAAACAACGTAGGCATACAAAGCCAAGGCACTAACACGGCCAAACATTGCTAATGCCCACAATCAGTGGCTCCGCCATTAGCAAGTAAGATGGGGATCTCAAAGTCCTTCCTAGGCACCAATGAGATAATGCACGTCGTAACTACCATTCGCCGATGGTAGTTGATGCATTTGTGTCACAACCACAAATCGCAGGCACGTCTGCCACATGCATGCAAAACACTTTTGTTTTGTTCTTTTCTTTGTGCTCACTCTTTCTCTTGCCGAAGCTCAAAATGGCTTACGACTCACATAGTTTTAAAACACTTTTTAAAACTTTCATCACAACACAGGACCTCACTGTCCATAAATCATTTATCAAAACATAGGACCTTAATGTCCATAAAACATTTATCAAAACATAGGACCTCACTGTCCCATAAAACATTTATCAAAACATCGGACCTCACAGTCCAAGTGCTCAATCACGACACCTCTCGACCGGTGCACCAATCGTAGGTTCGTGGCACTAGAAACATCTTCAATGTTTCAACACAGTATACCTCATGTATACAATTCATCACAGTATACCTCATGTATACAATTCATCACAGTATACCTCATGTATACAATCTCAAAGTCCAAATGACTGAGTTCATCACAACACAGAACCTTAGTACCCCGACGTCTCGGTTACTAAGTTCCACACCACTATTAACACGAAATCAGTTTTGTTTTCATAAATTCTTTTTCCAAAATTGGAAATTCATCAATAAAATCCTTAAATAATAAAACTTGGTTTTCACAAATCTGAGTCACGTGAGGTTTTCACTTCCTTAAAATATGTACTGCCGTTTCAAAATACTTTCCTTCTATACTTTTCCAAATCAATCATCAATTATCACTTTTAAAACTTCTCAACCAATACTTAACTTCTTCCAGTGAAAACACTTTCTAAAATCATCTTAACTCTTTTTAACAATTAATTTCATAAAATAACTTTGTATCGTATTATAACTTTATTACATAAAAATTAGCAGTACTTAAACATTTTCACAATTTCGCTCTCATTGTGACTCGAGTTACTATTACACTCATAAATTATCATCATCAAAACTCCTTACTTTTCCAAAATAATACTTTTCACTACTATTATATTCCAACGTTTCCCATAAAACATTGAATATAATTTACACAGCTTATTAAAGCTTTTATCTGATTAGTCGGTTGTGCATTGACCACAGTCAGGCTTCTCAAACAACACTCACAAGCAACATTCAACAACAAACCACTAGACAGATAATGTACCATGGCAATATCATATTCAAATAAATAATTTTAAACAGATCAAACAATGATACTCAGATATACAACTCAACATAAACCACATCATCAGATAACCACAACCACATTAATTCCACAGAATACACAACAAGTAAATGGTCACAAACAAATGGTTATTGAGAAAAATCCATCAGGCAAGCTCCCCTTACCTCTTGAAGACTCGAACTAAATAATCTCCCGAACTCGATTCAATTCCTCTTCGTCAGTGTAAATCAGCTAACTCCGTAGTTTCCTTCAAACGAATTGCAACCAAAATAAATAAATCAGACAACAACACACTTAAATCAATGGGGGTTAGGGTTCGGCTTTACCCCATTTTCTAGATTAGGAAACTTAAAATTTGATTAACTTAGGGATTAATGATCCATAAGTTACTTAAGCATGATTAATCACTTTAACCGTGATTATGAACCAAGAACATGAACTAAAATTCATCTAGTTCCAAGAACTAGGGTTTCGTCCAAGAACTGAGTTTGGAGTTAGAAATCTCTAAAATTTCTAAACTCTTGGATTTAATCAACATACACAACCTAGAGTTAGATTCAAGTGTTTCAAACAACTTTTGAATCATAAAACTAACAAGTGCTCATACCTAGGGTTTCGGTTTTTGAAGAATCAAATAGGCTAAAGTTATATTTTTGATCTTCTATATACTTGAATACAAGAACTATCAAGATATAATCATGAATCAAGACATGAAATGGAAACAAAACCTAAGAACTCAAAGTTAACCTAGGTTCGGCCCAGTCCAGAAATTAGAGAAAGAAATTTCTCATGATCTTGAGCTTCTAGATAATGAAAGTAGAGATGATTATAAGATCATAGCAATTGGTTTCATGTCAAAAGGATTTTTCTAGAATTAGTTATGAATTTTTCAATCTAGCTTCAAGAACTTTGAACAAATGAAGAACATGTTGATCAAAGGCATAAACTCAAAAATCTTATGAAGAGAAAAGCTTAGAATAGCAAGATTAAGAGAGACTACCTCTTGATGATCAAAGACAATGATGATTTGGATGATGTTCTTCAAGAATGTCTCATGGTGTTCTTGAGAACTTAAGGAAGAAGATGAACCAAGTTAGGGTTTCAGAACAGTTTCGGTATTTTGGGTATATCTCTCAACATACTTATCCGTTTTGGATGATCTTTATGTCGTTGGAAAGAAGAGAGAAATATGAACAACTTTCATGTTGAAAGTTTTCCGAGATTCGAAATGGAAACCGATCAGAATGGCTCTACAAAATCGGACGAGTTATGAACTCCTTAGAGCAAGAATCAAGACTTTGGAAAAAAAAATGACTTAAGGAAGGAAATATCCTATTTAAATGAAGAAGCAACCAGCTTATTGAAGAAGACACAAATGCTTAATGATGAAGGAATCAAAACTTGGAGAAGAAGGAAGCAAAACTTGTTTAAGAAGCATTCAAAACTTCTTAAGGAAGTAGTCAAAACTTAATGAAGAAGATGTTGAATGCTTAATGGAGAAGATTTCAAATACTTGAAGAAGAAGACAAGGTTGGAGCCGTGTGGAGTTGGCAAGGATTTTGGGCCAATTTGTCAAATGTCATTTTGTAGGAATTGTCATACAAAGACAAGGGTATTTTGGTCATTTCACAACAAAATTAAATGTTGCCATAAATGTGCTATTAAATGCCATTTATGATAGGTTAGACTTGTCAAGAATGCTAATCAAGTTGGTCAATCCAATGTCTCTGCTACTTTGCCGACTTCCCGATCCATCTGACTCAAGCTCTGCCTAAAGACATCTCATCGTATAGGCCCGCAACAAACATAATATGTTAATTTTTTTTTCAAAATTTTCAAAACTCCTAGTATCATAGTAAATATGATAAAAATATTTTTCATCTCGTTATCGATTCAAAATTTGATCTTCTCGAGCGATAAACTTTTCTTGTCGGTGAAAACCTGAAAAGCAAACAGACCGGCTTCCGTCTGAGTTTTCAACTAAAAACTTCCTTGTAACCTTATAAAAATAAGTATAACAAGGAAATGACCTTGGTTTATCCAAAATCATTTTCTAAGTCTCGGATAAAAATATATATTTATATATTTCTTACCGATATTACGAAACAGCGAAAATCGGGGTGTTACATTACTACCCCTCTTAAAAAAATTTCGTCCTCGAAATTTCGTAGTTCAAAACTAAACTGGATGTTGTAATCATACCTTAACTCTAAAATCTAGCTTTGTATTTTCATCGCTTCATTCCTTTTATCTCTAACAGAATCAATTCTTATGCTATCCTATTCATCCTCGAAACTTTTCACTACCGCATTCTCTCCACTACCTTTGATATTTCATCTTAGTATATTACACTTTAAAGAACAAAATCAACGCTTAATCTCTTCATTTAACTTTCTCAATACTAATCCATTTGAATTCAAACTTTCTCTAATATCTAACTTTCACAGCTAACATCAAAATCCACACTAGCTTTACCATAACATCAATTAACCTTCTACTCAAGAGATGCAATCATAGTCTTAATCCAATTGAGCTTAGTCTACTCTTCTAGTCATATCAAATTTACACTTTTCAAGTCTCCAACCAAAACGTCATAACATTCCTAAGTTGCACATGATAAACTTTGCTCCAAGAACCTAAGAAATTCAATCTTATTAAAACTAACTCTTACCACATCCATCATAATTTGTTCTCTTATTAATTCCACTTGAATCTTTTGCCTACTTCAATTTCATATCCTCCATTTGCCTTTCATTTTCAATTTAATTCTCAATTCCCATTAGTATCCCTGGTTTAAGAAATTTCCCATGCACATCTACTCTATTGTCCAAGGAAATACACAACTTTTAACAATTCCTCCATTCGAAAACTTAACTCTATCACTTATACAAGGAAGTGCTTGTATCCTACGTGCCCTTATCTTATATATTTGCAACCGAGAAAAACATTATAAAATAGAGCTTTTCTAAGGCCATTACCCCTAAGAGTTGCACCAAAACAAAGCCAAGAAATCCAAATGAACATTCCCTAATGGCAATCTCGAATTTAAAAATGTCCAATTCCTACTATGGATCATCAATCACATATTACCAGAATAAGACCTCAAAGATTATAAACATTTCATCATAGCTTATCACACGCGAAAGACATAATCAAAACTTAATCACTTCTTGTCTCCAAATTAGTCTCGCTAACAAAACTTTTTCCACACCTTATCCTTACAACGAATATCCAGTTCAACACTAATTTTACTTTACTACATATATTAACTTTCATCCCAAGGCACACAATTGTAGTCTTAGTTTCCTTTGAACATATTCCACCACTCCAAATTATATCATAGTCATTCATTTCAATCTTAAAGAATACAATTACATTTCTCCTTGCAATTACAACCAAAAGAAATCACTTCAACTTGAATTATCCAAAATCATAATTCTTAAACTGTTCTAATAACTTAGTTTCACTCAAGAACTTCTATTTACTAATTCCATTCAACTTAAGGAAAACTACCATATATATTTTTCCGTAAATCCTCGGATTCACCAAGTCAATATTAACCATAAATATTGATCACTACTCTAAATTTTCTTTAATGATATATCTACCTTGATCATAATGTCCATTGTAATCATCTCACTCAATAATGTTGAACTTAAGGGTTCTCATAATACCATTCACATCTATACGCTAACAAAACTCCTATCAACTCTGGTTCGTCCTACTATAGAGATGACAAAAATTTAGGTACCACACTATTTCCCAGATAACCTGCTAAAATAGGTCACCTCATTCCTTATCCATCCCACTAAGGATGATCAGGTGGACTTAGTCTCAACTTAGTCCTCAACACTTAAAGTAAACTTAACCGACACACTTTGATAAACTTCCGCTTTTCATCTGAAACAACACTTGAAGATACTCCACTAAATTTGAAAAATCCCCTGATACACTATTTGATTCACTAACTCTACTTGTGGATCTTAACTCGTAAAAAGATGTAGACTTCACCAATCGATCAACGATCACTTGAATTCAAACAAGACTCGTGCAGGTCTTCAGAAAACTCATAACAAAGATTGAAGAAATGCCAACATCTCAACAAAGAAGGTTCAATTGTACGTCTTGATGTAGATATATCCAACTCGCGATGGATGAAATAAGTCACACATCGGCAACATTTGGAAAGTACATAGAATTAAGATGATCAATGACAACAAACTCTTTTGAACCGCAATAAGACATGACCTTGGAGATCATAAAAGAATTTCTCAAGGAAAGAAGTTTTTTTTTTTTTTTTTTCTGGATTCCATTTTCACATAAGTATAGAAAAGAATTTCATTAATTTGAAGAATATCAGAACATCCAGTATGGAAAAAGATCATTCCAGCAGGTTCGTGGATGTAAAAATGCATGATCAATGCACATTTACAAACATGAATCTAATAAAGTTCATTCTTCCACAAGAATCTTCCAACCGATTCAAATAATCAAGGAGTGAATAATGTCTAATTCCAAGAGGATTAATTCTTATTCTTAATACAAAGAATTTACAAAAGGATGACTTTCACCTCTATCAAAAATAGAAGTGACGAAACTAAGTTTTACCAAGAAACTTCTGCTATCACAAAATTATCTGGGTTATAACTCAAGAAAAATAGTCATAACGACTTTTCTCAACAACACTTTAAGGGATTCCGACCAATGGATTCCTTTAAATTAATTCACTCAAATGTCTAATACATTGAGAATCATTTGGAAGTGTAAGTACAACTTCTCACAAACAAAGAAATGAATAACTGGAAATTTATGAATCAGCATAACTAATTCATGAGTCTTGACAGATTGCAAATTAAAATCAGAAAATATGTCTGACACATACCAACTTCACCGTTGTGATTATCTAATACAATCACAGAATTCGAGAAATAATTGTCAACTGACAAACACAAGAGAATCAAAGGGTACACTAAAGAGTTCCTTAATCACGAGACACTCACCTAAGATCGAAAATCCACTCGATTCGTCTTGGTTCTAACTAACATACACGTCTTTCTAGTCAAGCTTAGTATAACCACCTTGAATTTGGATACGATTCCGGACAACTTAATCAATTGATCAAACATGCAAAAGGTTGATCCTTCCTCCTGAACTGAGTTGACGATGCAAGACCTTGATAACTCCATTCTAGTACCAAATCGTCTTCAAGTCAATCTTTGAGTAGATAACAACTTCTTGCAATTACTTCATCAAATCAACTACGCAAGTTAGAGAATACTTATTCCTAATTCGTCCTTTTACCTAGTCGTCAGAAATCTAGACAGTAACACGAACCTCCACACAATGTTGGTGATTCAAAAAGAAAACACTCGGTCTAACAAACGATTCAGACCACCGATTGAACTCGTTTCAATCTTTGTAGGCAACATCCTACACAAAAGCGACATAGATCCGGATTGAATCCAGAAAATAGATCAATCAAAATCAATGTCCTTTGCTAACCCTAAACCTAGAATATTTCCAAGGAACACTCCCGGAAAAATCCTATACACAAACACCTCGTTTCGAATGTCTGACACAATTCACAAAATAATCGAATGTCATATCCGAACCCAAGTAACATTCAAGATCTATGGTCTCCCAGGACATAAAACCCTTGGAAAAAAACCATCAACAAAACATATACTTGTGCGTCAACACACATTGCTTCAACAAGAAACAATTCAAACAAAACTCAACCAGAGATCACACAACAAAAACTTAACAGACCTATTCCCCAAAGATCCCGAAAGACTCGACCAGCTCTGATACCACAATGTAATCTCCCTCCCTTGGGCATTACCGTCTAAACTCGTTTCAATATAAAATTAAAAGATAATTTGCTGGTGCTTTCGGAAAATAATATATATAAGTACATAAGTTTCTGAAATTGGGTATAAAATTTTTTCTTTGTCATGACTCCGCTCCTAAGCCATAATCAACACACAACTTACTATTATAACTTGGCAATCCTATTTCATTTAAAGAATATACTTAAATACAAGATATTAGTTTTACAAAAATTTTGACAGAGTCTCCTCTGTAATTCGGACATCCCAAATAAAATAACACCTGTTACAATGATTACCGTTTCACTCCAGAATTCTAGCTACACTAAATTCCACCAGATCTCGATACATAAAAATAATAGTTATAGCCATAATCTTTACAAAACTAAAAGAACTAATTTAGATTTTCCTTCAACAAACAGGCTCTCCGAGCCACAAACATTCCATTATAAAATAAAGGCTCTCTAAGCCAAACTCATACATACTATCAAAATAATCTAAGTCTTAACCCTAAGCTGGTCGTTCTAAAAGTTATTCCGCAAGTAATACCTCATCAAGCAACTATATCTAAGTCTCGAGGTGACTTAGACAAACTCCTCTGTAACAACTGTGATAGAGTACCCAAGGTACAATATCGAACTTAGAAGAATCCTGAAATGTGTGTGTGTAAAGGTGAGACGCCAATATATGGTTTTAACCCAATAACTAAATGCTCGACACCACATAACACATATACATTTACCACACAAGCATTTATAAGCTAATAGTTTATCAGTGGGTTTAACACCCCAAACACCATCCATAAAATTATGCATGACACTTCTATTCATCATCTAATTTTCGTCCTAATCTCATGAGATATCACCAACCTCGTGTTGAGTTGATCAGACTCCAAAGCCACACTGACTAACTTGGCACTCTGCCAATAGGTCCGCGACCTCTTCCCATCTTGAAAACAACGTAGGCATACAAAGCCAAGGCACTAACACGGCCAAACATTGCTAATGCCCACAATCAGTGGCTCCGCCATTAGCAAGTAAGATGGGGATCTCAAAGTCCTTCCTAGGCACCAATGAGATAATGCACGTCGTAACTACCATTCGCCGATGGTAGTTGATGCATTTGTGTCACAACCACAAATCGCAGGCACGTCTGCCACATGCATGCAAAACACTTTTGTTTTGTTCTTTTCTTTGTGCTCACTCTTTCTCTTACCGAAGCTCAAAATGGCTTACGACTCACATAGTTTTAAAACACTTTTTAAAACTTTCATCACAACACAGGACCTCACTGTCCATAAATCATTTATCAAAACATAGGACCTTACTGTCCATAAAACATTTATCAAAACATAGGACCTCACTGTCCATAAAACATTTATCAAAACATCGGACCTCACAGTCCAAGTGCTCAATCACGACACCTCTCGACCGGTGCACCAATCGTAGGTTCGTGGCACTAGAAACATCTTCAATGTTTCAACACAGTATACCTCATGTATACAATTCATCACAGTATACCTCATGTATACAATTCACCACAGTATACCTCATGTATACAATCTCAAAGTCCAAATGAATGAGTTCATCACAACACAGAACCTTAGTACCCCGACGTCTCGGTTACTAAGTTCCACACCACTAATAACACGAAATCAGTTTTGTTTTCATAAATTCTTTTTCCAAAATTGGAAATTCATCAATAAAATCCTTAAATAATAAAACTTGGTTTTCACAAATCTGAGTCACGTGAGGTTTTCACTTCCTTAAAATATGTATTGCCGTTTCAAAATACTTTCCTTCTATACTTTTCCAAATCAATCATCAATTATCACTTTTAAAACTTCTCAACCAATACTTAACTTCTTCCAGTGAAAACACTTTCTAAAATCATCTTAACTCTTTTTAACAATTAATTTCATAAAATAACTTTGTATCGTATTATAACTTTATTACATAAAAATTAGCAGTACTTAAACATTTTCACAATTTCGCTCTCATTGTGACTCGAGTTACTATTACACTCATAAATTATCATCATCAAAACTCCTTACTTTTCCAAAATAATACTTTTCACTACTATTATATTCCAACGTTTCCCATAAAACATTGAATATAATTTACACAGACTTATTAAAGCTTTTATCCGATTAGTCGGTTGTGCAATCGACCACGGTCAAGCTTCTCAAACAACACTCACAAGCAACATTCAACAACAAACCACTAGACAGATAATGTACCATGGCAATATCATATTCAAATAAATAATTTTAAACAGATCAAACAATGATACTCAGATATACAACTCAACATAAACCACATCATCAGATAACCACAACCACATTAATTCCACAGAATACACAACAAGTAAATGGTCACAAACAAATGGTTATTGAGAAAAATCCATCAGGCAAGCTCCCCTTACCTCTTGAAGACTCGAACTAAATAATCTCCCGAACTCGATTCAATTCCTCTTCGTCAGTGTAAATCAGCTAACTCCGTAGTTTCCTTCAAACGAATTGCAACCAAAATAAATAAATCAGACAACAACACACTTAAATCAATGGGGGTTAGGGTTCGGCTTTACCCCATTTTCTAGATTAGGAAACTTAAAATTTGATTAACTTAGGGATTAATGATCCATAAGTTACTTAAGCATGATTAATCACTTTAACCATGATTATGAACCAAGAACATGAACTAAAATTCATCTAGTTCCAAGAACTAGGGTTTCGGCCAAGAACTGAGTTTGGAGTTAGAAATCTCTAAAATTTCTAAACTCTTGGATTTAATCAACATACACAACCTAGAGTTAGATTCAAGTGTTTCAAACAACTTTTGAATCATAAAACTAACAAGTGCTCATACCTAGGGTTTCGGTTTTTGAAGAATCAAATAGGCTAAAGTTAGATTTTTGATCTTCTATATACTTGAATACAAGAACTATCAAGATATAATCATGAATCAAGACATGAAATGGAAACAAAACCTAAGAACTCAAAGTTAACCTAGGTTCGGCCCAGTCCAGAAATTAGAGAAAGAAATTTCTCATGATCTTGAGCTTCTAGATAATGAAAGTAGAGATGATTATAAGATCATAGCAATTGGTTTCATGTCAAAAGGATTTTTCTAGAATTAGTTATGAATTTTTCAATCTAGCTTCAAGAACTTTGAACAAATGAAGAACATGTTGATCAAAGGCATAAACTCAAAAATCTTATGAAGAGAAAAGCTTAGAATAGCAAGATTAAGAGAGACTACCTCTTGATGATCAAAGACAATGATGATTTGGATGATGTTCTTCAAGAATGTCTCATGGTGTTCTTGAGAACTTAAGGAAGAAGATGAACCAAGTTAGGGTTTCAGAACAGTTTCGGTATTTTGGGTATATCTCTCAACATACTTATCCGTTTTGGATGATCTTTATGTCGTTGGAAAGAAGAGAGAAAGATGAACAACTTTCATGTTGAAAGTTTTTCGAGATTCGAAATGGAAACCGATCATAATGGCTCTACAAAATCGGACGAGTTATGAACTCCTTAGAGCAAGAATCAAGACTTTGGAAAAAAAATGACTTAAGGAAGGAAATATCCTATTTAAATGAAGAAGCAACCAGCTTATTGAAGAAGACACAAATGCTTAATGATGAAGGAATCAAAACTTGGAGAAGAAGGAAGCAAAACTTGTTTAAGAAGCATTCAAAACTTCTTAAGGAAGTAGTCAAAACTTAATGAAGAAGATGTTGAATGCTTAATGGAGAAGATTTCAAATACTTGAAGAAGAAGACAAGGTTGGAGCCGTGTGGAGTTGGCAAGGATTTTGGGCCAATTTGTCAAATGTCATTTTGTAGGAATTGTCATACAAAGACAAGGGTATTTTGGTCATTTCACAACAAAATTAAATGTTGCCATAAATGTGCTATTAAATGCCATTTATGATAGGTTAGACTTGTCAAGAATGCTAATCAAGTTGGTCAATCCAATGTCTCTGCTACTTTGCCGACTTCCCGATCCATCTGACTCAAGCTCGCCTAAAGACATCTCATCGTATAGGCCCGCAACAAACATAATATGTTAATTTTTTTTTCAAAATTTTCAAAACTCCCAGTATCATAGTAAATATGATAAAAATATTTTTCATCTCGTTATCGATTCAAAATTTGATCTTCTGAGCAGTAAACTTTTACTGTCAGTGAAAACACAGAAAACAGCAGACCGGCTTCCGTCTGAGTTTTCAACTAAAAACTTCCTTGTAACCTTATAAAAATAAGTATAACAAGGAAATGACCTTGGTTTATCCAAAATCATTTTCTAAGTCTCGGATAAAAATATATATTTATATATTTCTTACCGATATTACGAAACAGCGAAAATCGGGGTGTTACAGTGTTACTGTGTAATTTAAATATAATTGTAAGAAATAAATAAATATCTGAATGAAATATTATTATTTTTATATAACTATTCTAAAAATAATATATTTCCTCATTTTAAAGAGAAAAAATTGATGAGAAAAATATAAAAAGATAAACATTTCAACAAGTTTAAATATTAAAAAAAATCAAATATTATTAATACAAACAAATAACTTCATATATTTTTTACGTAATTTATTATGTAAGTAATTTTTTTTTTGCACCACCCAAACGAAATAGATTATCTTAAAATAGATTTTCAGCAAGCAAACTCAAACAAAAATAGATTCTTATTGTAACATCCATAAAATTTATGCTTATTATAATCGATTATCACAATAATCGATTGTCGGTACAAACTATTTTTTCCAGCTTTCCCAAACACATTCTTAAGTGAAAATAGGAAATATTATCTGTACATTGGAGAAAGACCAGTTTTCAAAGGCACGGGTAGTCATTTTAATGTCGAAATGTTTACGCATATTCATCAAATTAATTGGTGACCTTTTTATGTACATGTTTTTCGGATCAGGACCTTGCAGTTGTATGCATATGTATACCATAGGGCAATGTCTTAAAATTATAACTAAATAAGCCTCAAGGCTTGCACTAACTTATATGACTTTGTATTGCAGAAAGATCCCACCACTTAGTAACTATGACTTGTAAAATAAAATTGAACCTCAGGAGTGACATTATATGAAATTAGAACACCGATCCTATGATATTATGTACTTGCTTGTTGAAGACATTACCATCTCATTAGAATTATGAATCCCCTTGTGAATGTCAAGTTCCCTTCCCTTATATTAAAAGACCAAGTCTTCTCCTGTCTGTTCACGCACTCCCAAGTCATAGCAGCCGTCAATGGGGCAAGCCGTGGAGCAACTGATTATAATATCTGTGACGGCAGAGGGGACCTAGCCTACTATATAATAATAATAATAATAATAATAATAATAATAATAATAATAATAATAATAATAATAATAATAATAATAATAATAATAATAATAATAATAATAATAATAATAATAATAATCCTAGGCATCTCCCGTTACCGGTCTATATGTTAAGGCCTACACTGTTACCCACACAGATCAATATTAGGTGCCAATAGCCCGTTACGAACATATCACCATATTAGCTGGCTTAAGCATCACCAAGTGGATCATAACATTAGCCTGTTTTTCACAAACCAAAATCCACAATTGTTTGTAGCCCACAAGAATTATTAGAAAAAATTCTAACATTCTCCCAATTGGGCAAAATCAATTGCGTAATTTTAATTTATAGAAAACATTTTCGAAAACGACTCTCAGGCTAATTACACATACTTAATGTGGCCACAAAACAATTGATCCCAAGATGCGACACCTAATTAAGACTCCTTCCAACAAAAGCCAAGTAATGTCGAATTATGGCGGTAGTCATATCCTTTATTGATATGGGACCTTCCATAGTTACAAACATTACCGACTCCGTTGACTAGTCATCGATGTTGAGTGTAACAAGAAAATGACATGACAATGTGATCCAACAACCATAGTGTCATTTTCTTTGTCAGTCCTCATTTTGTCTCAAATGCAAGAAGGCCAGAGAAAGTACATGGTTAATAAAAATAACCATCATGCCTCGGCTCCAACAAGGTGTTGACCACGTGCACAACGGTCCCAACAACACCAAGCTTCAATATACATAATGTTTCAGCTCAAACATGGCATCGACCACAGGCATAATGGTCCAACCGACATCGAGCCTTTAAAATACATAATGCCTCAGCTCAAACATGGCATCGACCATGGGCATAGTGGTCCCAACGACATCGAGCTTAAAAATTCACAATGCCCCAGCTCCAACATGACATTGACCACGGGCATAGTGGTCCCATAGATGTTGAGCTTTCAAAATAATAATGCCCCAGCTCCATCATGGTGTCAACCACGGGCATAGTGGTCCCAACAACACCGAGCTTAAAAATTCATAATGCTCCTTCCCCAACATGGCATCGACCACGGGCATAGTTGTCCCAATGACGTTGAGTTTCAAATTTTCGTATTTGATATACATTTACAAAAGTATATAAAACAATATTCAACTTATCATTAATTTCTCAAATTAAATGGAAAATATCACAAGAAACACCAACGTGTTCAAAAAAAAAATATTACATCATAGAGAAGAGTCACATAAAACTCAAGCTCCCACTAACCAAGCACATTATACGAACTCACAATGCCAATGTTCTCAACATGACTTTTAAACTCTAAGGCCTGAGTCCCTTGGCTAATGGAACAACTAACACAAAATCAACACAAACGTGTTTAACCATCATATTTTTATTTTCAAAATATATTTGACATTAATTGCTTCACTTCCAAATGCTTAACGCCATTTTAAGGTATCATTATTAACATAATAATTTTCAATGTGATATGTAACAACATAGCATACAACAAAATGCACAAAATTATTTTGGTTAAAGAAACTTGAAGCTATTTTGTCAAAGCATCAAATATTATGGATACATTTCATATCATGATTATGATATCATATGATTTCTAGATCAGTAAGCATCATGAGAGATCTAGGATATTCAAAAGTATTTAAATATCCAAAATATCAAAATATCCCAATCATATATTTCAGTAAATTATTTTTACTATCATTCTTGACATCAAATAATGACTAAAGTCAAAATCCTCCCAATGATGCCAAGATCCAGCCATGTTAGATTTACAAAACTCATAGTGAATCTTTAATAAATAAATTTGATAGTAAAATCATGATTTCAAGTAGGAAATCAACCAAGATAGGACATATAATAAAATCCTCGATCCATAGATATATATTAGAACTGGTATTATTTTGGTAACATAAAATTTAGTCATTAATAACACAAGTCATTTGAGGATATTATTATCCAATAAACACTCTTATTTGGGCAAGCGAGACAAATATCAAAATGCCTCTTAACTATGAATCTAGTGCATTAGACTACAACATAATTTCAAATATTGTCTCCATTGGACAAAGATATATTCAAGTCGTTGTGGCTAACACAATAGAACACAATAAGTCTAACATCTTTGTGTCTTGCAAGCGCACTTCATGGATTCACCAGAATTATGACCCATGTTAGCCTCCTTTGGGTAGGAAATCATATGTAATAATTCAGAAAATGTATCTTATAAAACAATGACAATTGTCCTTACAAACTATGTAAACGAATCACTTTCGTGATCAAGAATTCACATAGACTTCCAAAGCTAACTCATTCCAGGAGTATATCATGCCCAAAATATTAATATCCCAACATATTGATAGCAAACATATGCCACTAATTAATCAAAAATAAGACAATGTGTCTTAATAATTAAATCACAATCACATGTATCATCCAAATATCCTTGATCAAAATTAACATAGATGCATAATGACGGCAAGCTTGATATATTATGATATGCATCATAATTCAATAAATTCCATTAGGTAATAAGCTAACCAAAAGAGTAAGGTTTAAAAATCACAAGTCTCTTTCATGGTAAAAAACAATACACACTTGAAATCATTATTTCTTTCTTTTCAAAATTATTTTAGTAAAATACATTTTTCTCAGACACGTGTCTTTTAAAAAATAGAAATAATCATGCTTCCAAAACAAACTAAGCAAACATAGTTGTTACTGAAAAATGATTGTTAAGCAAAACTTGAAATGCATTAAGCTAATCAGCAAGGCAAGACATAACTTCATCTTAAATAGGACATAACAACACATTCCCCTTTGGCTAGAACATGCAACCAAGGTCGCAACCACAGTCAGAACCTCATATGAGTTAATTAATGAGCACACACTAGATTCGGAAAATTGTCTCCTTTGGGTTGACAAATTCCCTAGAACAATGCATCTCCATTAACTTCATCCACAATCTTTGATAGTGAGTTACTCAATGAGCATACATCGGGTTTAGAAATCTATCCCCTTTGGGCAGACAGATCTTCTAGACCAATGCAACTCCAATAACTTTATCACAAATTAGCTTCTAATCATAACATACAATAACCCCCTTTGGGCAGGTAATTGCACATAACAACCATAAGCATTCCTCTAATGATAAAAAGAAATCTCATCAATTAATAACGAGTCATCCCACTTTGGCGATAATCACCCACAATAATCAATGACATACTTTTACACAGGAATCAATTTCTTTTGCCTTTAATCATGATACAGTCCATAAGAAGGTGCATAAAAAATAAACACCCCTATCGATCATGAGTTTAAATTTAATAGCATTCCTCAAGTTTTTCACTGACAACAATCTAAACAAGAGCTCACAATTAAATAAATTTGCACTTTGAAAAAAAACATGATATAGGCTGAAAGTATTATATTTCATAACACCAGCCAAGCACATACATATCATGCACATATATATAAATTATGGTATATTCTCTTTCCAGTATATTATTTTCTTAATATCAGCTGGAAGAATAAATAAACTAGATACCTTTTTCAATAGAGATATTTACGCATCGGAAAATACATACAACATCAAAATCACATTTAAACAATGGATATCATTTCAAGAGGAAGAGCATAAAATAGCTCCCAAATGCTCCCCACAATCTCCAATTTAATATAGTAATAACCATGAAAGGTTATAATATAATATAAATAATCAAATTCTCAAAAGGAAACAAAATATATGCATAAGTACCAATTTAACCATCCAATGGATATTCAAGGCATAATTATTCAAGGCTTTCTAAAATGGATATTATCTCGCTTGTGATATCACATAAACACACTTGTCGAATTTATCATGCGAAAAATATTTCCAAATTTATATAATTTGTATCACTCGAAGAGAGCACAAATTCACATATATCAAATATTATTTTTCCAAATCCTTCAAGCAATTGAGCGACAATAATCACCATTAATGAAAACTAATATGATTGTGTACTAGAATTATTTTTCAAAAAATCATGCCAATAAAAGAGCTCAATAATTTGTCTCACAACATTCTAAAAGAATGTCACACTCTTGTATATAAATGCATATTTCAAAACATACATTTTAAATATTGACACACCTTTGAGAATAAAGTTCTTTACTCGTGCATTTATACAATACATCAATAACCAAAATATTTTATCACTAACCTTTGAGAGAGTGTCGCTCATCCTTGTGTGTAGAGCCAACAAAAGCTGAAGCCATATTTATGGTATACCACCGACTTTATACAACTTTTCAAATAGCTCATAGAATAAATGTTAGAGACAATTAATAAAACTCACATATATCAAATCTATATCAACAATTCCTAAAGAGAAAACAAAGTCTTTGTTCCACTTGTTATAGTTTGAGCTAGTCAAAATTTTCAATTGGAGCAAACAATTGTTTATGGAAATTAAAAGTCACTATTAAGACAATACATGAATGCATTAGAACATATAATTGCAAGATATAGCCCAAATAAAAGATGCTATCACAACGAGGCCGATATAATAGTACATTCCCCTTTGGGCATAATGCACAAACCAAGGTCACAACCAAGGTCAAAACCTCGGATGAGTTAATCAATGAGAACACGCCGAGTTCAAAAAGTTGTTCCCTTTGGGCAGACAAATTCCATAGCCCAATGCATTCCCCATTAACTCCATCCACAGTGAACTTCCAATCATAACACGCAATAACCCCTTTGGGCAGGTAACTGCATGTAATGATTAAAAACATTCCTCAAATTACAAAGAAATTTCCATCAATTGAAATAGATGGTCCCACTTTGACGGTGACTACCTATAACAACTAATGAAAACTCTTGTACATGAATCACTTTTCTCTTGCCAAACCATGACACATAAGGTACTTTATCAAAATAGCACGCATACTGACCACGTATCAATATTAACAGGATTTCATACATGTTTTGCACTTAACCAGTCTTAATGACAAGATACGTCTTAATAAATAAATATATTAAAGCATATATAAAAAACAAAGAGCATATAATCTCACAATGTCATATAGGGAGAGTGACCATCACCAAAAAAACCCAAAATATGGTAAGTTATTTTTCCAACATATTTTCCATTTAAATTTCACACATAAAAATATTAAATAATAAATTTAATATATTATTTTTATGGAAAATATTTATCGCAACGTAAAAATTATGAAATATATAATCAAGCACAGAGAGGAGAGCACAACTCAAAAAACTGTGTCAAAATAATCCTCCTGTAGGGCACACACTCTCCATGGGCCGCAAGTGGACGTGCGCTCGTAGCTGGAGCTTCATCTTCAACCTCCAGACGGGTCGACCCGCGACCAAAATGGGTCGCGCACAGGTCTGAAGCGGGTGACCTTAAAATGACCATCTTTTTGTTGTTATTTCGTGTGCTTTTTAGTGGGTTTTGTTCAGAAACAAATTTCTAATCATTATAAAGCAAAAGTCCCAATTTTTAACAACAAATTTCATGCGATTTCAATCTCCAAAGATCAAACGCGGTACAAACCTCAATGCTACTGTATTTTTCGAAATTCTCTCTCCATAGTTAACTAAAAAACATGAAAATTGTGTCAGTAGATCCATAAAATCATGCTCTACAAAAGCCCTATGGTATTGAGTTCCAATTTTTGAAAAACGTTGTTTGAGAAAACACAAAATAAAAACGAAAATCATCCAAAATTGGAACCATAAAAGCAAAAAAATAATAATGATATCAAGTCCTAACTCATATAATGATGGCTCTGATACCAAATGTAAAATAAAATTGAACCTCATGAGTGACATTATATGAAATTGAACACCGATCCTACGATACTATGTACTTACTTGTTGAAGACATGACCACATTAGAATTATGAATCCCCTCCTGAATGTCAAGTTCCCTTCCCTTAAATTGAAAGACCAAGTTTTCCCCTGCCTCTTCACGCACTCCCAAGTCACAGCCGTCAATGGGGCAAGCCGTGGAGCAATTGATTATAATATCTCTGTGATGACAGAGGGGACCCAGCCTACTATATATATAATAATAATAATGACCCTAGGCACCTCCAATGACGAGCCTATAGGTTAAGGCCTACACTGTCACCCACACAGATCAATATTAGGTGCTAATAGCCTGTTACGAACAGATCACCATATTAGCGGACTTAAGCATCATCAAATGGATCATAACATTAGCCCGTTTTTCACAAACCAAAAACCACAATTGATTGCAGCCCACAAGAATTATTAGAAAAAATTATAACATGACTCCCCCTTCTATCTTAGGGAACTGTGGAAATGGTTCTAACAGGTAAAATATGACCAAAATCTTACCATTTTCATCAAAATTCCAAGTACAAGACAAAATAGTTGAGACATGAACCTGGTTTTATTACTTTGTTTTGTTTTTCCGGTTCATTTGCTATTTTTTTTCTTTCAATAATGATATTCCTGATTTTGACCCCTTTGATAACCCACTTTTGTCTGAAAAGGAATGCTGCTGGTGGACATCAATTGGGATGAACTTGGATTTGGTCTTGTTCCAACAGACTACATGTATGTCATGAAATGCGCAAAAGGAGAAAATTTTCACAAGGGACTCTCATTCGCTATGGAAATATTGAGCTAAGCCCTTCAGCTGGGATCTTAAATTATGGACAGGTTAAAAGAGCACAATACACACAAAGTTGATTTCTGATATGCTCATATGAGCATTTAGTTAGAAAAAACTACTCCCTTACAAAAACAACACACTCTCATTCTTTATGATTTTGTGTGTGTACTTTCCTTTTCTTCCTTGATTAACGAACTCAAACATTTAAAAAAAAACCAGTCTGGGTGGATTTTTTTTCCCTTGTGCGAGTAAACTTTTCTTCTGATATTTCACAAATTAACTAAACTCTAGCTAAAGCCTCACACACACAAATATATATAGGGAATCTTAAAAACAATATATATATATATATATATATATATATATATATATATATGTGTGTGTGTGTGTGTGTGTGTGTGTGTGTGTGTGTGTGTGTGTGTGTGTGTGTGTGTGGTTGTATTTAGAGAATCTTTGAGGGGCTAAAGGCATACAGGACTGAAGATGGGCGTATACTTCTGTTTAGACCAGAAGAGAATGCTAAGCGCATGAGGATAGGTGCAGATAGGTTGTGTATGCCATCCCCATCCATTGAGCAGTTTGTTGACGCTGTAAAGCTGTCAAAGTTGATGCAAGTTTCTAGAAAAATCAATAGTTTTGTAGAAGCAAGAGTCATTAACTAATATTCTAGAAATTTCGTTCTAGGTAAATTATGATTACAATCTAGAAACAAATGAATAAGTAAATCATGAAATATCTAGAGAAAACAAATTTGCCTATAAGAGGCGGTGCATCATGCCTGTAAATAGGCATTAGACATTCAATTTGTAGATGGACAATTGAGAGCTAATAAACATTCCTCTAGTTCAAAAGTCGCACGCCTGCTACTAGCCTACTAGCAACTAAAGCCATCTTTACTATCCCAGCTATCTTTAAAAAACTATCAGTGGCATCAGAGCTACGTTCGGTCATTCACTGGACGTAGATACATTACCCAAGTACTTCAGAAAAATTTCTCATCTATCCTAGACTACTTCTAAAATTTTCTAGAGTCCTGGCAGACACAACTCAACTATCATCTATACCTGTCCCAATTTTCACAGGAGAAAACTATGACTTTTGGAGCGTAAACATGACGACATATTTTTGCTTCCAAGAACTATGGGACATCATAGAAGACGGATTTACTACTCCCCAAGACACTTCAACTCTTACTATAGCTCAAAAGAAAGAGTTGAAGGAAAACAAGCAAAAAGATTCGAATGCATTATTCATTCTGCAACAAGCGGTATCCGACACTATCTTTCAAGAATTATGGGAGCAACTAGTGCTAAGGAAGCATGGAGTACTCTAAAGGAGGAGTTTCACGACAGTGACAAGGTACGTACCATCAAACTTCAAACTCTAAGACGGGAGTTTGAATTAATTAAAATGAAGGAGTCTGAGACCATAAAAGACTATTATTCCAAGATAAAAGAAATAGTAAATCAAATGAAGGCCTATGGGGAAAATATTCTTGACAAGAGAGTTGTCGAGAAAATTCTAATTTCTATTCCCCAAAGGTATGATGCAATCGTAACAACGAATGAGCAAGCCAAAGATCTGTCTACCTTGACGGTGACAGAACTAGTAGGCTCTCTTGAAGCCTATGAGCAATGATTGAGTAGGCATGATGAAGGTTCAGTTGAAAATGCCTTTCAATCAAAGCTCAAATTACGGTCTCAGAATGAAAGATGAAACGATAAAAATAATAATGGTACACGAAATTTTAGAAGCAAAGAAAATTCTAGAGGTTTCTCTAGAAGCAATAAATATCCTCCATGCGGTATCTTCAAGAGGACAAATCATGCCGAAAAAGATTGTCGATACAGTTGAAAGCCACAATGTCGACATTGCAAGAGACTTGGACATGCGGAGAAGAACTGTTACAGCAAGAATAAACTTCAAGCAAATTTTGTCGAAGATCAAGACTATGAGCAGCATCAATGTAACGGCCCGATTTTCAGATATGCTGTATTAACGGTAAAGATATATTTATTTATATTTTTATCTGAGACTTAGGAAATGATTTTGGAGAAAACAAAATCATATCTAGAAACTACTCTATGGTAGGAAACTCTGGTTAAAATTTGGGTTTAAAATTCAGACGGAAATCGATCTGTGTTTTTACTGACAGTATAATTTTATACCAGCAGAAAACCCTAACTTGACCCGTAACTGAAATTTGTAGATTTTTTATATTATGTTCGTGAGGAATCATACTTTCCATATTTATGATCAGAAATAAAATATTATGTTTATTCGGATGAATTTTGGTAAAAGTTCGGTCGAAAAATAGTCGGTGTTTTCACTGACAGTAAGATTTTAATGATCAGAAAACCTAATTTTGACTCGTGAACTAAATGGTTTATGTTTAAAACATATTTCCAACGAGTTGGGTTATTTTGAAAATTTTCGATTGAAAAACAGACAAACCCTAATCAGGAAACCGACGAAGTCGTAAACGGAACTGCAAAGACCCGTCAAGATGATGAACAACGAGTCATACATGATGACTCATGGAAGATGAGTCACCGAGCATTTATGAGCATTAAATGCTAGTAATCATGACTTTTAGGTAAAATGACCAAAATAACCCCAAGCTTTCGCGGTTATTAACAAGGCACATCTACGCACTCTTAACCACTCATTTTACATGGTTGTAAACCTCTCACATCTCCTCAATTTCGTGCAGCCATATATACTAAACCATACCTATTTCATTTTGCTTTCGTTTCATCATTTTCCCCTCAAAAACCGAATTCGGGTAAATGACGGAGCTGCGTACGGGATTTGAGGGAACCACTAATGGATGGGATCAATGAGTCATGGATGACACATTAGATGTGGCCCAAAATCAGCCACACCTACATTAATTGTGAGCCACATACTTTTTAACCCTAGTTAGTAACATAACCCTAGTTAAGTTAACAATTAGCAATGGTTAAGCTTATATTAATTTAATATTCACAAAACCCATTAATTGGACTCTAAGGAACCAAAAAAAGCCTAAGATCTATCCTATTTAAACCCCAAACCGCAGCAGCAACCCCCTCCACATTTCTCACTTCATCTTTTCCATTTCTTCTTCATTTTTCTTCAAAAACTCCATTGTTGTTCTTGCACAACTTGATCATTCTTTCACTTTATTTCATTATTTAGAGGTAAACCCTCACTTATATGATGTTAGTTATCTTCCTCATATTCATAACTCTCTTTATCACCCACTACTTCGGATTAGAGGAGAAGAATTGAGAGAGAAACCTCAATAGTTACAAGAAGCCTTTGTTGGAAGCTTTGAAACCTAGTTGGAGCAGTCTCAGGGAGAGAGTCACGAAACACTGTTCAACCGTTGGATCATTCTAAAATTCTAGAAGAAGGTTCAAGACTTGTGGTTCTTCATATCCAACGTTCAGAATATGGAAATAACCTCCAGAATGGGAGATATGAAGCTCAGACATTAGGCCTAGGAGGTGAGAAACTCAACCCGGATACCATCTAAGCTGTCACCAAAGAATTGAGATCTCAGATGTTTTAACCGTTGGATCGGGCTGAAACTTTGGGAGAAGGTTTAGGAAGGATAGTTATTCATTGTCACAGTTCGGTTTTCTAAACAAAACTCTGTGGCCAGAGGAATGGATCTCGAATTGTAGCCCTGTTTTGGTAACTTTTCCCTAGGATTCATTAGCTTATTTTGAATCCTATTTTCCCTAAGTCCAGCAGTAGTTCTCGTAAGGTTTTCCATCGATTTTGTCTCTTGATTCAAATAGATTTATTTATTTGAAACCCTATTGTTGATTCGGTTGGTATTTGGTGTTTCCGGCGAATTGTGTTACTCGTACGTGTAATCGGGACGGAAAGTGGAATGGTGGATGTGTAAGGATGGATGGTGGCAGATTTGTGGATGTTGTTGGACAGCGTGCTGAGGTTATTGGCAGTAGCATGGATGCATTCGGAGCTTGTACAGGAAAGCACGCACGTCAATCAGGTGGGGGAAAGAATCATTCTACCGTCGGAATCGATAAGTAGTATATTCTTTAATAATTGTGTAGGGCGACCTAAACCCTACTAGTAGTTGAGTAATCGACAAGACTAAAATCACATTGGAAACCTTTTCTGTAAAACCAATGGTGATTCGGGGATTGTAGGTTTACCGACGTTAGGATGATTTTATCTTAGGTTGATTGAATTTATTATTATTATTGAATTGCTTATGTGATATTTTGTGGTATTTGAATATTTATGATTGTCTGTGTTATACATGATCTGCCTGGTTTTAATATTTGTGCTTAGTGGATTTAAGCAAATATATATGTTTTTCGAGATATAATTGTTGGTTTGGGTGTGAGGATAAATGGTGACTTAGAGGTGCCTAGCCTAAACTAATTATTTCAAAGAGGAGTGGTAACATAGAACATGTGTTGAGGTTTTGATGGAAGGTTAAGGCACTAGGTTGTTATTAATGTGGGTCGATGAGGTTCGTATATTTGCATTGTTATTCACAACCATGTGTTGGGAACACACGAGGTCCGAAGTTCTCGTGGGATCGTCCCAACTGAGATTTAAAATGTGCAGCTATTCCCTAACGGGAACGGGGGAATAGTATCATTCTGGGAATGAGCATCCTAACGGGAATGGGGGTGTGCACCGGTTTTTAGGGACGCGTTGCTTGGACGACTGACTAACATCCCTAACGGGAATGGGGATGCGTGACAGGATTGGTAGAGGCAACGTCAGTATCAAAGTTTAGTTGTATGAGATTGAGGTAGAGGATGATACATTAATTTGAGGATGATTTGTTAGTTAGGTATGTTGTTTGTCTGTGACGTTTATTGTATAATATGCTATGACTCTTTTCCACTTTTGATGATAGAAATGTTTCTTATCCCCTATATCTTTCTGTATGTTGCATTTTATTTATTATGTGATCGTACGAGAAGACTCTGTGGAGGAGCTTGATACTGAGGAACTGGATGGGATTCCATATGAATCAGATGCGGGAGAATGAGCTGTGGGCTCCAACGATGTTGTTTAGTGTCTAGGGCCAGTGAGTCTTATAAGACGTTTTATATTTCCGCAAATGTTAGTTTGTTTTAAGATGCCTGTTAGGGATCCTACTGACGAGATACCCTAAACAGTGTTTTGATAACTCTGATGCAAGACATATATGGTGTATGTATTATATATATATATATATATATATATATATATATATATATATATATATATATATATATATATATATATATATATATATATATATATATATAATATGTTTATAAGTTAAGTTTTTAATTTTTACGTGTATTGGAATACACGTTTAACGTTAAGAGCGCGATTAAATAATTAAATAATAAGGTTTTAATTTAATGGCACAAAGGGGCACAATGGGGTGTCTCAATCAACATGATCATGAGCAACATATTTTCTATGCAACCTAAGACTCTAGTGATGAAATGGGTGGAAACTGGTACTTGGACAGCGGCTGTAGCAATCACATGGCAAAAGATGGGAGCATCTTCAAGGATATTGATGACTCTGTCAAAGTTAAAGGCACCGTTATGGTGGAGACGAAGAAAGGTACGCGATTTTTCAAAGATGTCCTACTAGTTCCCAATCTCAAAGAAAATCTCTTGAGCATTGGTGAAATGATGGAGAAAGGCTACGCTCTCCACTTTAAAAGAGACACATGCACGATATATGACAACAAAAAAAAAAAAGGCAGGAGATAGCTCAAGTTAAAATGGAGAAAAGAAACCGAAGTTTTTCAATAAGCTTCAAATATACTACTAACATTGCCATGAAAGTGCAAGTTGATGATTCATGGCTATAGCATCGGAGATTTTGCCATTTCAACACTCATGCCTTAAAGCTTCAATATAAGAAAGGTATGATGAGAAATCTTCCATGCCTCAAAGAAAACAACGAAGCATGTGAATGATGTCTTCTTGGCAAGCAATATAGACTACCCTTCTTAACTAACCGAGAAGTGATCGTGGCAAGGAGTATAACTCTCGCGAGTTTGACAAGTTCTGTGAAGATGAAGGCATTGAGCGTCAGCTTACAGTAACATACACTCCGCAACAAAATGGAGTGTCCGAAAGAAAAAATCACACTATCATGGAGATGGGAAGATCGATGCTGAAGGAGAAAGGTCTACCAAACACTTTCTGGGCTGAAGCAGTTTACACTGCTATTTATATTCTCAACAGGTGTCCAACCAAGACAGTTCAAGATAAAACTCCCTTTGAAGCTTGGAGCGGAAGAAAGTGTTGTTTTGGCTTCAACGACTCGGGGGGGGGGGGGGGGGGTTAATTGAGTTTTCTTAAAATCTTTCCTTTTTTAAAACTTTTCACAAAACTTTACTTTTCAGAGTTGCGGATTTGTGGCCTCAGGATCTTATGAAAAATCAATGAATGGTTTTTATATAAAATCTTGAATTAGAAGATGATGAAGATAAGAAAGATTAATTCAGAATAGGTTCGGGTTCAAAACTCAATAATAACAAAATATAGAAACTGATTAAACCTTTAAAGATTAAGAACAAGTTATACAAGTTTCAGATACAAGCATTAACAATCAAGAACAAACTTGCAGATTTCAGTTTCAGTCTTAGTTCAGTTTCAACAATTAAGAATGGTTTTGATCAACTCAGTTTTGAACGCAGATAACACAGACTTGATTACAATCAGTCTCAGGTTTCAATACAGTTTATACAAATCGAGAACAGAAATTATATTGAACTTTAAAGATCAAAATCATAGGTTCTTGATCGTAAACAGAAAGTAAAGAGTCTGAGTTTAGAGATACCACACAACCATATTTATCCTGGTCCAGTCACCACCACTATGACGTACATCCAGTCCCCACTCCACCTGTGGGTTTTCACACACTAACATAATAAGCTTTAGCCAAGTAGCTTGAAAAATCTTTACACCACAGAGCACTCCTTCACCTCGAGATACCACACTCTTGTGAAGAGCCTCAATGTTCTTCCTTAGGGATACCTCACCCTAATCACTCAGAGAGACTCCCTATCTCTTTACAATCAAATAAAAACGAAAAATTGATTCCTCACTCTCAATAGTCAGATAAACAAATTGAAGCACTTATGAGAACAAAACACTCTTTTTCACAATAAGCTCAAGAAAGATGATGAACGATTTTCACAATTGATCTCTCAAAATGATTTCGTAAACTTTCTGATATGTGATCTTGTGATCTCGTAAAAAGTGTTCCTTTGATCCCTCTATATATAGAAAAGAAGTTATAGTTGTTGGGATCAATCAAAACAGATTCGAATCTGATAACAAAATCTGTTTTCTTGATTCTGGTTCTTGAAATAAGATTCTACATCGGTTCTTAGTGCCTTCGCGTCCATCTTGAAAATAAGCGCATCCATCTAGCCATTTTGAATTAAGATTTTACATCGGACGAGCTCCATATGCCACGTCATTGGATGGATCTTCTCGTTAAGAACTTAGCAAGTCCAAAGGCTTGAGTGGACGAGCGCTTCTGTCACTTGTGTGGACGAGCACTTCTGTCACTTTAGTAGACGAGCGCTTGTATCACTTTAGTGGACGAGCACTTCTGTCACTTTCTTGGACGAGTGCATCTGTCGCTTTAGTGGACGAGCACATCTGTCACTTTAGTGGACGAGCACTTCTGTCACTTTAGTGGACGAGCACTTCTGTCACTTTAGTGGACGAGCGCTTCTGTCACTTGTGTTGGACGAGCACTTATATTACTTGCGTTGGACGAGCGCTTCTTATTTCTAAAAATCATTTTCATTAACGAAAAACTTATTCCTTTTAATTCCGGTTATGAAAATTGATTTTCTTCATGCATCTTTTTAAATGAGCTATTTGTGAATAAGAGATTTCATCTCTTACAAATCCTCTAAGACTTAGATCTAATTTCTCCTTTAAGCTCTTGTCTTGATGATTCCTTGATCTTTGTCTTTGCTCTTTGATTCCTTCATGTAGCTCTTTTGATTTCTTCAAGTTCTTCCTTGAATATTCTCCTTTAATTGCTCACTAAACTTGTTGATTACTGCTTGATACCTATCTTTGCAATTTGACACTAAAACACTTGCATACACATTAAGTTGTATTTGTCATATATCAAAATCTCTAAGTCATTGAGTCTAACAGAAAGCAATCATCCAAACATCTAAGAGTTTTTAGATCCATTTGCTACATTCATATTCCCGATGTAAAGAGACACAAGCTGGAAGATAAGATAGTACAAGGCATCTTGTTGGGATATAGCACACAGTCAAAAGGCTATCGTGTTTACAATTTGGAAACAAAAAAGCTTGCCATCAGCCGAGATGTTGAAGTTGATGAAAACGCTGCTTGGAATTGGGATGAAGAAAAAGTTGTCAAAAGTAGCATCTCCACACCAATGCAGTAATCCCAAGAAACTGAAGAAGTTGAAGAAGAAATAGTATAAGAATCAGGTACGCCTCCTTCACCTCCACAAGAACAAACTTCTTCACCAGAGTCTACTCCAGTACGAGTAAGATCTTTGGTGGATATATACGAAACTTGCAACTTGGCCATACTAGAACCTGAAAGCATTGAAGAAGCATCAAAGCAAGAAGTATAGGTCAAGGCAATGGAGGATGAGATAAAAATGATCGAGAAGAATAACACGTGGGAGCTATTAGACTGCCCAATTGATAAAGACATCATTGGAGTTAAATGGGTTTATAAGACGAAGCTTAACCCTGATGGCACCATACAAAAGCACAAGGCAAGACTAGTTGCCAAGGGTTACTCACAACAGCCAGGAATCGACTACAATGAGACATTTGCCCCTGTCGCTCGTCTAGATACAATAAGAACTTTAATAGCTCTTGCCGCACAAAAGGAGTGGAAGATTTATCAACTAGATGTTAAATCCGTTTTTCTCAATGGCGTGCTTCAAGATGAGGACTATGTGGAGCAACCACAAGGCTTTGTGAGCAATGGAAATGAAAACAAAGTGCTAAGGCTAAGGAAAGCTTTATATGGCCTGAAGCAAGCTCCTCGAAAAAGATTTATTCGAAAAAGCTTTATAAGACTAATTAGAGTTGATTGAAAAGTTTCGTGATCTTAACCTAATCATGGACGTAAGTCAAAAGAAAATTTGTGTAGGAATGATCAAGATCTCTACTGGATTAATGGAAGAGATCAGAGAACAACAAGCCGCTGATACCTGTCTTCAAGAGAAGAAGAAGTTAATGGAACAAGGAAAGGCTACTGAGTTTAGCTTAGGACCAGATAACATCTTAAGGTGCAATGGACAAGTCTGTGTACCCGATAATACTGAGATGAAAAAGATGATTCTGGAGAAATCATGAGACACCCCGTTGTGCCCCGGTGTTTTATTAGCTTAAAACTTTATTAATTTATCAACTTTCATGTATGTCTTCAAAAATTTGTAGAAAATCCTATGATGATTACTTTTGAGTTCTAACAATTTTCTATATCTCTCTACTGCTGTAGGATCATGGATCCAAGAGTATGTAAAATTTTGAAACCCCTAACCTATGTATCTATTTTGGGCCGAATCTACCCACAAAATGGGTTAGATGATTTTGATTCATTTTCAAGTTATGACAATTTTACCTAGCTCTACACTACTCTAAGGTTATGGATCTAAGAGTATGTGAAATTTTGAAACTTCTAGCCTATTTTTCTAGCTTGGGCTGAATCCACTAAGCACAATATTAACAACCAGGCAGATCATGCATAACATAACACCAGAAAATATTCCAACACCACAATATATCACATAAGCAATTCAATAATAATCATAAATTCAATCAACCTCAGATAAGATAAAATCATCCTAACGTCGATAAACCTACAATCCCCGAATCACCATTGGTTTAACAGAAAAGGTTTCTAATAGGATTTTGGTCTTGTCGATTACTTGACTACTAGTAGGGTTTAGGTCGCCCTACACAATTATCATATAATCTACTACTTATCGATTCCGACGATAGGTTGATTCTTTCCCCCACCTGGGTTATCACCGAAATTCCGAATTCATCGTTCCTCGTTATCACGCCACATTTTAATAGTTTCTCCTTCAACCAAACAATACAACTATAATTAATTAACAAAATCACCCTTATCATAGAATAGCTAGGTTTCGGGCTTAAATACAAATATAGGTTAGAAAATTTAGTTGGACTTAAGCTCTTAGATTTAAATTATATACATACTAGAGAGCTTAAATCAAGCATTTAGATTTTTAAAAATGAAACAAAAACACTAAACCCCTTTTCTAACATAGGTTCGGCCCACTCACACAATTAGGGAAGGAAAAAGATTTTGATCACATGCTCTTGGATAATGAAAGTAGTGATCATAACTAGATCATAGAAATTGGTTTCACATTTTTAGGATTTTTCTACCATTTTCTAGAATTCTTTAAAGTTATAGATCTAAGAAAATAAAATCATAAAATAGAATGAAAATGACTTCAAATAGGAGAATAGATGATCAATGATCATCATATTACCTCAAGTGATGATGGAAATGGAAAGAAGATGATGATCTTGATGCACTTCACAAGGATGCGCCTAGAGCTCTTGAAAATAGAGTTTATGTTATGAATGATGAAGAAGAAGAAATGAAGGAGAAGAGATTGTGGGGGTGTTTGAGACACCCCGCTGTGACTCTTTGTGTCATTAGATTAAAACCTCATTATTTAATTACTTAATCACACACTTAACGTGAAAATACGTAAACATTAAAACTTAACTTATAAAGTATACAACTTCATCTAGAATGACATATCAAAATATAAGTATATTATGCATATGACAAAACACTGTTGAGGATATCCTATCAGTAGGATCCCTCACAGGCATATACTTAGACAAAAAGTTAAACAATGGAAAACATAATAAAAATACACCTCATGGAACGCACTGGCCATAACTAACTAGACCCTAATCACCATGGGTCACAGCTCGTCCTCCAGCCTCCGGTTCGTAGGGAGTTCCATCCAAAGCATCCTGGTTACACTCATCCACAGGGTCTTCTCGTACAATTCCACAAGGAGATAAAATACAAAATACAGAAATATACAGGGGATAAGAAACCGTTATATCATCAAAAAGTGGAAAAGAGTCTTGTCACAGACAATCAACACACATAACTAACGAATCATCCTCAGGATAATATATATCATCCTCTACCCTTACTCTCAGGCAATCTTACACGTTATTCTAACGTAACCACTCTAATCATGTCACCATATCTTTACGTGATCGTGGCCACTACCACTCCTATCACCATCCCTCATTTGCATCGGGGCACACCCTCATTCCCGTTAGGATGTTCCACCTAGTGCACACCTCCATTCCCGTTAAGGTGTTCCACCCCCATTCCCGTTAAGGTGGAAGTGATCTTGTGAGGACTCTTTATTTTACGTGTATTATATTACCAATACACGGTGTATTATATTACCAATACACAAAAGTGTTTTACTTGTATTATATTACCAATACATGGTGTATTATATTACCAATACACAGAAATATTTTACGTGTATTACCAATACACGGTGTATTATATTACCAATACATGGTGTATTATATTACCAATACACGGTGTATTATATTACCAATACACAGAAGTGTTTTACGTGTATTATATTACCAATACACGGTGTATTATATTACCAATACACAAATGTTTTACATGTATTACCAATACACGATGTGTTATATTACCAATACACAGAAGTGTTTTACGTGTATTATATCACCAATACACGGTGTATTATATTACCAATACACATAAGTGTTTTACGTGTATTATATTACCAATACACGGTGTATTATATTACCAATACACAGACGTCCTTACGTATTATATTACCAATTCACTTTTGTCTTTGTGTATTATATTACCAATACACTTTTGTCCTTGTGTATTATATTACCAATACACGGTTGTGGACAACAACACCTGTACTTGAATCTCACCAACGCATTTTAACATCTTAGTGCCTTAACCTTCCATTAGAACTTGACACATATTCTATGCCATAACACCTCTTTAACATTCCTCATCTAAGTTAGGCACTTCTAAATCATCGTTATCCTCACACCCAAAACAATCATCTCTAAGACAACATATATATCTTTGCTTAAAAATCCACTAAGCATAATTATAAAAACCAGGCAGATCATGCATAACACAATATCAATCAAAATATTCCCATATTACCAACATAGCACAAAATCAATTCAACAAAGGTAATACAATCAAATCAACCATCAAGAATATAAAGATCAACCTAATGTCAATAAACCTACAATCCCCGAATCGCCATTGGTTTTTCAGAAAAGGTTTCCAATGTGATTTTGGTCTTGTCGATTGGTCGACTACTAGTAGGGTTTAGGTCGCCCTACACAATTATTATATAATGTACTACTTATCGATTCCGACGATAGGTTGATTCTTTCCCCCACCTGGGTTATCACCGAACTCCCGAACTCGAAGCTCCTCGTCGTCACACCACAAAGTATTAACTCTACCTTCTGTGAAGGTAAGGAGATTAGATGCTCGAAGAGGTATACCACGAACGTCCTCGTTTCCTCTGTGATGGAAGTCTAAGGTTATGAAACATGAAATCATGAGTTAAAACTCAATCAAAGAACACTAACCACAAAGTTTAGGTTCGGTTCATACAATAAACTAGGAAACCTTGGATTTAGCATAGGAAAATAAAGCAAGAAAATATTTTAAACTTTCCAATTCCTTGGATTTAGCATCCTTATACATCAAGAAGCCTTAATCCATGATCACTTTGGAGAAACATCAACTAAGAAGCAATGTCTTAAACTACTTAAAGTTTAGGCTTTTACATGAAAATGTGTAAAATATTTAAACTTTTCCAATCACTTAAACCTAACATCCTTTACAAAGGAGCCCTTGGTCATGATCATCTTTGAATAGAACTCAAATACAAGTCCATAAAAGCAAAGTTAAACAAAACCCACCAAAACCAAAAAGCATGGTTTTGGCCTCATCAAGAAAATAGGGTTAGAAATTTTTGTTTTACACAACCTTTTAGTATATTGTATTAGAAGTAAAAATAGGAACATAGAAATTGGTTTCAACTCAAACGGAGTTTTCTACCATTTTTAAGAGATTTTAGAAGTTTGAAAGCTTAAAGGAAACTTAAAGCAAAACTATGAACATAAAGACAAGAACTTGAAAAAATAGACAACATAGGATCATTACCCTCAACAATATGAAGAACTTTGATGAAGAACTTAAAGTAAAAAGCTTGATAAAAAGATGAACTTTAGAAGAGAGAAGAAGAAGAGATGTAATAAGGTGTAAAGGTAAGAAAATGGAGGAAAAGTGGTGAAGTGTGGAAATGAAGAGTATTTATAGAGAGTGAGAGAGAGGGGCACGGTTTTGGGGAGGAAAAAGAAGAGAAAAAGAAGGTTTGCTTGTAGGGAAAGAAAGAAGGTAAGGTGTGGTAAGGTGGAGGTATGGTTGGAGAGAGAATGTAAGAAAATGTGAGATTTTGAAAAAAGTCAAGATTCACTTTTGAGACGTGTCATAGCCTTCACATCAAGTCACTCCATGTCACTTCATCCTCTTGATGCTCTGCTCCATTGCGTATCAGATGACTTCCCCGATCGTATTTCCCGATGATTTCACCCGGGAAATCCCTGAGATTTGGCCCCGAACAAGATTTTTCGAAAAACTCCAAACCCACACAAAACATCATAAAAATACTAACCATCTCGTTCACAAGTCAAAATTAGGTTTTCTGCATAGTAAACTTGTACCGGCAGTGAAAACGCAGACCGCCTTTCGTCTGAATTTTCAACCGAAAATTTTACCGTAACCCTCTACCATAAATTAGACTATGAATATGATTTTATTTTACTCAAAAACACTTTCTAACTCTCATATTTAAAATATAATTTAATTATATTTTAACTGGTTGAACAGCATAATTAAAATCAGACTGTTACATTACTACCCCTCTTAAAAGAAAATTCCGTCCTCGGAATTTCTTAACTCGAAACTAGACCTCATCTTGTATCTTGATCTAAAAATCCCATATTATATTTCCCATCGTTGTCTTTCCCAGAGGTGACAACAGTAACTTCATAACAGAATTCATTCTTGTATTGTTCTATTTATCCTCAAAACAATTCATCACTACATTATATTCATTGTACTTAATATTTCACCTTGATCTATCATCTTTGAAGGACATAATTAAAACTTAATCCTTTCCTTCTTCTTACTACTGATCCACTAGAGGACCTTATTTTATCATCTAACTCCCGCAATTAACATCAAAATCCATCTCAACATCTAACTTCTACAATTAACACCGCAATCAATACTACCCTAACTTCCTACTTAATGTATCCATTCACAGTCTTAGATCCTTGTAGCGTATTCCACTATTCTAGATTATATCAAAATCACACATCTTAATCCTCAAAAGAACATTATTGCACCTCTTAATGCAATTAAAACCAAAAGAAGTTATCTTTCCTGCTCATATTCATCTTAGGTAAAACTACTATAGGTACTTTTCCTTTAATCTTCCAAATTCATACCATACATACTAACTACGAGTATTTGATCATTACCTTAGACTCTCTTAGTAATATTATGCCTCAATCAACATTTGACGTATAGTAATTGCCTCACTCACTGATATTGATCTTAAGGGTTCACATCCTACCAGTCACAACTATACCTCAACAAAAATCTCATCACTTTCTTGTCTATCATGATACTTAGACAAACAGACAAAGTCTACCAAATATCAAATACATACCTCGTATAAGATCCCCAGATTGAGAGGATTCAGCTCCCCTCACAGTAAACACTCTCCCAGTGGCCTGAGGTCTAGCCATCTGCAGTCCTGCGGCTAGAACTCCTTTTTCCAGCTCCTCCTCTCTGAACACTGGCTCCTCTATCATCAGCTACCGACTGCTGCATACCAACGTTAGTTATCGTGTTCGGACTCACTACTCAACTTCTAAGCATAGTCAATATCGGATGTGGATTCAACTAGACAAGGCCAGTAACAACATCCTAAACCTTGCAGTCCTTGATTCTGATCGGACATAACCCATAGTCCGTTTTAGAACCAAACTGCTCTGATACCAAAATGAGACACCCCGTTGTGCCTCTTTGTGTCATTAGATTAAAACCTCATTATTTAATTACTTAATCGCACGCTTAACGTGAAAATACGTAAAAATTAAAACTTAACTTATAAAGTATAAAACTTCATCTAGAATGGCATATCACAATATAAGTATAGTATGCATATTACAAAACACTGTTGAGGATATCCTATCAGTAGGATCCCTCACAGGCATATACTTAGACAAAAAGTTAAACAGCGGAAAACATAATAAAAATACGCATCATGGAACGCACTGGCCATAACTAACTAGACCCTAATCACCATGGGTCACAGCTCGTCCTCCAGCCTCCGGTTCATAGGGAGTTCCATCCAAAGCCTCCTGGTTACGCTCATCCACAGGGTCTTCTCATACAACTCCACAAGGAGATAAAATACAAAATATAGAAATATACAGGGGATAAGAAACAGTTCTATCATCAAAAAGCGGAAGAGAGTCATAGTAAATTATACAGTAATTGTCACAGACAATCAACACACATAATTAACGAATCATCCTTAGGTTAATATATATCATCCTCTACCCTTACACTCAGACAATCTAACACGTTATTTTAATGTAACCTCTAATCATGACACCATATCTTTACGTGATCGTGGCCACTACCACTCCTGTCACCATCCCTCATTTGCATCGGGGCACACCCTCATTCCCGTTAGGATGTTCCACCTAGTGCACACCTCCATTCCCGTTAAGGTGTTCCACCCCCATTCCCATTAAGGTGGAAGTGATCTTGTGAGGACTCTTGATTTTACGTGTATTATATTACCAATACACGGTGTATTATATTACCAATACACAGAAGTGTTTTACGTGTATTATATTACCAATACACGGTGTATTATATTACCAATACACAGAAATGTTTTACGTGTATTACCAATACATGGTGTATTATATTACCAATACACAGAAGTGTTTTACGTGTATTATATTACCAATACACGGTGTATTATTACCAATACACAAAAGTGTTTTACGTGTATTATATTACCAATACACGGTGTATTATATTACCAATACACAGAAATGTTTTACGGGTATTACCAATACACGGTGTATTACATTACCAATATTACCAATACACGGTGTATTATATTACCAATACACAGAAGTGTTTTACGTGTATTATATTACCAATACACGGTGTATTATATTTCCAATACACAGATGTCCTTACGTATTATATTACCAATACACTTTTGTCTTTGTGTATTATATTACCAATACACTTTTGTCCTTGTGTATTATATTACCAATACACGGTTGTGGACAACAACACCAGTACTTGAATCTCACCAACCCGTTTTAACATCTTAGTGCATTAACCTTCCATTAGAACTTGACACATATTCTATGCCATAACACCTCTTTAACATTCCTCATCTAAGTTAGGCACTTCTAAATCATCGTTATCCTCACACCCAAAACAATCATCTCTTAGACAACATATATATCTTTGCTTAAAAATTCACTAAGCATAATAATAAAAACCAGACAGATCATGCATAACACTATATCAATCAAAATATTCCCATATTACCAACATAGCACAAAATCAATTCAATAAAGGTAATAAAATCAAATCAACCATCAAGAATATAAAGATCAACCTAATGTCAATAAACCTACAATCCCCGAATCGCCATTGGTTTTTCAGAAAAGGTTTCCAATGTGATTTTGGTCTTGTCGATTAGTCGACTACTAGTAGGGTTTAGGTTGCCCTACACAATTATTATATAGTGTACTAATTATCGATTCCGACGATAGGTTGATTCTTTCCCCCACCTGGGTTATCACCGAACTCCCGAACTCGAAGCTCCTCGTCGTCACACCACAAAGTATTAACTCTACCTTCTGTGAAGGTAAGGAGATTAGATGCTCGAAGAGGTATACCACGAACGTCCTCGTTTCCACCGTGATGGAAGTCTAAGGTTACGAAACATGAAATCATGAGTTAAAACTCAATCAAATAACACTAACCACAAGGTATAGGTTCGGTTCATACAATAAACTAGGATTAGGGGTTTCCGAAATTTATGCGACTCTTGGATTTATGATCCTTAAGTGCTAGAAGTTCATAAACAACAATATTTTAACAAAGTTGAATTAAAAATCCCACTAAGTACTTGACTTAGGGTTTCGGAAAAGCATAGATAAATAGCTAGGAATTTCTAAATTTTCCAATCTCTTTAGGTTAGCATCCATACATAGTAAGGAGCTTGAAACCATGATCATTTTGGAAATGGAAAAATCAAATGTCTTAGACCATGAACCCTTAGGTTCGGCCTTAACAAGTTTGTGAGGTTAGAGATCTTTAAATCATCCAATCTTTTGGACATAGCATCCTTTAACATGAAGGAGCTTTAATCCATAATCATCTTGGAAAACAAAATAAAATAACACATCCTAGGTCAAATGTTACATTCGGCCATCATAGGAAAATAGAGCAAGAAAATATTTTAAACTTTCCAATTCCTTGGATTTAGCATCCTTATACATCAAGAAGCCTTAATCCATGATCACTTTGGAGAAACATCAACTAAGCATCAATGTCTTAAACTACTTAAAGTTTAGGCTTTTACATGAAAATGTGTAAAATCTCTAAACTTTTCCAATCACTTAAACCTAACATCCTTTAGTACAAAGGAGCCCTTGGTCATGATCATCTTGGAATAGAACTCAAATACACGTCCATACAAGCAAAGTTAAACAAAACCCACCAAAACCAAAAAGCATGGTTTCAGCCTCATCAAGAAAATAGGGTTAGAAATTTTTGTTTTACACAAACTTTTAGTATGTTGTATTAGTAGTAAAAATAGGAACATAGAAATTGGTTTCAACTCAAACGGAGTTTTCTACCATTTTTAAGAGATTTTAGAAGTTTGAAAGCTTAAAGGAAACTTAAAGCAAAACTATGAACATAAAGACAAGAACTTGAAAAAATAGACAACATAGGATCATTACCCTCAACAATATGAAGAACTTTGATGAAGAACTTAAAGTAAAAGGCTTGATAAAAAGATGAACTTTAGAAGAGAGAAGAAGAAGAGATGTAATAAGGTGTAAAGGTGAGAAAATGGAGGGAAAGTGAAGTGTGGAAATGAAGAGTATTTATAGAGAGTGAGAGAGAGGGGCACGGTTTTGGGGAGGAGAAAGAAGAGAAAAAGAAGGTTTGCTTGTAGGGAAAGAAAGAAGGTAAGGTGTGGTAAGGTGGAGGTTTGGTGTGGAGGTATGGTTGGAGAGAAAATGTAAGAAAAGGTGAGATTTTGAAAAAAGTCAAGATTCACTTTTGAGATGTGTCATAGCCTTCACATAAGTCACTCCATGTCACTTCATCCTCTTGATGCTCTGCTCCATTGCATATCAGATGACTTCCCCGATCGTATTTCCCAACGATTTCATCTGGGAAATCCCTGAGATTTGGCCCCGAACAAGATTTTTCGAAAAACTCCAAAACCACACAAAACATCATAAAAATACTAACCGTCTCGTTCACGAGTCAAAATTAGGTTTTCTGCACAGTAATCTTGTATCGACAGTGAAAATGCAGACCGACTTTCGTCTAAATTTTCAACCGAAAATTTTACCGTAACCCTCTACCATAAAGTAGACTATGAATATGATTTTATTTTAATCAAAAACACTTTTTAACTCTCAAATTTAAAATATAATTTAATTATATTTTAACCGGTTGAACATCATAATTAAAATCAGGCTGTTACAGTGTTAACGTTGGTTTTTGGTTGGTGTCCAAAAGTCCCTTTGTTACAAATAATTAAAAATCAAGCGAGTATGGGACCTACGAGTTATGCGGTAATCTCGTCAAAACGTGTGTATGTATTGTCTGCCAAGTATGAATTTGACTAGTTAGTCAAATCTAGTAATATACTGGCAAAGACTTGATGCTATTACAAGTGCATAAGTTTAGGAAAAAAACAGATGTACCGATTATTGTCAATAATGAAACTTGACAACGAAATCGTTTATATTTTGAAAAGGGGAATTTGAAATTTAAAAGGAGGAAGTAGTTTTATATGTAGAAAATAACTCCTTGATTGAACTAAGTTTTTTATAATAAAAGAAGAAACATAAGTTTAAAAAGAAAGTTAAGTAGAGTAGAATCTAAATGATACAACTTTTAAGAAGTAAATGAGTTTAACAGAAGAACATAAGAGAAATGCTAGAAATGAGTAAGAATAAATGAAGAAATTGAACAGAAGAAATGAAAATGGCATCGAATTTTGCAATTGTATTGCAATAAGAAGGATGGAGGGAATACTTGAATGTAATCCGTCAATCTGCTGTGTGATCGAGATGTGTAGGATGTGTATCACGTAACCTCTCTAGATAATGGAAATAGTTTCTGAAATACTAAGTCATTAAATATGAATACTTGGCATGAAGTAAAATTTAGATTTGAAATGTAAGAACACTAAAAATGAATTAATATTGAAAAGGTATTATTTATTTATTAAAGTTGATGAAGAACAATTTCTGGAAAATTGAATTGAAACGAATGAAAATGTTAATTTAAGCAAAAGATGTCAAAAACTAGGAACTACTTATAATATTAGAGTAAAGGAAAACTGGATTAAACAAGTATTAATTTGTAGAAAAATAATGAAGTTTAAAGAAATAACTTGAAGATGATTATAAATAAACTCGAAAATGCATGAAGAAATATTGAAGAAATATTAAAAGTCAATAAAAATTAACATAGGAATAAGATGAATCCACCATCACAATATTGATGGTAGTAAAATAAAGAAGTGTAAGAACACTGTGAAGAACATGATGAATAAACTAGAAAGTATTTGACGAACTTGAAGGAAATGAACCAATATTGTATTGAAATTGAACATTGTATTGATGATAACATGGTGGAAAGAGTACTTGAGTTAATCCACCAGTCTGCTGTGTGATCGAGACGTGTAGGATGTTTCAAGTTCCAACCCTTATTACATTGTAATAACTAATATTTATAGGCAAAAAAAATAATTACCTAGTAGTAACTTCCTATCTAAATGACTGCCACGTATCTTGGCAGTTCTCTAAATTTCAAATTTAAACCTCTTGTCAAACAACTCTGATAACTGCTCAATTTCTTAAACCGTTCCGCATCAACTTGATTGTCTTTGACGGTCTGGCTGCTTGACAACTTATCTTGCTAATGCCTTGTCAGTCTTGAGGACTTAGCCATTTTCACACTTCTCTGTACGTTTGACAACTCTTCTTAATACTTTGTCAAAAAGCTAGGTTGTCAATTTATCCTTTCTGTCTACCAGTATTTTCTTGTCAACTAAATATTTTCAATACTTAGAAAATATTAGTCATTACTCTGATTCCTTCGTCAGCCTGTCGAAATGTATCTGTCAATAATCAGAAATTTCACCCTTAACAGATGCCCCCCAAGTTTTGATTTTCAACGGCCTTGTTTGTCTGACATGTCAATTGAAGAACTTCTTGTCAACCCCACACTTGTCAATTCTTCTATAATCTTCTGAATTCGACATTCTTCTTTATGTCAATTTTTTCTGTCAACTTTCCGTCTGTCGACTTAGCACTTGTCAACTTTCTTTTAGCCAAAACAATATATATCAATTTTGGGACTTCTTTCTCAATTTTTATGTAGCCTCTTTCTGTCTGTCTAACGAAAGCTCAAATTTGAAAATACGCTCCTAACAGATGCCCCCCAAGTTTTGTCTTTCGACGGCTTAGGGAGAGAGGCAAAACTTCAACAATTGCCAATCTTGATGCCATCAATCCTCCTGAACAACCAATTCATTCTTCACCAACTCCTCAACAAACTCTAATTCTCAGTAACATCTTCCACCTCTTTCGACAGACACCTTGTCTACTGTCGTCAAAACAGTGAAATTTCCTGCCTCTAAACTTGAAAACTTAGTTTATTTTTTTTTTCAGAGGCTGGTCATTAGAATTCATCAAGATCTTCCCATTTTTCAAATTTGACAGGGTAAGATTCGAGTGATTATCAAGTTGTCAAGTTTATGTAAGAGTTGAAATCCCTTTTCAAGCATCTACTTGACATCCTATGTTCAGATTCAGTCGTCCATTCGACCATGGCCAATCTTCTCCAACAACTAAATCCAATTAAGAACAATCTGCCAACTTCAAGCAGGGGCACTTTGGTTTCTGTCCAAGACTACTTTGATGGTCTGACAGACAAATTGTCAACCATCAATGACGTTATGTCCCCTTTTGAAGTCGAAGAAATCAGTAGGGATAATATGTTGGGGACTCTACGCACCATGAAGGCCACAAGAGAACAAGAGATTCATGCCATTACTGACAACGTCAAAGCTGACTTGGCAGTAGACAAAGTGATTGCTGACTTAGAAGTTGCTTTAACTCAAGCTAAAGAGAAAAAACCTCAACTTGCAAAAACTCTGTCGGCCAGCAAAGAAAAGGTCAATCAAATTGATGGTGAATCTAAAAAGTCAGGGGTGACTGCCAGGACTATCGTCAACATTCTAATAGCCATGCAATCTGAATATTTGGCAGCCAAGACTGACAGAGAGGCTCTGGAGAAGGCTTGGGAAGAAATCAGAAATTCTCAATCTTAGTTTAGCTTACATTTATTTTTTGTGTATGTCAACTGAACATCTTTTTAACTTATCTTTTTGAATGGTCATAATTCGACACACATCTGTGTATGCCAACCATCACTTTCCAGCCCACTCTTTTAGGAATAAGTTACCTTAAATTGACAGGATGTATTTTTGACAATGGATAATTGTATTTCCAAATCAATGAATAAACTTATGTTCTATCTCATTTACTGTCAATTTTTATTTCCAACATTGTCGGTTTATATTCCTTCAAATACTTGCCATTAATTGACTTAATTTTCGAGGCAGTATCAACATTGACAAGTGCATAAGCATTCCCAGAAAATTCTTTATCAATTCTAAATGGTCCTTCCCATTTATGTGACCATTTGCCATATTCTCAACAACTTTTATCCATGGGCAATATGACTTTCCACACCAGATCATCTACCTTATATGATTTGAACTTAACTCGACTATCATAGAACTTTGCAATTCTTTCCTTTTGCTGAATCAAATTTTCTAATGCAATCAATCTTTCATCAATTAACTCATCCAATTCTTCTAGCATCGCATTCCAGTATTGGCTGGTAGGCAAGTCATTTTGCCTTTGAATGCGAGTAGATTGAAGATTGATTCCGATAGGCAACATAGGATCATGTCCGTAAGTTAACCCATATGGTGAAGTTCCTGTCGCCTGCCTGGGTGAATTTCTATATGCCCACAGTATTTGATCAAGAGTATTTTGCCAATTCTTAGGTTGTCGACCCACATGTTTTTTTTATAAGACTAATAATGATCTTATTTATGGCCTCAACTTGGCCATTAGCTTGCGCATAGTATGGTGTAGACATGAGCATTTTTATATGCCTAGAACCAGCGCATTCCACAACTTTCTTGCCGATGAATACTGACCCTTGATCTGTTGTCAACGTTTGGGGTATGCCAAATCGACAAACTATATGATATTCAATAAAATCAATTACGTGTTGTTGGGTAACTGCTTTAAGGCAAACTGCTTCCACCCATATCCACTCCAATTAGAATGAATTGATGTCCTTTCGATGAAGTAGGATGTATCTGACCAATCAAATCCAAAGCCCACCCTCTGAATGGCCAAGGCTTGACAATAGAATGCAATTCGCTGGCCGGTACATTTTGTATATGGGCATGTTTCTGACATTGTTCACAAGACTTGGCAAACAAAATGCAATCTTTAATCATAGTTGGCCAATAATACAAACTTCGTCGAAGAACCCATTTCATTTTGTCTCATGCCTGATGGGCTCCACATATGCCCTCATGGACTTCTGATAGAGCCAAATAAGCATCTTGCTCACTCAGGCACTTGTGTAGAGTCTCGTCAACATACATTCAATATAAAAGTCCTCCTTGCAATATGTAATTCAATGCCTTATATTTCATTTTCCTATCTACCTTCTGACTTGGATTTTCCAAATATTCAATTATTGGCAACCTCCAGTCATTAGGCAGAATTACATTATTAACAAAAATATCTCTTTCTTCTAATGGATATAATAATTCTCTGATTTCCATTAGTCCCGATAAAGTCTTTTGAGATATCTTGTAACCTATGGCAATTCGAGACAACTCATTAGCCTCTTGATTTAAATTTCTGGGAATATACTTGACAATTACGTCATCGAATTTCTTCATCAACTTACTAGCTACGATACAATATTTTATCAAGTTGTAGTTGACACACTTATATTCTTGAGTAAGTTGTTTGAAAACCAATTGAGAATCCCCAAAGATATGCACATTTCGTGCTTTTATTTCTATTAGTATCTCTAATCCGACAATCAAAGCTTCATATTCAGCTTCATTGTTGGAACATGGATGCTTAAGTTCAAACATGAACTTAGTAGGAGTTCCTTGTGGAGTCACGATTAAGATTCCTACTCCACTACCTCCTTGATGCCTTGATCCGTCAAAATAAAGTTTCCAGGGTTGTAAACTGACAACATTTATTTCTGGCACATCTAATCCTGGATGGTCTACCAAGAAGTCAGCTACTGCCTGTCCTTTGACAGCTTTAGATGGTACGTATTGTAAAGAATATTCTGACAAAGCAATGGTCCATTTACCGATACATCCATTAAGGACTGGTTTTGACAACATATACTTTATAACATCAGTTTTGGAAATAACGAATACATTACATGGCATCAGATAATATTTAAGTTTTGTACAAGAAAAATACAATGCTAGACATAACTTCTCTATTGCACTATATCTTCTTTCAGCATCATTGAGGACTCTGCTTAGATCATCATCCTGGACCAATAGACATCCTATAGTATCTTCAGATGCTGATATGTACAACTTCAACGGTCGACGAGGCACTGCTGGCATCATGACCGGTGGATTGTCCCATATGAAGCTTTGCTCTTCTTTCAACTTGACCAACGGTGCAAATACTCTTGTTCTTCCTGACAGATTTGATATAAACCTTCTTAGAAAGTCAACCTTTCCTTGGAAGGATTGTAGTTCCTTTTTATCTGTCGGTGCTGAGGCTTCCATAACCGCTTTGGCTTTATTTTTGTCCACCTCAATTAATTTTTTGTGAACTAGGAAGCCTAAAAATTTGGCAGCTGACACTCCAAAGCTACACTTCTCTGGGTTCATTTTGAGGTTGTGTCTTCTCATCCTTTCAAACCCTTGCTTCAGGTTCTCCAAGTGGTCATCTTTGGTTTTGGATTTGACAACCACGTCATCAATATATACTTCTATGAACTTTCCAATCACATCATGGAAAATCGTGTTCATTGCTCGTTGATAGGTGGCTCCTGCATTCTTTAAACCGAAAGGCATGACAACCCATTCATATGTCCCAATTCATCTAATAAATTATTGTTAGATTCATTTCCAATTTTAATTTCCTTAATTTCAGAATCAGATAATTTGTAAGGGGTAATTAAAGGTTTATTCAATTTTGTATTTATTTTCAAAGAAGAAACTTCTTTTGAAGGTGGTGTATCAAAATCATCAGATGTACTGGCAACTTGATACAACAACTGATTTGTATAATTTAGTTGGTGTTGAATATTTTTGATGTCATATCTTGTCGGATTTTGAACAACTAGAGTTTTGTCATATTCTTTCATGGATTTAAAAGGAGAAGCAGTAATTTCAATGTTATCGACATTTGGAATTGTGATTTCTTCCAAAGGTGGAATAACTGAAATTACTTCTTTGCCCTTCGCCGTTTTCCAAATTTTCTTTGCAGAATTCAAAGTTTTTAATTCTAAATTTTGAAAACAGTGATTTTGAAACCATTCGAAGTAGGGAATAGTGTCGTCCTCTACCTCCTCCAAATAAGACAAATAACTTTCACGATATTGTCTTATTTCAGACTGGGAAAATGAAGAAAAGAACCATTTTCGTTTTTCTTCATACTCAGGTTTTAAAAAATCTTTTTGAATTTTTTGTTTGTCAACAATAAATTTTGTAAGAACAAAAATTTGATTTGGAGTTTCAAATGCTTGATTTATTTCAGATAGAGTCGGAGACTCTCTCTGAACTTCATCTTGTTGAATATTAGGTTGAACATTCTGAGGTGTTGCAACCCTATATTCAGGTTGAGGTATAACAGGATGATCTCTCACTCCTATTAATCTCAAAGAATGGAATGAATCCATTGATCTTCGTGAATTGTTTGAATTAGTTTGTTTAGATCCTTCAGGACAAGTCGTAAAAGACCTTGTTGAATTGCTTCTATTGAAAGGAGCAAAACTAATTGAAACATTTCCTGAGGAATATTCAATGGGTATTGACATTACAGAAGGTTCTGGCTCTTCTGGAGGCAGAATTTCCTGTAGATTCCATTCTAGATTTCTCGAGACTTCATTATGGTTGAGTCTTCGAGGTGTCACAGCATTTGATTTATTTAAAATTACTTGATAAGTTCAAATCGGACTTTATCATCAAAACTGCTGAATATACCATCAAAGTAGACAAAACTCAAGAATCTTTAAATCTCTTGAATTTGTCTATGTTGAAGGAACATAAACAAAAATACAAGTTTTTGCACATTGGTTTAATTCAAGTTGCTATTAAACCATTACACAGACTAGGCATAGACACCCTTGTGTGTGTATGTCTAAGAGATACTCGACCTGCTAGGTTCGAGGATCAAATTTTGTCCATCATTGAGACAAATCTCCATGATGGTCCCACTTTCTTTAATAATTTTCCAAATTATACTATGTCTTTAGAAAGTCTTGGTAAAAATAAACATAATATAAAATTGGACATTAAAATAAAGGAAGGAATTTGGAATCCCAATTCCTACCCGATGACTGTAATATATAAAATATATTATAAAGCCATGAGAACGAATATTTCGCCAAAGGCATTGAACATATCTTCCAAAGAAGATACTTTGCTTTTGCAAGTAAATTATCTCCTAGGCAACCACAACTTAAATAGCCTGCTGGGGGGCATTCCGAGAAGTGGAAATTAGACAAAACGAAAATTATTTTCTAGTTTATTTCTATTAAATAAAGTGCAATAAACTTGGGTTTTATGAAGAATTTCGAATTTGGGTGTTTAGTGGGAGGAATCTTGTTGGTTTGCATACCAATAGTAACTCCTTTAAGTTTTTAGCCTTTTTTATGTTTTGTTAATTATGTGGGAGTTACACTTTTAATTTGAGAAATAAGTGTGGCTGCTACATAATGATAGAGAGAGGGTAATAAGTCACTATTAAGTGGTTGAGTTAAGTGTGAGTTTAGTAAGTCATGAATAGGCTAGTTATGTGGGGGTTGTGGAATCATTGGGAAGACAAAGGGTGAAGCCAAATGTTGGCAGTCACACCCCTATATGTAACATGCCTAAACACATGAATAAAGAACTTGGATGTTGAAATTGGATTGAAATCCATTTGTGAGGGAATTGTCTCTCTTTGGTTCTTGGTTGAGCCATCTTGTTCTTATCAAGAATCCACAATTCTTGTGGCGAACCTCACTTGGCTTATCAAAACTCTTGTTTTGTGGCGCCATCATCATCTTCTTACTCATCCATTTTATTTCTTTCTTCACGTTAAGCTTGGTTACAAAGTGTTACACGAATTTGTGTCTAAAAATTCAACCAAAAAGATCATCAAAGGCAACCTCACCATTTGGTTGTCATCAAGTGGTATCAAAGCTTAGGCTTTGGTTGAATTTTTTTTTGAGTTCTGTTCTTCTTCTTCTACCTTTCTTCTTTTCTTCTTTTAAACCCAAAAAAAAATTATTTTCTTGTTTCTGTTTGAAGGGAATTATTGTGTTATTATGTTCATCTTCTTGCTGCCCAAAATCAACAAAAAAAAAAATCGAAAAAAAAAGGAAATACATTTGTGTTTCTCTTTGCAAGCTTTTGTCTAGTGTGTTGTATGAATTAAAAAAAAATCGAAAAAAAAAGAGAGAGGAAAACAACACCTAGAATTTCAAGAAAAAAGAGAAGAGAAAAAGTTATATTTGGGCCATTTGAGTTCTTGAAATATTTCCCTTCTTTCTTGTTTCATTATTGTCAAAGATTTTCCTTTCTAGCCTTTCCTTTTGTTTCCTTTGTTTTAATAAGTTTTGTGATTTTTGTTACTTGATTTTTGGATTTTTGTGTGGATTGTGTTTGACTCCTCTAAGGCCTAAAAGAGAACAATTGAGTGGAAAAAGGCAAGAGTGAAAATTACATCTTGTGTGGAAAAAGCCAATTGAGTGAAATATACATTGTGTGCACTTGGTGAATGGATTGGTTCTTACATATATATTTTGTTATTTTCTAACTTGTATTCTTTGCTATGTTGCGATTTGAAAATTTTGACTATGTGCAAGAACATAGGAAAGAGGTTGAAGAGTGGATCCGGCAAATGCATGAGAGGCGTGACAAGAAGATGAGAGAGAACGAAAAAAAGAGGTTGAGAAAAGAGGAAAGAATGAAAAGACAAACAGAAAGTTTTGAAGACCATGTGAAGAAGTTGGTGGAAGATTCCAACAAGAAAGAGAATGAGAAGAAAGAGAGAGAGAAAGTAAAACAAGAGAATGAGGCAAAAGCAAAAGAGAGTGAAAAGAAAAGTGATGATCAAAAGGAAGAAGAAAAAGAGAGTGAAAAGAAGAGTGATGATAAAGAGAAAAATAGTGTGAAAAATAATGAGAAAAATAGTGCGGAAATAATTGAGAAAAAAGAGACTTATTTGGAAACAAAAAGTGAAGATAAGAGGGTTTTAATTTCAAGGCAGCCCCGATGCATATTTTATTGCAAGAATTTTCATTTGGTTGCTAACCCTTCTAATGATCTCTTTTTGCCTAGTGATGTTGTAACTATTTTGCAAAAATTTGGAAATCTCATCCAAAAGGAAGTACCCCATGGTTTGGAAACTTGTATGATTTCCAAAATGCTCAACAAATCACCCACTCTTGCTTTACCTCCTATTGAGATATATTTTGAACTTAAGTCTAAAGCACCCAATGTGATTGTGAGGAATACTTTAGATGGACCACCAATATCTAATTTTGGTGATGAAGATTGTTTCAATTCGAGGTCGAATTCACTCAAAGAATGAGGGGATGATATGAGCCAAGGGGGGGCAAGTCAACTTGTCATCAAGAATGATATGAGCCCAATAAGGAGCATGGACCAAGGAGCACTAAAAGGACTTGGTGGGTCTAAGACAAGAGCAAGAGCCAAGAAAGCCCAAGAAGTTCTAAACCAAATAGTGTCAACCTTGATGGAAAAAAGCCCAAGTTCAAGTCTTGATGGAGTGGAGGACAAAATGGTTACTTATCTCATCCAACTTGAAGACCCATGATGGGCTTGGACATCCACTTCCCATATTATCATTTTCTAGTTTATTTCTATTAAATAAAATGCAATAAACTTGGGTTTTATGAAGAATTTCGAATTTGGGTGCATAGTGGGAGGAATCTTGTTGGTTTGCATACCAATAGTAACTCCTTTAAGTTTTTAGCCTTTTTTATGTTTTGTTAATTATGTGGGAGTTACACTTTTAATTTGAGAAATAAGTGTGGCTGCTACATAATGATAGAGAGAGGGTAATAAGTCACTATTAAGTGGTTGAGTTAAGTGTGAGTTTAGTAAGTCATGAATAGGCTAGTTATGTGGGGGTTATGGAATCATTGGGAAGACAAAGGGTGAAGCCAAATGTTGGCAGCCACACCCCTATATGTAACATGCCTAAACACATGAATAAATAACTTTGATGTTGAATTTGGATTAAATCCATTTGTGAGGGAATTGTCTCTCTTTGGTTCTTGGTTGAGCCATCTTGTTCTTATCAAGAATCCACGATTCTTGTGGCGAACCTCACTTGGCTTATCAAAACTCTTGTTTTGTGGTGCCATCATCATCTTCTTACTCATCCATTTTATTTCTTTCTTCACTTTAATCTTGGTTACAAAGTGTTACACGAATTTGTGTCTAAAAATTCAACCAAAAAGATCATCAAAGGCAACCTCACCATTTGGTTGTCATCATTTTTGGGGAAGTTTAAACCAAGCTCTAGGAACCAAGTTACGCTTAAGAGCTTATCATCTTCAAACTGATGGACAAACCGAGAGGACGATTCAATTGTTAGAAGACTTGTTGAGAGCATGTGTCTTAGACTACCGAGGAAGTTGGGATGACCTTTTGTCGCTTATTGAATTCACATACAACAACAGTTTTCACTCAAGTAGAGGGATGGCACCCTATGAGGCCTTATACGGAAGGAAGTGTCAAACACCTGTGTGTTGGTATCAATATGGAGAAAGCACAATTTTAGGACCTGAAATTGTGCAGCAAACAACAGAAAAGGTTAAACAAATCCGTGAAAGGATGAGAACGGCACAAAGCATGCAGAAGAGTTACTCTGATCAGAGGAGACGACCCTTTGAATTCCAAGAGGGAGAACATGTATTTTTGAGAGTCACACCCACGACTGGGGTAGGTAGGGTTTTAAAATCTAGAAAACTCACTCCAAAATTTATTGGACCTTACCAAATTTTTCGCCGTATTGGTCCAATAGCCTATCAAATTGCTTTACCACCTTTTCTTTCAAATATTTATAGTGTTTTCCATGTCTCAAAATTGAGGAAGTATATTCCTGATCCATCTCATATAATTGAACCCGATGAAGTGCAATTAAAAGAAAACTTGTCTTATGAGACTTCATCTGTGCGAATCGAGGATAAGAGGATTAAGCAGCTCAGGGGTAAACGAATTTCCTTAGTCAAGGTTATTTGGAATGAGACAACGTGAGAAGCAACATGGGAAGCTGAGGACAAGATGAAGTTACAGTATCTTGATCTTTTTCCAGGTGCGTAATTTCGAGGACGAAATTTTTTTTAGTGGGGTAGTAATATAAGTCCCTGATTTATGTTGTTTTCTGTATCGTTAAATAAATATATGTTTATATTTTTATCTGAGATCTATAAAATGATTTTGGTTGAAACAAAATCATATTTAGACTCGAATTCATGATGAAAGCCTAAGGTTAAATTTTGGGTTGAAAATTCAGATGAAACTCGGTCTGCGTTTTCACAGACAATAAGATTTTACTAGTCAGAAAACCTAATTTTGACCTGATAATGAAACGATAAATTTTCTTATCACTTTTTAAGTGATATAGGCCTTTTTAATAATTTTTCTCTAAAATAAAATATTATATTTGGTTCGGGTGAAGTTTCAAGTTAAATTAGTTGCGGAAAACCTAAATCGGGAGAATAATGGAGTCGAAATCGGAACTACGGAGACTGAACCGGACACCGGTCCAGGGCTGGAAAAGTGTTACAAGGTTGTGGTGAGTATGGTGAGTGACCCATGACTCACCACAAGTCATCATTATTTTCAAAAATATCTTAGATATTTTGTTAGGAAAAGACTAAAATGCCCCTAAGTATAATTAGAAACCTCAAAAATACCCTTATGACTCACCCACCTTACCCCCTCACTCTCTTCTACTCATGGAAGCCACCCCCCCCCCCCGTCCTCCCCTCTCATACTCTCTCATTTGGTTCATCAACTACACTTACACTTAGAGAAAACAAAAGAAAAACCTAAGTTCTTAAGGGTTTCTTTGCAAGTTTGGATCAATCTCTTCGATTTTCCTTCATCTTCAAGAGGTAACCTCTCTTGCTCTATGATCATGAGCCATCATATTCCATTTCTTTCCATTGAATCATGTCCAAAACTCATTTTTCATCAACTTTCATGTATGTCTTCAAATATTTTGTAGAAAAGCCTATGATGATTACTTTTGAGTTCTAACAATTTTCTATATCTCTCTACTGCTCTAGGATCATGGATCCAAGAGTATGTAAAATTTTGAAACCCCTAACCTATGTATCTATTTTGGGTCGAATCTACCCACAAAATGGGTTAGATGATTTTGATTCATTTTCAAGTTATGACAATTGTCCCTAGCTCTACACTACTCTAAGGTTATGGATCTAAGAGTATGTGAAATTTTGAAACTTCTAGCCTATTTTTCTAGCTTGGGCTGAATCCATACCCTTAGGAACTTGTAGTTTTTTTTTCAAAGTTTAATTAGTTATGTGTTGTTTTGTGAAGGTTTGTGTTAGTAGTTGTTGTTTGGAGTCTTGTGAAGGAAGCTGAGAACTACGAGATCGATTTCAGAAGAAAAATCCACACTTTAAGGTAAGGGGAGTTTGCCTGAGGAGCTTCGATAACTATGTGTATAAATTGTTTGGTGTGTCTGTAACTATTTATGATAGTTTTTGGTGTGTATTTTAAATTATTGCTTAATATTCGGTGATGCATGATTTATCTATGAAAGCATGCTATAGATTGTGATGTGTGAATTTATTTATTAGTTGTGAAAGCATGTGATAAATTATTTTGAATGGAATTTTCTGTTGATTTTGTGACTGGCTGGAAGCCTGACATCGGTCAATGCTCATTGGAAATTAAGGGTAAAATGTTAAGAAAGTTTAAGGAAAACATTATGTTTTTTAAAATTTGTGGATTTAATTTTAAGGTAAAAATAATAATATTTTAAGGAGTTTTAATGAAAGAATAAGTTAACGAGTGACAACAAGTGCGTAACCGTGAAAAAAATTCACTTTTGCATTTTTATTCGAAAACCACAGGAAAATGGAAATAAATATTAATTTTAAGAAAATGTATTTTAAAAATTGTTTTAAGGTTGATGATAAATAACTTTTCAAGAAATAAGGGTTTTGTTTGCCTAACGGCATTATGAGGAAAGATGATCTTTTTATGTGAGAAAAATAAATGTGTCAAAAATGATTTTCAAAGGGTTAACGGATTTTCGGAAATAAAAATAAAGGAATTGAGGAAAATAAAGGAAAGGATAAGGACCTAGATTGTCGAGACGTTGGGCTAGTGTTCCTAAGAGGAAATTGTACTTTGGAGGTGGAAAGAATTTTAATATCTGAGGAAGGGTAGTCGGGAGCTTTAAGCCTCGACAGAGGAAAAACGAACAAACAAAGAACAGTTACGATAACAACGGGTTTTACATGCATAGTCTGATAAATATGCCATTTTAGGCAGACGTGCCTTGTGTATCGAGCTACAATTTCACAAAGGGTGAATTGGGTAAATTGGTTAGTTACGGACCAAAGATAAATTCTAGGGTCTTTGGGTCTTAGGGACATTCGGGCTTCGAACATCCAGCGAATACTCGGGGCCTTGCAACCTCGGGTCGTGGAATTCGGTTACCAGGCATGAATGTACTCAATAGAGAACTATTCCAATATTATTTTAGGTGCTCAATCGTGCTAAGAATATTATAACATCTGCTTTAAGCCGTGATGAGTTTTTCAGGGTTTCAAATTGCAAATCAGCAAAGGAGATGTGGGATACATTGCAAGTAACACATGAAGGAACCATAGATGTGAAAAGGGAAAGAATGAACACATTGACACATGAATATGAGTTATTTCGAATGAATCGAGGAGAACCAATGGAGGTTATGCAAAAGCGACTCTCACACATTGTGAATCAATTGGCTGCACTTGGAAAGACAATCTCCAATGAAGATCAAGTTAACAAAGTCATGATATGCCTAGGTAGAGAATGACAACCTAAAGTAACTGCAAATTCAGAATATAAAGACCTTTCAACAATGTCAATTGCAGCGCTCTTTGGAAAGCTACAAGAACATGAAATGGAGTTGACTAGATTGAAGTTAAGTGAAGAAGAAGACAAGAACAATAGAATTGTCACATTCAAAGCTGTAAAATCTACAAAGGCTGATAGAAAGCTTAAGAAGGAAAAGAAACTTAAACGTGCATACATAGATCGGGGGGATAATAATCTTGGCTCAACGAATGATTCCAATGATGAAAAATCAAACGTGTGCTTAACTGCTCATCTTCATAAAGAAGATGATGAGGTAAATGATTCTGACCTTGATGAATTACCTTCTTATGATGAATTGCAAAATGCTTTTGAAGAAATTCATAAAGAATCCATTAGACTTGCTAGATTGCTAATTAAGTCTAAGAAAACCATCACATTCCTAGAAGATAAAAATTCTATTTTAAACAAAGAACTAGATGAATTAAAAACAGAAAATTATGCTGTAAAAGAAAGGTTGGCTACTGTGTTGGAACCACCTATATGCTCTAATTGTTCTAAGTGTTATACATTGACTAAAGAAGTTGAAAAACTGAAAAATGACTTAGCCAAGTTCACAAATGGTAGAGATAACTTGAATGCTTTATTAGGACAGCAAAAGTGTGTTTATAATAAGGCTGGAATAGGCTATGAACCTAAGATACATGAGAAATCTTTCAAGAAATTTTTTGCTGCACCTAAGACATCAAACACACCATTTGTAAAATACAACTTTTGTGCTAGAAAAGGTCACACAGCTTCTATATGGCAATACAAAAAATCAGCATACAATAAATCTAAGTATATGGGTTCCTAAAGGAACTATTGCTTCAACTAACCATGAAGGACCCAAGAAAAGTTGGGTACCTATAGAAAAAACATGAAATTATGTTTTGTAGGTGTGGTGGAAGGTCAAGAGCAAAAATTGGAATCATGACATAGAGCCTTCTCCAAACACAAAATGGGTAACAATAAAGAAATAACATTGATTGAATATGTTTTCTAATTATCATTATTAATGTATGATTGTGAATCTTTGTGTTGACTTATATATCATTGGATGATATGTCCACATTGTTGTATTAAAGTTATTTGATTAATGTTGGAATAATCATATGGCTTTTGTTTCACAAATTGAATCTAAGAAAATTGATGAAGCCTTAAATGATTTGTTTTGCTTGCTATGCAACAATTAACTTTGAACATGATCCCTATCATAAGAACTTTTATTCAAAGTAGAGAAATTGAGATTGAATATGTTGATACAACAAAATAACTTGCTGATATTTTTACTAAGCCCTTGAACAAGGAAAGCTTCTTTTTCATTAGAAGAGAATTGGGCATAATTGATCAATCCTATATCTAATCTCTAAAGAAACAAAAGAAAATCAAAAAGGAACAATTTTGGATGGACGCATTTTTTTTTTTGATTTATCCCTGCATCTATCCCTCTATCATGAACAAATTTATATGCTATGTTTGAATTTTTAAGTGCCTGCCTTCTCTATTGCTTCGAATGTTTCTTTTCTTTACCTTTTTGATAATGCCAAAGGGGGAGGAAAAAGTATGATATAAAGAAAGGGGATAATAACAAATTATACATGCATATGTTGAGGGGGAGCATATAAACTTACATGATTAATGGGAAGTAAATCAAATTCTGCTCTAATAATATTTTTTTTTGCTCTGATATACTTCTGCTCTGATACCATGATATAAATCCGTCAAAAACACTTAGCTTCTGCTACACTTATACTCTGATCTTATAATTTGTTAGACGATTTGTCATAATTAAAAAGGGGAAGTTTGTTAGACTCAATGACTTTGAGATTTTGATATACGACAAATACAATTTAATGTGTATGCAAGTGTTTTAGTGTCAAATTGCAAAGACGGGTGTCAAGCAGTGATCAATAAGTTCATTAAGAAAATTCAAGGAAAATATTCAAGGAAGAACTTGAAGAAATCAAAAGAGCTACATGGAGGAATCAAACAGCAAAGACAAAGATCAAGGAATCATCAAGACAAAAGCTTAACGGAGAAATTAGATTTAACTCTTAGATGATTTGTAAGAGAAAGAAATCTCTTAGTCACAAAATAGCTCAAGTAAAAAGATTCATGAAGAAAATCAATTTTCATAACCTGCATTAAAAGGAATAAGTTTTCGTTAATGAAACTGATTTTTGGAAATAAGATTTCATAAGAAGCGCTCGTCTAACACAAGTAATAGAAGTGCTCGTCCACTAAAGTGACAAAAGTGCTCGTCCACTAAAGTGACAAAAGTGCTCGTCCACTAAAGCGATACAAGCGCTCGTCCACTAAAGTGATAGAAGTGTTCATCCACTAAAGTGACAGAAGCGCTCATCCACACAAGTCTTTGGACTTGCTAAGAAGCTCCGCCCAATGACGTGGCATATGGAGCTCGTCTACTAATTGGAGCTCGTCCAATTACTTTGTGTTTTAGTACTTCTGTCTGCTGACGTGGGTAGATGGACGTGAATGCTATAAGAACCGATGTAGAATCTTATTTCAAGAACCAAGAATCAAGAAAACAGATTATGTTATCATACTCAAATCTGTTTTGATTGATCCTAACAACTATAACTTGTTTCCTATATATAGAGGGATCAAAGGAACACTTTTACAATATATCATAACAACAGAACAATACACATATCATTCATCATCTTTCTTGAAGCTTATTGTGAAAAAGAATGTTTCATTGTTATAAGTGCTTCAATTTGTTTATCTAACTATTGAGAGTTAGGAATCAATTTTTTGTTTTTATTTGATTGTAAAGAGAGAGGGAGTCTCTCTGAGTGATTAGGGTAAGGTATCCCTAAGGAAGAACATTGAGGCTCTTCACAAGAGTGTGGTATCTCGAGGTGAAGGAGTGCTCTGTGGTGTAAAGGTTTTTCAAGCTATCTGGCTAAAGCTTGTTGTGTTAGTGTGTGAAAACCCACAGGAGGAGTGGGGACTGGATGTAGGTCATAGTGGTGGTGACTGAACCAGGATAAATCTGGTTGTGTGGTATCTCTAAACTCAAACTCTTTAATTTCTGTCTTGCACATATAACTATGATCTTGATGTTCTAAGTATTCAATTGATATCAGTTCTTGATCAGCATAATCAGTATTGAATCTTGAGTAAACTGTAATAATAACTGTGTATTCAATTCTATTCTCAAGGATCAATATTTGTATTGAATCTTGCATCATAGACTGAAACTGAAACCTGCAAGTTTGTTCTTAATTGTTAAAGCTTGTATCTGAAACTTGCATAACTTGTTCTTAATCTTTAAAGGCTTAATCAGTTTCCGTATTTTGTTATTATTGAGTTTTGAACCCGAACGTATTATGTGATCTATCTTTCTGAATTAATTCTGAATCCATCTTTTTTATCCTCATCACCTTCTATTCAAGATTTTATATAAACCCTTCATTGATTTTGTAAAAGATCCTGAGGCCACAAATCTGAAAACTAAAGTTTTGTGAAAAGTTTTTAAGAGGGAAAGATTTTAAGAAAACTCAATTCACACCCCCCCCCCCCCTATTGAGTCGTTGAAGCCAAAACAACAATATATATTCGAGTACAGATGAACAACACGAGTCCGATATCGTACTCGGGGATACGTTCCCTGCACTTTGACGAGGCTGATGATGGAAACGTGTGGGCGATTAACCCGGATACTCCTGCGGTCGGGGAGTTCTATGGAGGACTTCCCAATGGTTTTTATTAGGTGCGACCAGCAGTAGGACTTGTTTTGGGTTTATGTTTTTGGGGAGTAGTGGTATGGTCTCAATATGTATATCTTGGCTACTGAGAGTCATCTTTTTGATGCCGTGGTTCGGTACTACCGCTACTATATAGGTTTAGTTTATGTGTGTTTTCTTATGTTATGACTTTAATAAATGGTCTGTAATATAAATGTCCATATGTGCATATATATGTGTGTGTGTGTGTGTGTGTGTGTGTGTGTGTGTGTGTGTGTGTATTCGATTGTTAATTATAAATGTTTGGGTTGTATCAATAGGTGAAAAGAAAAAAAAATTACAACTAATTTCAAGTAAGTTAAGAAATAGAGAAAATTATATTTTTCGAAAGCAACCAGCGTAATTATTTTCAGTCTTTTAGTTTCAACATGTAGCGCCAAGGGGGTGTTACACTCATCGAGCCTGGTACAGCAGAATTAATCGATACTTTATCGATAAAGGATTCAGGAGGAGCAAGAGTGAGCCAACACTATACATCAAGACTCAAGGTCAGTATGACACTCTCATTGTCTCCCTGTATGTAGATGATCTTATCTATACAGGCAACAATATGAAGATGGTGGCTGAATTCAAAGAAGACATGATGAAGACATTCAAGATTACCGACCTTGGCTTGATGCACTACTTCCTTGGCGTCGAGGTAAGTCAAAGGAAAGAAGGAATATTTATCTCGTAGAAGAAATACACGAATGAACTACTAAAGAAATTCAAGATGTACGAGTGCAAGCCAGTTGCGACTCCACTAGTAACTAATGAAAAACTGTTGAAGGACGACGGATCACCGAAGGCAGATACAACACTCTACAGAAGTTTGATTGGGAATCTTCTATATCTCACAGCTACACGACCAGATATCATGTATGCTACAAGTCTTCTATCGAGGTTTATGCAAAACCCAAGTCAAATCCACTTTGGAGCAGGAAAACGAATTCTGAGATACTTACAAGGCACTAAGGAGCTAGGTATATGGTACACACCTGCATCAAAATCAAGGTTGTTTGGGTACACAGACAGTGACTGGGCAGTGTCTACCGATGATATGAAGAGCACATCAGGTTATGCCTTCTCACTTGGATCTGGAGTATTCTCTTGGGCATCAAAGAAGCAAGCAACCGTTGCACAATCAACAGCAGAGGCAGACTATGTGGCAGCAGCTGAATCTACAAGCCAAACTATATGGCTTATAAAAATACTTGGTGATATGGGAGAATAACAGACAGAGCCAACCACAATCTACTATAACAACCAATCTGCAATTGCAATAGCGAAGAATCCAGTTCACCACAGCAGAAAAAAAATATAACAATTAAATATCACTTCATCCGAGAAGCTGAAGCAACTAAGCAAATCCAGCTGAAGTATTGCAAGACTGAAGATCAAGTCGTAGATATATTCACGAAGGCACTACCAAGATCAAAGTTCAAGCAATTAAAGACCTTGTTTTGAGTTACCGAAAATTGCATCAAGGAGGAGTGTCAAAGTTGATGCAAGTTTCTAGAAAAATCGATAGTTTTGTAGAAGCAAGAGTCATTAACTAATATTCAAGAAATTTCTAGGTAAATTATGATTACAATCTAGAACAAATGAATAAGTTATAAGTCATGAAATTTCTAGAGAAAACAAATTGCCTATAAGAGGCGGTGCATCATGCCTATAAATAGGCATCAGACATTCAATTTGTAGATGGACAATTGAGAGCTAATAAACATTGCTCTAGTTCAAAAGTCTCACGCCTGCTACTAGCCTACTAGCAACTAAAGCCTTCTTTACTACCCCAACTATCTTTAAAAAACTATCAAAAGCAGATAGTTGTTGCAAACAAACGTTGGGTATTTCCTGCTATGTTTCTCTATGATCTTTTCCTCATATCAGTTTCATTTACATGAGCACAAATAATAAGTCGAAACAAGATATTGAGCTTCAAACTTGAAACAGATGCCTCCTCCAGGGAAAGAGTCACTGTATATTAGGCCATTGCTCATGGGAACTGGAGCGGTGTTAGGCTTGGCACCAGCTCCTGAGTATACATTCATTATTTATTGTTCTCCTGTCAATTTTTACCACAAGGTCAATTTTACTTATGGACTTTGATTTAGTTTGTTAAAAGGAAAATATTGAACATTTTTACAACTTGTTGAAATTTCATATTCAAGAATAATTTCATTTTTTTTACAGGCTCCGCTAAACTTAAAAGTTGAGGATTTAGTATATCGAGCAATATCTAGTACTGGTGGAACGGGAGGAATCAACAGTATCACCAACTATGCCCCAGTAAGCATAGCAATACCAATATCAGCACAATAAAACCTTATTATTTTTGCCACATGTCCTATTGACCAGCCAATACCGTTAGTCACGTAGGCAGTTAACGGTCATTAATGGTGACGGCAGGGACCAACGGCAAAATTTGAAAGATAAGAGGACGAAATTCAAAAAAAAAAAAAAAAAGATAGGGACTAAAACCAAAACACCACTAGTTTACATGGACCAAAAAGTTCATTAAGCCTAAACTAGATAAGTAATTTCCCCAAAATAAAAAAAAGAAAGAAAGATAAGTAAACGCAAATCGCCCTAATTTTCGTTATGATAAATAATGAATGTGTTGGAATATAATTCAAATTAGATAATTCAAATAAGTAGTTAGTTTGTTATTGTTAGTTGGGTAGTTAGTGTAACTATTAAAAGTGAGTTGGTTAGTGAGATTAGTGATCTATGTGAGTCTATAAATAGACTTAGTGCTATAGTGTAAATGTGTATAGAAGTGAAGAAATGTATAGTGCAACTGCAAGCGCAGGCGTTGAATAAAAGTTTTTTTTAGTGTATCTCTTTTTCTCATCTTTCTAAATATTTATATTCTTTCTATATGGATGCACCATGAGTGAGTATGAGTGTTTGTGTTCCAACATGGTATCTAGAGCTACAAGATTAGGGACTTGTGATTATGGGTCCAAGAGTGTAGAAATTGAAGAGATTGTGAGTGGGGTTTTTTCAATCCGTTTACCGGTTCTTGATGTCAAGAACTTCCATCAATGGGTGGTGAAGATGGAGAACATTTTCAATTTCTATGAGGTGCTTGAGGTGGTGCAAGGTGTTCAAGGTGTGGAAGATAGTGCTTCCAAAAAGAGAGACTACAAAGCTCTCTTAATTCTTGGTCAATGTGTGGATGAAGAAAATTTTGTAAAGATTTCAACAGCCAAGACGATAAAAGATGCTTGGGTCATCTTGAAGAAAAACTATGGTGGAGTGCTGGAGAGAAAAGAGAGCAGAGATGATGATCTTGAGGTAAACAAGAACCAGAAAGGGGGTGCAACAATGAGTGACAAAGACAGCAACAAAGAGGCAGAGAAGTCTGTGCAGAAGGAGAAGGAGAAGGAGAAGATGCTTGCGTTGGCTCCAAATGAAAAACACCTTACTAGGAAGGAGCTTTGCAAGCGAAGAGCTAGAAGTACAGTTCTTGATGATGGTTATGCAAGACGAGAGAAAGATGTGGAAAATACAAAAGGCAACGGTGGATAATCTAATGTTGTGTTTTGTGGGTCATTCCATCAAACACTTTGTGATCAATCTGTGTCCCAATCCAAAGGTGCTGAAAAGAAGAGTGGTCAAGATTCAGATTTTTCAGAAATGGATAATGAGGAGCCTATAGAGGAGTTGTCTGTCACAGTGTCTCCGGAGACGCCACCACAATTACCAGCTCAGGCGAGCTCTTCGAATCCACCACCATTACTACAGTCGTCGAGTTTGCCATCGGAGAAAATGGAGAAGGAGATGTGAGAGAAACTTCGCAAGAAGAGCAGCGAAGGAAGAGAAGTGGCTATTGTTGCAGAGGTGCATCGTGTACCAGAGACGGCGGTGCCTAGTATTGAAGAAGCCGCCGCTGAAAAGAAGAAAAGTAAAGCAGTGAAGGATGGGAAGCTTGAAAGCAAGGTAGACATGGTGAGTGAAGAGAAAGGAGCAGGGGCGTTTCCAATAAATCTTGAGTGGAGAAGAAGCGAACGGATCCAGACCTGTTCTTCAGTGGGACGTTTTTCGTTTGAAGTTGAAAAGGAAACTCAATGAAAGGAAGAAGACGAAGTGAACAGTGACTGGAAAAGGAAGAATTTAGTACAAGTCAAATACATTTTACAATTGACTGTGATAGGAACATGGATGGCTTGAGCATGTGGAAAAAAGCATATTCAGATTATTATATTTTTAATTTTTATTTATAATTTTCGTATTATTTTTTGGCACAATTTTCTGGTGACTTTTAGTTTTCCCCTAAGTCCAATAAATGCTTCCTAGTAGTTCCATAAGTCATAAAAATAGCTGGTGGGAATTTAACATGGTAATGCATTAGAGGCTGCTCCAAATTGGGTCACTTTGATCCAACTTGATGAGGTTGATTTCAGTCCAACTTGAAGACTGTTTTGGAAGGCCCAATTCAAAAGACAAGAAGCATTCAAGGGCTGATTAATGGACTTTATCAATGGACTGATTCACCTCATTTTCCATGTACATTTCTGCATCATTTTCATATAGTTAGGCCATTTTAGTTTGATTTTGGCTAGTTTTTCCCTTGGAACGGATAAGGCGGTTTTGTGTGTTGTTTTGCAGGAATTTATGATTAAATGCCCAAGATTTGGCCATGATGAAGCTTGGATGAAGATAGAGCCTGAAAAGAGAAGAAAATGAGCCAAGCAGAGCCTATCACGGCCTAGTCGTGATGACCATCACGGCCGTGATAGAGCAATAACTGAAGAGAAAGAAGCCAAAAGTCAGAATTGGTCACGGCCTAGCCGTGATGGCTATCACAGCCGTGACCTGTCAGCTGTACCAGACCTCCAAAAGTCAGAATTGGTCATGGTCTAGCCGTCACGGCCGTGACCTGCTAATTGGACCAGACAGAACCTATCACGGCCTAGCCGTGATGAGTGTCACGGTTATGATGAATCAAAAACTGAAGAGGCACCCAGGACAGAATCCATCATGGCCTGGCCGTGATGGTTGTCACGGTCGTGACAAGCGCGCGAGTTATAAAAAGGCCTCTGGGCAGAACAGAAGTGCCATCCAAAAAAAACCCTAAAAATAGACTCTCTGCTGCTGTGGCTGTGTGCATCCTTCCATGTAGTTCCTTCCTTCCTTCATCTCTATATCTTTTCTTTTGCTTTTCTCTTTGATTATGTGTAGCTAAACTCCCCCTTGTTGGGGTTAGATAATGGCTTTTCTGAACTTGGTTGTAATATGATGTGGTTGTAATACAATTTCCTATTTCTTTATGAGTGTTTGATTCCATGCTTAATGCTTTCCTTGGTTTGATCACCTTAGGAATGATTAGTTTCTTTGATAGACAATTGAAAGGTTGATATTAAGGCATGCTCATGAATCAAATGCCAAGTAGTTCATGAACCTAGACATAGGTCTTGGGGTGCTTGCAATCTTATGAATCTTGACTCTTAAGGAAAATTCTCATGTTAATCCACCTAAGACATTAGGGTTTAATTTGGGATTTTAGGCTCATTCCACCTAAGACATTAAGGTTTGAGTATTTGAGAAGATTTGATTGTCATAATCGAATTATGAATTGTGTTAATTATCATTTCATAGCAATCAAGGGAGGATTAACTTAGTCTAACCCTAACAATTTCATCCATTTGTTATCACATATCTGTTTGCCTGTTAAGTGTTTGTTAAAACTCCCAAAAGAACAAAAACATTTTATTCTTGTTTGTTTCGTTACATGTTAGAGCTACCTTCATTCCAAACATGATCGCCTAGATAGTAGTCCAATTTGCGAAGTGGTACTTGTCCACGATCCCTGAGGACGATAACCAGTTCTTACCGATTTATTACTTGCAACGACCCGATACACTTGTCGAGATCGTATCAAGTTTTTGGCGCCGTTGCCGGGGATCGGTGTGCCAATATCACGAGTACCAAATGGGACTCCTAATTTAGGCATTTTTCATTGTTTCCCTACTGCTGTTTTTCTTTTCCGTTTTCTGTTTTCTTGCTGTATTTTCTGTTTGGTTCTGTTTTTCTGTTTTCATTAAAGCTGCATAATTATCCATATGTTGCTTAGCTTGTACGTGATGTTTCGTTGTTGTTCTACTGCTGTTTTTCTGTTTTTCTGTTCTGCTCTGTTTGTTCCTTGTATGCGAGGTACAACTGACCCAGGTGAACTTCAATTCGACCTTGAGATCGAGAGACTTTGTAGAAGGAATAGAAAGGAAGCCAAGGCAAGACAGAACAGAGGAGAAGCATCCTCTACAGTACAAGAACCACAAGCTGAGTTACCAAGTGGGCAAGAACTGCTAGTTGAAGCAGCAACCGTCACCATGGCTGAAGACAATGCACCATGGAGGACGATGGGGGACTATACTTCCCCTAGAGTCAATAGATGTGGAACTTCAATCGTTAGACCTGCAGTGGCTTGCAACAATTTTGAAATCAAGGCATCACTTCTCAATCTTGTGCAGTAAAATCAGTTTGGAGGTTTGGAGAGTGAAGACCCTCATTCTCACATTGGCACATTCATTGAGTTGTGTGACACCATCAAGCTAAATGGAGCTTCCGATGAGCCTATTCGTTTAAGACTCTTCCCTTTCTCTTTGAGGGATAGAGCTAAATCATGGCTTCAGTCTCATCCTCATGGGAGCATCATCACTTGGAATGATTTGGTGAGCAAGTTCTTATCTCGTTTCTTCCCTCCGTCAAGAAAGATCAAGTTGAGATCAGAGATTAATGCTTTTGCACAGAGGGATGGTGAATCGCTTTATGAAGCATGGGAGAGGTTCAAATCTTTGCTTACCGCTTGCCCAAATCATGAGTTAGAGACATGGCAGCAAGTTGCAACCTTTGTCAATGGGCTCAACCGGAATTCCAGAAGTATGATTGAAGCGGCTGCGGGTGGATCATTGAGCCAAAAGACACCCGATGAAGCAAAGAACTTGATTGAAACTATTGCTAATAATGATTATCAAATGCCTAGTTCTCGATCATTGGTCAAGAGAGGTGTTTTGGAGCTTGATGAAATTGGTGCTCTTAAGGCGCAAATGGCCATCCTTACCAAGCAATTGGGGTCCGTTCAGCTGCAGAATTCTCAATTACAAGCAGTCCAAGTTCAAGCTGCCTCAGTGTGTGATTTCTGTGGAGGTAACCATGCAAATGGCAATTGTGAGATTAGTGTGGTTGGAAGTTCTGGGCAAGAATAAGTAAACTACATGGGAAACCAAGGGCCTAAGCACGATCCTTTCTCTAACACCTACAATCCGGGGTGGCGTAGCCATCCTAACTTTGGTTGGAGACAAGGGCAAGGCTCAAGTTCTCAAGCAAAGCCTCCTCAAGAGAATTCAAGCAAATTGGAGAATATTCTAGCCCAATTCATGCAAGCAACTCAAGACAATATGAAGAATCAAAATGCCTCCATCAAGAATCTAGAACACCAAATAGGCCAATTGGCAAAGCAAATGACGGAGAGACCTTAAGGACAATTGCCGGGAGATACTGAGAAGAATCCAAGGGAGGATTGCAAGGCAATCACTACAAGAAGCGGGAAAGTGTTAGTTCCACCTGAAAAACAGAGGGAAGAAAAGAGAATGAGTGAAGGAGTTGATGAGGTGACTGTTGAAGATGTAACCAATGAAGAACCCGAGACTTCCCAAGCCACTACCTCTAGTCCTATTGTTGTTGAAGCTGAAAAACCGCAGAGGGAAAAACTGGTTGATGAAGAGTTTGCAAGAAATAAGACTAAAAGGCAAATTCTTGAAGAAGTTGACAATCCTAAGGAGTTGCCACCGTATTTCAAGACACCCTATCCTCAAAGGTTGAAGAAGGAGGCAACGGATCAACAATTCTCTAAGTTCTTGGATGTGTTTAAAAAGCTGCAAATCAACATCCCTTTTGCCGAAGCTCTTCAACAAATGCCTTCCTATGCCAAGTTTATGAAGGAGATTCTTACTAACAAGAGGAAGTGGAAGGAGGAGACGGTCATGCTCACTGAAGAATGTAGTGCCATACTCCAAAGGAAGTTACCGGTGAAGATGAAGGATCCGGGTAGCTTTCCTATTACATGTACTATTGGTTATTTGAACATTGGGAGGGCCTTGTGTGATCTTGGTGCAAGTATCAACCTTATGCCTCTCTCCATTTTCAAGAAGCTAGGAATTGGTGAAGTCAAGCCAACCGGGATTTCTCTCCAATTGGTGGATCGCTCCATTACGTATCCTTATGGTGTAGTGGAGGATTTATTGGTTAAAGTAGACAAATTCATTTTTCCGGCAGATTTTGTGGTGTTGGATATAGCTGAAGATAGTGAGACTCCGTTGATTCTTGGAAGACCATTCCTAGCCACGGGTAGAGCTTTGATCGATGTAAATCAAGGGGAGTTGGTGCTTAGAGTCCAAGATGAAAAGGTCACCTTCAATGTGTTTGAAGCAATGAGACATCCAAGCGACAAAGACACATGTATGAGTGTGGACCTTGTTGATTCATTAACTGACAAGAGTGTGCAACAAACGTTTGAAGATTCATTGGAAGCGGCTCTTATGGTTGAGAATGAAGAAGAAGAGGTATGTGAGGAAGAAGTTGAGTTCATGGTTATATCCCTTGAGGCTTGTCTAGTTTAGAATACTGATGAAGACAAAGTTGTGGAGGATGTGCGGATTGAAGACAAAGGTGAACCACCTGTGCTAGAGTTGAAAGAACTTCCATCTCATCTCCGTTATGCTTTCCTTGGGGTGAATTCTTCATTCCCGGTGATCATTAGTAGCGGATTGAACTCTTTAGAGGAAGAGAAGCTGTTAAGGGTGCTTAGGGAGCACAAATATGCAATCGGGTGGTCTATGTCCGACTTGAAAGGGATAAGTCCCTCATTTTGTATGCACAAAATCCTTTTGGAGGAAAACTTCAAGCCGGTTAGACAACCCCAAAGAAGACTCAACCCAAACATGAAAGAAGTTGTGAGGAAGGAGGTTGTAAAGCTTTTGGATGCGGGTATAATCTATCCAATCTCCGATAGTCCCAGGGTGAGTCCGGTCCAAGTTGTTCCTAAGAAAGGGGGGATGACGGTTGTGGTAAATGATAAAAATGAACTCATTCCCTCAAGGACCATTTCTGGATGGAGAGTGTGTATTGATTACAGAAGATTAAATGAGGCCACCAGAAAAGATCATTTTCCCTTGCCCTTCATTGATCAAATGTTGGAGAGATTGGCGGGCCATGCCTTTTATTGTTTCCTTGATGGATACTCAGGGTATAACCAGATTGTGGTTGACCCGAAGGACCAAGAGAAGACTGCTTTCACTTGTCCCTATGGCGTCTATGCATACCGGAGGATGCCATTCGGGTTGTGTAATGCACTCGCACTTTTCAAAGGTGCATGCTTTCCATATTCTCTTATATGACTGAAAAATTCATTGAGGTATTTATGGATGATTTCTCTGTGTTTGGTAACTCTTTTGATAATTGTCTGAATAATCCTGCATGTGTTTTGAAAAGATGCGAAGAAACTAACCTTGTTTTAAATTGGGAAAAATGTCACTTCATGGTTAGGGAAGGTATAGTTCTTGGTCATAAAATTTCATCACGGGGGATGGAAGTTGATAAAACAAAAATTGAAGTGATTGAAAAACTTCCCCCTCCCATAAATATGAAAGGTCTTAGAAGCTTCCTAGGGCATGCGGGTTTCTATAGGAGATTTATAAAAGACTTTTCAAAGATTGTGAAACCCTTATGCAAGCTTTTGGTAGTTGATACTCCTTTTGTGTTTGATGATGATTGCATGCATGCTTTCCAAATTTTGAAAGAAAAACTCACCACCGCACCGGTCATTGCACCTCCAGATTGGAGTTTGCCATTTGAGTTAATGTGTGATGCAAGCGACTATGAGGTGGGAGTCATTTTGGGTCAGAGAAAAAATAAAGTGTTGCATGTTATTTACTATGCCAGTCGTGTGCTGAATGATGCTCAATTAAACTATACCACGACTGAAAAAGAATTTCTTGTTGTGATATTTGCATTTGATAAGTTTAGGTCTTACTTGATTGGCTCTAAAACTACTGTCTACACTGATCATTCTACTTTGAAGTATCTCATGACTAAACAGGATGCCAAGCCAAGGCTCATTCGGTGGGTACTACTGCTCCAGGAATTTGATTTAGATATAAAGGACAAGAAAGGAGTGGAGAATGTGGTAGCCGACCATTTGTCTAGGCTTCCACAAGCAGATGTTCAAGTAAAGGCTGAGTTGCCAATTCAAGAAGAATTCCCTGATGAGAGGTTGTTTAGTGTGCAAGTGGCACCTTGGTTTGCGGACATTGCAAATTACAAGGCCGCCAACAAGATTCGGAAGGACTTCAATGCACAACAAAGGAAGAAGCTCATCCATGATTCTAAATACTACGTATGGGATGAGCCTTACCTTTTCAAAAGAGGTTCGGATGGAATTCTGAGAAGATGTATTCCGGAAGAAGAGGTTGATGGAGTGTTGACTTATTGTCACAACTCACCCTATGGAGGACACTTTGGTGGTGAGAGAACCGCCATGAAGGTATTGCAGAGTGGTTTGTTTTGGCCCACCATTTTTAAAGACTCTAGAGCTTGGGTGATGAAGTGTGATAAGTGTCAAAGAACCGGAAGTATATCCAGAAGAAATGAGATGCCCTTGAAGGGTATTTTAGAGGTGGAACTCTTCGATGTGTGGGGGATCGACTTCATGGGTCCTTTCCCATCTTCCTACAATAACAAGTATATCCTGGTGGCGGTTGATTATGTGAGCAAATGGGTAGAAGTTGTCCCAACTCTGAAAGATGATGCAAAAACAGTGATTAGTTTTGTGAGGAAGAACATCTTTACCCGATTTGGAACCCCTAGAGCTATTATTAGTGATGGGAGTACTCACTTTTGCAACAAAGAGTTTAATGCAGTGCTTGCCAAGTTTGGGGTCAATCATAAAGTTGCCACACCATACCACCCACAAACTAGTGGGCAAGTGGAGTTGTCCAATCAGGAATTGAAGAGGATTTTGGAGAAAATCGTGAATAATGCTAGGAAGGATTGGGCAAAGAAGCTGGATGATGCACTTTGGGCCTATCGGACTGCATATAAAACACCTATTGGTATGTCACCTTACCAATTAGTGTTTGGAAAATCATGTCACCTTCCGGTAGAGCTCCAACATCGTGCTTTTTGGGCAGTGAAGGCCCTGAACTTTGATACAAGGCTGGCCATGGACAAGAGACTGCTGCAATTGAATGAGTTGGATGAATTCCGACTCTTGGCATATGAGAGTGCAAGGATCTATAAGGAAAGAACAAAATTTTGGCATGATAAGTACATTCTTCCCAAGCATTTTGAAGAAAGCCAATCAGTTTTGCTCTTTAACTCACGTCTCAAGCTATTTCCGGGCAAGCTGAGATCAAGGTGGTCAGTTCCATTCTATGTCAAGTCAGTTTCCCCATTTGGTTCAGTTGAATTGGAAGATCCATCATCCGGAGACACTTTCACTGTTAATGGGCAAAGGCTCAAGCACTACCTTGGAGGAGACTTTGATCGTCAAGAAGTCTCCATCCCTCTTAAAACACCCCCTTAGAGGTCATCTGCCGTCAAGCTAGTGACGTTAAAGAAGCGCTTATTGGGAGGCAACCCAAATTTATTTTCCATTTCCATTGTTTTTTATTTCAACTCTTGAATAATTTGAGAAGATCAAGAGATTTGTTAATAGGTTTGGTAAGTGTTTTCAGGATAACAAGGAAGGAGAGACAAAAAGGGCATGGAGAAACAAAGTCAGTAACCATCACGCCCAGGCCATGATGAGCTAACCAAGAAGAACAAAAAGGATCACGGCCCATCCGTGATCAGAATCACGGGCGTGAAGAAGCAGCCCTGAAGATCAGAGAGCATTACGACCTAGCCGTGATGGAGGTCACGGCTGTGACAGGCCACCCCTATGGACCAGAAAGTATCACGGCCTGCCCGTGAGGAGCATCATGGTCGTGACTCATTTTCCTACTCCCCTGTGACTAGGCTTGTGATCCAGCACCCGCTACTGCCTCGGTGAGTCGTTCCATTTTTCTCCCCTCTCTGACTTAATTATTTACATTGGGGACAATGTAAGTTTTTAAGCTTGGGGTAGGGGTATTTTTGTAAATTTTTGAATTTTTGCATTGTTCATATTGCATTCATTTAGGCATTGTTTTGTATGATCACATGATTCGATCCCCCCTTGCTTAGATTGAGCATCCGATTGTGAGAACTTAGTGCCAAATAATTTAAGATAGTGAATTTTTGAACCCAAAAATTTTTTCTCTTGTGATAAGGCTTCAAATAAAAATTCTTGAGATGATCTTGGATAGTTGATAATTAGCATGTGTTTCTATGGATTTGTGTTTCTCACTGATTTTTGAACTGCTAAATGTGAGCTTTTGAGCCATTAAGGGGTACACACTAAATCTACCCCATTCTTTGTGTTAGAGTGTTATTCCTCTTGGAGTGTATTTCTCTAGAACTTGACTTGAAACCGCTTCAAAGCTTAAAAAATTTTGAGAACATCTTTGAAAATGATTGAGGCACTAGGTATTTTTCCGGCCTTCTGAGCTTTGATAGATGAAATGCTACCCCTTAGTTGCCCAATTTTGAGCTTGAAGGAATAAAATACTTTTCTTGGTACCTCAAATTACTTTGATGAACATGTTTGGTAGGTGACCTTCTAAAGTATTGCACAAAAGGGTAAAAAGGTAGTTGAAAAAGTATGGGATGAGAAAATCAGAAAAAATATTTCTCTTGAGCTTAAAATTTCCCCTTCTCCAAATAAAAGAAAAAGAAATATAAAAGAAAAAGAAATATAAGTAGAGAAGGGGATGAAAAAAAAAGAAATGAGAAATAAAACAAAAAGAAAAAAAAGGGTGGAAAAATAAATCGAAACCCAAAAAAAGGTATTTTAGAAGGGCATGCTTTGCAATGCTTGATAGTTTGTATAGCCTTTTGAAATCTCCTTTTCTTGATTTCCCCACCTAACGGTTAATCCCATGGCCCCATTTTAACCCAAGCAAAAGACCTCTTGATTATTAATTGTTTTCATTAATAAAGTAGAGATTTGGTTAATAGTCAAGCTTATGGTAGAATTCATTCCTTGAGGAAATTGAGCGAATTGCCATATATCCTGAAACACTTGAGTGAGGTGAGAAAGAGTGCCCGAATCAGTGAGAATATGAGTCTAGGAAACCTAAGCGTCTAATTGGACATGAAATTGATCGTCTCTTGCTGAATTATTTGAAAATGCCTGTCGCTTGAATTAGTTGCTCGGGTTCTTGGTTCACTATCATTGCTCTTTTGATTTCATCTTCTGGCCTTGGTTTTGCTTGAGGACAAGCAAAGTCTTAAGCTTGGGGTGATTTGATGAGTGTGATTTCACCTCATTTTCCATGTACATTTCTGCATGCATTTTCATATAGTTAGGCCATTTTAGTTTGATTTTGGCTAGTTTTTCCCTTGGAACGGATAAGGCGGTTTTGTGTGTTGTTTTGCAGGAATTTATGATTAAATGCCCAAGATTTGGCCATGATGAAGCTTGGATGAAGATAGAGCCTGAAAAGATAAGAAAATGAGCCAAGCAGAGCCTATCACGGCCTAGCCGTGATGACCATCACAACCGTGATAGAGCAATAACTGAAGAGAAAGATGCCAAAAGTCAGAATTGGTCATGGCCTAGCTGTGATGGCTATCACGGCCGTGACCTGTCAGCTGTACCAGACCACCATGAGTCAGAATTGGTCACGGCCTAGCCGTGATGTCTATCACGACCGTGACCTGTTAATTGGACCAAACAGAACCTATCACGGCCTAGCCGTGATGAGTGTCACGACCGTGATGAATCAAAAACTGAAGAGGCACCCAGGGCAGAATCCATCACGGCCGTGACAAGCGCGCGAGTTATAAAAAGGTCTTTGGGCAGAACAGAAGTGCCATCCAAAAAAAATCCTAAAAATAGACTCTCTGCTGCTGTGGCTGTGTGCATCCTTCCATGGAGTTCCTTCCTTCCTTCATCTCTGTATCTTTTCTTTTGCTTTTCTCTTTGATTATGTGTAGCTAAACTCCCCCTTGTTGGGGTTAGATAATGGCTTTTCTGAACTTGGTTGTAACATGATGCGGTTGTAATACAATTTCCTATTTCTTTATGAGTGTTTGATTCCATGCTTAATGCTTTCCTTGGTTTGATCACCCTAGGAATGATTAGTTGCTTTGATAGACAATTGAAAGGTTGATATTAAGGCATGCTCATGAATCAAATGCCAAGTAGTTCATGAACCTAGACATAGGTCTTGGGGTGCTTGCAATCTTATGAATCTTGACTCTTAAGGTAAATTCTCATGTTAATCCACCTAAGACATTAGAGTTTAATTTGGGATTTTAGGCTCATTCCACCTAAGACATTAGGTTTTGAGTATTTGAGAAGATTGGATTGTCATAATCGAATTAGGAATTGTGTTAATTATCATTTCATAGCAATCAAGGGAGGATTAGCTTAGTCTAACCCTAACAATTTCATCCATTTATTATCACATTGTTTTCCTGTTAAGTGTTTGTTAAAACTCCCAAAAGAACAAAAACATTTTATTCTTGTTTGTTTCGTTACATGTTAGAGCTACCTTCATTCCAAACATGATCGCCTAGATAGTAGTCCAATTTGCGAAGTGGTACTTGTCCACGATCCCTGAGGACGATAACCGGTTCTTACCGATTTATTACTTGCAACGACCCGGTACACTTGCCAAGATCGTATCACGGTGCCTAGTATTGAAGAAGCCGCCGCTGAAAAGAAGAAAAGTAAAGCAGTGAAGGATGGGATGCTTGAAAGTAAGGTAGACATGGTGAGTGAAGAGAAAGGTGCATGGGCGTTTTCAACAAATCTTGAGTGGAGAAGAAGCGAATGGATCCGGACCTGTTCTTCAGTGGGACGTTTTTCGTTTGAAGTTGAAAAGGAAACTCAACGAAAGGAAGAAGACGAAGTGAACAGTGACTGGAAAAAGAAGAATTTAGTACAAGTCAAATACATTTTACAATTGACTGTGATAGGAACATGGATGGCTTGAGCATGTGGAAAGAAGCATATTCAGATTATTATATTTTTAATTTTTATTTATAATTTTCGTATTATTTTTTGGCACAATTTTCTGGTGACTTTTAGTTTTCCCCTAAGTCCAATAAATGCTTCCTAGTAGTTCCATAAGTCATAATAATAGCTGGTGGGAATTTAACAATATGGTAATGCATTAGAGGCTGCTCCAAATTGGGTCACTTTGCTCCAACTTGATGAGGTTGATTTCATTCCAACTTGAAGACTGTTTTGGAAGGCCCAATTCAAAAGACAAGAAGCATTCAAGGGCTGATTAATGGACTTTATCAATGGACTGATTAGATAATAATTAAAGCCCAATTTTTACCATTTTTATTTGTAATTTTCGTAGTTATTTTGGGCACAATTTTCTAGTGACTTTTAGTTTTCCCCTAAGTCCAATAAATGCTTCCTAGTAGTTCCATAAGTCACAATAATAGCTAGTGGGAATTTAATTCCTTGATTATGCTTATTTTCTAGGTAGTGTACATGCATTTGTCAATGTATGTGGTAAATGCATGGTAGTGGGAATTTAATTCTTGTATTTCGTAGTTAGGCTATAATTAAGGAACTCTTGTACTACACAATTAAGATTTTGATGATTAATGAAATTTGAGAGTTTCTCTATTGTGAGAGCTTTTCCCTTTGTTCTAGGGTTAAGAACTTTATAGCGTTGGTTCTACCGGCAGGTCGCGGTTAGGGTCACGCTTCTTTGATAACTCTGATTCTACCGACAGGTCGCGGTTAGGGTCAAGTTCCTTGTGTCCTTTGCCTGTTTTCAAGACGGTTCTAAGTGATCTCCTATCATTTGGTACCAGAGCTTAGGTTCCTTGAATTTCAGGTGCTATATTTCTTTGTTCTTTTCTATTCTGTATGGAAAAAAAATCGAAAAAAAAATTATTTGAGGAATTCCAAATTTTATTCATCTTTCTTGGTGGTTGTATGCAAAGTTTGAATTTTTCTCAGTGGGTTCTTCATGGAGGTAAGGAAGAAAAATGATGCAAAGCAAAGGGAGGATATTTTCTATTCTAGATGCTATATGAAGGACAAGATATGTAGTTTGGTCATTGATAGAAGGGGATACGTTAACCTAGCTAGTACCACCATGGTGCAAAAGTTAGGACTTCCTCTTATAGAGCATCCACGACTGTATGTCATTTGGAGCATCCCGGAGTTTAGTGATCTCGGTGACGTGATGGTGAACAAACAAGTACGAGTGTCGTTTCGGATCGGAAGATATGAAGATGAGGTGTTATGTGATGTGGTTCCCATGGAAACTAGGCACTTGTTACTTGGGCGTCCTTGGAGAGTTGAACGACAAGCGAAATATGATGTCTACAAAAATAAGTACTCATTGGTATTTAATAATCGCAAAATTACTCTTGGACCATTGTCACCAAAACAAGTGTATGAAGATCAAATGTACTTGAAAGGAGAAGTAAAGAAAAAGGAAGCTCATGAGAGAAAGGAAGAGGAAATGGAGAGTGGTGAAAAAGAAGAAGAGAAAAAAGAAAGCACTAAGGAAAAAGAAGAATTAAAGAAAAAAGAAACCCATGAGAGAGAAAAAGTGGAGAACCATGAGATAAAAGTTGAAGAAAAAAAGAACTATGAGAAATATCTCGTGAAAAATGAGAATTATGAGAGAAAAGGGGATGGAAGAGCCAATTATCAAGCAAAATGTGGAGAGCACAAAAGCAAGATTTTATTAGATAATCCACTGACTTTTAATGCAGGTTTGGATTTGAGGACAAATCACTTTCAAGAAGTGGGGAATGATAGGAACATGGATGGCTTGAGCATGTGGAAAGAAGCATATTCAGATTATTATATTTTTAATTTTTATTTATAATTTTCATATTATTTTTGGGCACAATTTTCTGGTGACTTTTATTTTTCCCCTAAGTCCAATAAATGCTTCCTAGTAGTTCCATAAGTCATAATAATAGCTGGTGGGAATTTAACACCTTGATTATGCTTACTTTCTAGGTAGTGTACATGTATTTGTCAATGTATGTGGTAAATGCATGGTAATGGGAATTTAATTCTTGTATTTCCTAGTTAGGCTATAAATAGGGAACTATTGTACTACACAATTCAGATTTTGATGATTAATGAAATTTGAGAGTTTCTCTATTGTGAGAGCTTTTCCCTTCGTTCTTGGGTTAAGAACTTTATAGTGTTGGTTCTACCGGCAGGTCACGGTTAGGGTCACGCTTCTTTGATAACTCTGGTTCTACCGGCAGGTCGCGGTTAGGGTCAAGTTCCTTGTGTCCTCTGCCTGTTTTCAAGACGGTCCTAAGTGTTCTCCTATCAGACTGTTTTCATTAGTACTTGCTGCAGCTTAGTTGTAAAGTGTTGTGGGTGGATCCATCGTGTTGCGAATTCGAAACTGGTCACCATCGTGTTCTACGTTTTATTTTTGATTAAAGGTTTAAAATCAAGAAAAGTGTCAATAACATGGATTCGAACCAAGGTCTCCGTGAAGATTGGCCAAGGTGGTGACCACTAAGCTAGCATGACAGATGTGTTAAATTGTTGTTTTTACAATTACTTAATGTTTCTAGTCTTTTGGGAAGACAATTACAAAAGGAACTTCGTGTGGCAAGCATCAATTCTTGTTGAAATTCTGGGATCCTGATGGATATGAAAGTATTTCTATGGAGGTTAGATCATTGTGCTTCAAAATATGGGATACTGAAAAATTGTGTTTAGAGATGTATTAGCTTTTGTATTTTGTGTTTTTAGCTAATTTGAATTAAGGGGGTGTGTTAGAATATAATTCAAATTAGATAATTCAAATAAGTAGTTAGTTTGTTATTGTTAGTTGGGTAGTTAGTATAACTACTAAAAGTAAGTTGGTTAGTGAGATTAGTGATCTATGTGAGTCTATAAATAGACTTAGTGCTATAGTGTAAATATGTAGAGAAGTGAAGATGTGTATAATGCAAGCACAAGTGTTGAATAAAAGTTTTTTTTTAGTGTATCTCATTGTCTCATCTTTCTAAATATTTTTATTCTTTCTATGTACGTGGACGGTGAATATGAGTGCCTGTGTTCCAAGATAATGGAATCAACTTTGAATTGGCCGTTACAAAGAAATTAATTTATGTCATAATAAATATTATGGAATGAGCCACGTGCTTTGTTTAGTTTCTCGAGTACTGGTTCCAATATAAAAGGCCTTCATCAGAATGGCTCTTTGCATCAGATCAGATCAGTGATCACTTCCCAATTCCCATTCCCATTCCCATTCCCATTCTCACTCATATTTTCAATCTAAATTTTGTTTTCTCATCAATTTTCTACCCTAATATAAAGGATCCTACAAAGTCAGCAGCAGATTTATACAAGGTACGTAGCAATGCCTCCTTTCTTTTTTTGGTTTTACTTTTTCGTGTTATGGGTATGCGTTGGGAGGTTACTTGCAAATGAATGTTCCAAAAATCAAAGTGGAACGATTGATTATATGGCCGTAAAGTCGTGATTAATTAATTATATGTTTGGATTCGATTTTTACTGTCAACAATTGACAGGTGATGTAAGTCTTCCTTAAAATGTCATATATTTTAGCCTTGCAATGACTCAAATGACGTAGCATATCTTCATAAACTACAAATCTGGGTTTTATGTACAAATGTGTGTTTGGAGTCATAGGATCAGGATTACTTTTTAAAAAATAAAAGCATCTGTTATAAGCTTCTACAAAATCATTTCTGACGTTTCAACTAAAGGGAAACTAATTGATTTATATCACGTTTCATTTTAATACAAATATATCTTTTTCTGTTTTAAAAATTACATTGTAATTTCTCGAGTTTTATGTTTTATTATATTTACTATTAAGATTTACATTGTTATTATACTTACATTTCTTATAGCATAAGAGGTCGGTGGAAGAGATTATCAAATATAGTTAGATTAAACCTCATCAGAAGGATAAACTCATCCACCAAAAAAAAGAAGAAGGATAAATTCTTCATATATAAAATTGTAATTTTAGCACTAATTAACGGAATTTGTTTAGTTGACCTACTACTCGTAATAATTATATGATATGGATTCAAATACTAGATCGATCCACTGTTGATAAATGATTTATATATATAAATATATATAATTTTTTTTTTCTTCTCCAAATTTTTGCATTTTTATATGACATTTAAGTGAATAGAGGAAATATTGTCTGTACATGTGGCGAGAGAGCAGCTTTCATAAAGGCATGAGTAGAGGATTTGAGGGCTTTTATTAACAAAATAATTATGCATATCCATCAAATTAATTGGTGACCTTTTATGTACGTGTATACCATATAGGGCAATATCTCAAAATTAGAAATGAATAATCCTCAAGGCTTGCACCAACTTACTTGGCTTTGTATTGCAGAAAGATTCCACCACTTTACAGCTATGGCTCCCCCTTCTATATTAGGGAACTGCGGAGAAGATTCTAACAGGTAAAATATGACCAAAATCTTACCATTTTCTTCGAAATTCTAAGTACAAGACAAAATACTCGTTACATGAACTTGGTTTTACTTTGTTTTGTTTTTTTGGTGCATTTTCTTTTCTTTTTTTTTTTAATAATGATATTCCCCATTTTGACCCCTTTGATAACCCACTTTTGTCTGAAAAAGCAGTTCTGCTGGTGAAAACTTTGCTGATATCAATTGGGATGAACTTGGATATGGTATAGTTCCAACAGACTACATGTATGTTATGAAATGCACAAAAGGCGAAAAGTTTTCAGAAGGAACCCTCATTCGCTATGGAAACATTGAGCTTAGCCCTTCAGCCGGGATCTTAAATTATGGACAGGTTAAAATAGCAAAATGCATAAAAAAGTTTATTTCTGATATATGACTAATTAAAAAACAACACAAACTCATTCTTTATGATTTTGTGAGTACTTTCTTTTTCTTCCTTGATTAATGAACTTTAACTTATAAAAAGAACGAGTTTGTGCGGATGTTTTTTTTTTTTTTTCCTTCTAATTGTGCAAGTAAATTTTTCTTCTAATAATTCAAAAATTAATCAAATTGTAGCTAAAGCCTCACACACACAAATATGGTTGTATTTAGGGGATCTTTGAGGGGCTAAAGGCATACAGGACTGAAGATGGGCGTATACTTCTGTTTAGACCAGAAGAGAATGCTAAACGCATGAGGATAGGGGCAGACAGATTATGTATGCCATCTCCATCCATTGAGCAGTTTGTTGATGCTGCAAAGCAGATAGTTGTTGCAAACAAACGTTGGGTATTTCCTGCTATGTTTCTCTATGATCTTTTCCTCTTATCAGTTTCATTTACATGAGCACAAATAATAATAAGTTGAAACAAGATATTGAGCTTCAAACTTGAAACAGGTGCCTCCTCCAGGGAAAGGGTCACTGTATATTAGGCCATTGCTCATAGGAACTGGAGCAGTGTTAGGCTTGGCACCAGCACCTGAGTATACATTCATTATTTATTGTTCTCCTGTCAGTTTTTACCACAAGGTCAATTTTATACTTATGGACTTTGATTTAGTTTGTTAAAAGGAAAAGATTGAAGTTTATTAATTACAACTTGTTGAAATTTCATATTCAAGAATAATTTCAAATTTTTTTTACAGGGTCCACTAAACTTAAAAGTTGAGGATAAAGTATATCGAGCAATATCTGGTAGTGGTGGAACGGGAGGGATCAAGAGTGTCACCAACTATGCCCCAGTAAGCATAGCAATACCAATATATCACCACATTTAATAAGTTTTATCCAGCTAGGATATCTATTTTCGTTTAGGATTGTAAGTGGATTCAAACCAAAGTGTGGATTAATTGGTTCAGGATTTCTAAACCAATTAACCATAATAATAATAAAAAATTAAATTAAGATAAAAAAATCTAAATCAAAAACAATCTCACACTCATCACATATTTACATTTCAATTTTCGTCATCTCATCACATCACATCAGAACCCTAAGTCCCTCACTTTCTACTTGTGGTTTTTTACGCCTCCCTCTGCCTTTACGGCCTCTGGGCCCTCCAATTGAAGAGAAGACACCCAACCCCAAGCTAACATGTTTAGTGTCACGAAAATTTCTCGCATGCACTCAAGTTTGGAAATTTGGACCGTTCAAACACACAATGGGATGTGTGGATCTTGAATATGGTGATTGGAGTATGCGATGAAGTTTTGGGTATGGAGGAGCGTGTTGTTTGTTGAAATTTGAGATTAGTATGACATCGAAATCAAACTTCATGGTTGAGTCTTTGTTTCTGCCATCAAAATTGGACGATGGTGGGGGTTTGGAAATGGGTGTTTTAGAGAGGACTTCTTTCACATATCCTTCTAAAGGGGTGGTGATGGTAGTTGTTCTTGTTTCTTTTTTTACATGGTAAGATTGATGTCCCGCTATGTCTTTTGTATTTTGTTTTCTCATTATTATTTTTTTGAATAAATTCAAATGCACTTTTTTTTCTTATGATGTTTTATTTATCATCAATAAAGATTTTACATCATAAGGTTTTAATGATGTCCTTTTTATTAAAAAAAAAAACATAATAAACCAACCTGATTGGTTCATTCGGGTTGCATTTCAAATTTCACAAAAACCATTTGAAGCACCCCAATATGAAATGGTCCAATTACAACCCTAATTTCGTTGGTTGTGAAATTTTAGGGCTTAAGCTTAACCTCTAGTAAGAAGAATTCAGAGCAAAGGATGTGATACACAAAACTTTGGCCCATGATTTCATTACAATCCATGATTACTTGGTGCTGAGTCAAATCATGGACTATATTGTAAGCTACAGGAAATTAGTATTGCTCTTCAATGACTATGTTAGCACTATATTTTTCCATCGTAGGTTTATGCAGCAAATATTGAAGCAAAGGCCAATGGATTCTCTGATGTCTTGTTCTTAGATTCAGCAACTGGAAAACATATAGAGGAGGCTTCTGCGTGCAATGTATTTATTGTGAAGGTACACCAACAACCTTACTTTCATATGCACGTATAGGGTATTATTAGTAATTTTTTTACTATTAACAAATTTTATGTTTAAACTATGTGTTACTGAACAAAAATTTGATGATTTTTTAATCCTGATTTTCTATTAATCTTCTGAAGGGCAATGCTCTCTGCACTCCGGCAATCGATGGATCCATCCTACCTGGGATCACACGAAAAACCATCATTGACATTGCCATTGATTTGGGCTATCAGGTTTTTAATTTCCCTTCGAATTTTATCATGAAATTGGTTAATCTTGATGGTTAACCAACAAGAAGCATTTCAGTTGTGTTAGCCAAAATCGAGTAACCTTAATTAGCTAAAGTGCTTCTTGTTTTACCAGAGAAAAATATAGATATTTCTTGATTTATCACTGTAAAATGGTTAATTGAAAAATGTTTAGGTCATGGAACGTGTCGTGTCAGTGGAGGAAATGCTAGCTGCGGATGAAGTGTTCTGCACCGGAACTGCAGTTGTTGTTAACTCTGTTGTATCTGCGACCTTTAAGAAAACAAGGTAAATGGCCCTTTAACAATCATGTATTATCGGGATCCCAAAAAAACAATATTCAATTTTAATTTTCTCTATCTTCAACGTTTTATGTTCCTCTTGTTTTAAACTTGATCCATCACTCTGTCTTGCACCTACTAATCATGCTAATTACTTGTCAATATTGACAACGCAGAGCTGAATACAAAACCGGACCTGAAACATTGTCTCAAAAACTGCGCAAAACACTTGTTGAGATTCAGACAGGATGTATTGAGGACACAAAGGGTTGGACCGTCCTAGTAGATTGAACAATGAGCATCATTGTTCTGTTTTCTTTTAAATAAATAAACTAGTATTACTTAATAATGATCTACAATAAGTTTGTCTATCAAGTTATGCAAATAAAGTGTTTTTGTGCCTGTTTGGTTTGCAACGCAAATGACAGTTTGACACCTAAACCCCATCTGCAATAGGAAAATAATTGATTTGTGTTTGATAATAATATATTAAAAATGTTTTTAAAAAATTGATTTTACTTTATCATCCAAACAAAATCATTTCTTTTAAAACCACTTTTAATATATTATTATCAAACACAAATCAATTTTTTTAACCTTATCAAACTCAAATCTACCAAAATCTAAAACAAACACACCCAAAATCTGCTTTTACCTTTACATTGTTCACTATTTCACCGAATTTATGTCAAAAAAGACCTAAAAAAAAAACTGTTGGGCTGTGTTGTGAAGATCTCATCTACTTGACTATTGTTCTGGAAACGTGCTTTATAATCTGCTTTTACCTTGTAAGGTTCACTATTCTCCTCGAATTTATGACAAAAGCTGATGTTGTGTTGTACAGATCTCATCTACATGACTATTGTTCTGGAAACGTTTCTACCCGGAGATTAAATAATTGAAACAGATTTAATAATTTTTTCATTCATAATTATTTAATAACACTGATTAATTTTTTTTGTTTATAATAACACTAATTATTTACCACATGACAAAATGGAAAATTCAATTCCTATAAAAACAGTTTCAACAATTAGCAAAAACAAGAACTACGAAGAAAATACTTAAATTAGATGTTTTGAATAATCAATACTTTCATTTTATCTTATAAAAACCGTCATGTTGATAGATTGGGATAAACGAGGAAACATAAAAATGGGCTAATGCTTCACTTAGTGAATTAAAATACTAGAGCTACTGTATCAACCTATACAATATGGAAAATGTTTCTTCTGCGCCTACCCTCGTCGTTGTCCTAGTTTGATTTCATCAATAGAAAAGTCTGGTTATATGTTAAAACACTTGACATTGGAAGGTATGAACACTAATGGCGACCAGGAGCTAAATGAACAAGCAAAGAGAGGAAGGTCTGATGGTTGTAAATGTAAGTTGCACAACCCACACAGTGCTCATTTGTCAAGAAACATAAAAAACAAGCACGCAAATAATATCAGAGGAATGCAACTGCTAACTCCATTAGCTAGGGTTACCATATGCAGTGACCAAAACCAAAACTAGTGTTAATAAACAGTTTAAGAGACCTGTAACATTGCTATATGGTATTTAATTACAAATAGTTACAACCTGATGCAAGGAGCGTATTATGAAAATCAGGGCCGTGGAGAATGCAAGGCCAATAAGCCTTAGGCCTCACTTTTTTTTTTTATATTGATGGCAATATAGCTTGGTAACTGGTTGAGTAATAATTAAGGCCTAATTTTATATACAGTACATACATTATTAAGATCAAAAATCAATCACAAGTAGTGGAACCCACAAGGCACAATGTTAGTTACATTTCAACATTCAATGTTCCGCTTTTATGCATCAATGCCTTTATATTACTCTTTTATATACAATGTCATAGTTAATTGTCTTTAAATGTAATTTGCATAATTAACAATTGAGAAATGAGAATCCAACTGTGCAAAAAGATAAAATTGTCGTTTGAGATAATTAGTCAAGATTTAATTATTTTTTTATATTTCCAAAATTTAATTTTTATTTTACTATATATATTATAAAATTTTAATATTTTCACTTCAATTTTTTTGAGCTCTCTCATTTTTTCTATCTTTTTCGTCTCATCTTCATATTCTATTGAGAAAGAAATGTTAAAATTGCTTGATTATAAAACCTTGATAAATGATTTCACAACTCAAAAAGATAGAAAATTAAATATAAGAATTGATGATCTATATAATATTAAGTGTCTTTAATCTTTACAAATTTCGCCTACTATCCCAAAATTCCTATACACCGCTGATGAAAATAAAAAGAAATCTTAGGACAAATCCAGGGCGGAGTTACTGAATTGAAGAAAGATGGAAACAAACCAAGACCAAAAGCTTCAAATTTTTTGAAATGATATAGGAATGGCTCAGATGATGTATATGTAACTGGCTTCATCTAAAGGTCTTGGGCTCAATTCTTGCCAGTGATTTTTCACTGATAGGGCAAGGATCACTAAGCCTTTAATGAAGCCTGTGCGTGCCCTGGCCTTGAAATTGGGCAACGTCCCCTCCCCCTTAAACTTTTATGTTACCAAAAAATCAGTGAACCCTGACTTCAAATTGGTAGACATTGTGCACTAGAGGAACTATATAATATTTGTATTTGGACTATTTCATCTCATTAGTCTTAAAAAAGACAAATGGTAGAAAATACTCATAACATCAATGTCATCAGAACAAATCAAAGATGGAGTTCAAGATAACCGTGAGACGGTGAAGTTTTTTTTTCCTTTTCAATCGAATATAAAGAACTACTTTATCAACTTCTACCCTTGATACTATTCAGACGCTCTATAAACAAGTCATTCCAGGTATCTGTAATTCCTGGTAAACACCAGTGCATGCAATCATCATGTTTTTTACCTCCGGCTGTAGCTGGGTGGGCATCAGCCCTGAACTCACTCAAGTGAGTGATGTCCAAAATAATGAAACCAGACCCCTTAAGAGCCTTATAGAGGTGTTCATTGACCAATCGAGCCTCCACATTTGTCCCATTATTCTTCACAGAGAAGAGTTCTTCTACCTGAAATGGCAACAAAACTTCCAAGGTCAATTTATTTAATAATTTACTAGAAAGAAGAATGGTATTCAAGGTAGCTGCAATGAGAACATTGAACAATCACACTTTCAAGAGGAATCAAGTACGTCATTCAATGGATGATGGTTATAGTCAGAACAATTCTAAAAACAAGCAACTAAGTGGACACACCTGCTCTGTCGATAAAGGTTGATGCCTTTGGCAAGAACCACCTTGATCCCAGTCTCCCCCTTCAAAATGTCTCGGTGATTGAGTACGAAAAAATTTAATTGCACCCAGTCTTGTGCTTTCCTCCATGTATGGGATCTGTAAACAAACCACTCCTATCATATCCAAATATGCAGACCAATCACATACCTATAAATACAAATTGTAATTTCATAGTGGTATTTTAGAATTAGTCCAAGGATCAGAGGAATACATTAAATTTATAACTTTTAGTATCTTAATTCTTAATCATAATCAGTTCCAGGAAGAAATAATTGCATAACTTAGAAGTTAAATGTTTTGTAGAATATATATATGGGTGGGGATCAAGTTACTCTAGGAGTAACTTTAAGAGAGTTACTCCAAGTCCTCATCCTTGATTTATTGAAATCCAATGGAAGTTAAGTGACTACTTTAATGAATTAATATAGGCCATTGGATTACAACAAAATCAAGGGTAGAGATTTGGAGTAACTCTCTTAAAGTTACTCTTGGAGTAACTTGATCCCCACCCTATATATATATATATATATATATATATATATATATGTATGTATGTATGTATGTATGTATGCAGGAAATTAGTCACAAACAGAGAAATGAAAAAATTGATTGACTTAGATTTAGATGCCCGTTGTTATGGAGAAGACGACTTCGTCTTAATCTTAATGCTTGAGATAATTCCCAAATACTGACTGGTGTGCCAGTTGAAAGGAAATAGCATGTTGACTAATCTATATTCTTAGTGCTAGCTTCCTTTATCTGTATTATATATTACCCAGCTAACTGAAAAGGCAAATGTTCCATCTCCAGAATATCTGTAGGAATTTTATGACTTCACACATTTTTGAATTTGCAACGTTAAAAGTTTGGAATCATTTCATTGCTAAGACCTACAGAAACCCTCTTACAGAAAGAAGATTTACCATGTACAATGTCTGCAACACTCCAAAAGAAAAATACAGGAAAAAAAGGTGGAAAACTTCCCATCACATAACAATTGTAAAATTGTTTCTTCTTATTAGCAATACAATAAAAGGTCATCTACTTATATGTTTTCCAGCTAAGTTTATACTTTGATCATGTGTGAACAAGATATGTATGTACTAAAGCCATGCATGCCCAATTATAACAAGAATATATGGAGGTTAATGAGACAGTTGACATTCTAGATCATAGCAGTCACGTCATGATTCTTGAGAGAGAATCAGAGGCAACAATAGTTTAAATTTTATATAAAATCAGATAACTAGGACCTGATAAGCATTTTCTAATCCTGTCAACAATGAGGGAAGCACTTTCCCTACCAAACAACTCATACCAAATCAACCCCTAAACCTCATAATCATCTTAGCGCAGGCATGTGCTTTTTGTTACTTTCATGCATCACTGGAAACAAGCATTATGGAACATAATGTACAAAATTCAGAAGCAAAAAACTATTGGGCCAATCTTTACAAATACCTTATTTACAAGGTAATAATTTCATACTAAGATAACAGGTTAAAAATAACACTTACAACCAACAGCTCTAAATGTTACAATACAAAAAGTTCATATTTCCTTCTATTAAAAAGGAACAGAAAAGGTAAAGAACATTATTCCACCATGCTGCTCTAAAAACCCAATAAAAGTATATCAAGGCCTCGATCAGGAGGTAATGGAGGGATTACTGGCTGCCCCTGCTTGAAGAAAAGCATAGGTGACTTCACAGGGTCAAATTTTGAAGGGGCCCACCACCTGTTTATTTGAACCAAAAAGAATTAGGTAAAATAAATTAAGATCTTCTCATCCAAAGAACAATTACAACATCAGCTTAAACAAAGGAAAATAAGGAGTAGGCAATACAAGCCATTATCCACATGGTTAAACCAGATCATTCTCAAATTGTCAAAGAACAACTCTGCCAGTCAACTCAAACACAGGAAAAACATGCAAGCATTTTGCATTGATTCTATCAGATCACAGAAATGGTCATAAATCAGCTTGGCAACCCTTTGAGAAAATTCAAAACTCAAGAAAATGCACTCACAAAAAGACATTCGAATCAAACAAAATCTTAGGATACAGAAATGGTTACTTTGGTCTCACTCATTCAACTACCCGTAATTCCTAACATCAATAACTAGAAAGGAAAGCAGCTAGAATACATGACCACTTGACAGATTACAGAATATAGAAACATTATATAAAAAAATTTACCAGTGCCCGGTGTTCAAAATTAGAATATCGTGGAAACTAGGAGCTTGGGCCCATGTGCTTTCTGGAACATCAACATCAACTTTATATCCCTCTCTGAATCCAAGAGTTTCTAAGGCACCGCCATTGTCATTGGCTGACCATCTGTATCAAACAGAGTAAGAAGAATAACAGTTTACAATGTGCACCAAACAACACCATATAGTCTAATAATAGCATAAGAACTAAGTTGCATGGATATGGGTCCGAGTACAAGTACTGTATGTGGAATGACAATTTTCTACAAAGTAGGGTTTGGGCACAGCAGGATATGTCAAAGAGAAATATTATTAAAACATAAAGAAAGTAACTAAATCATAAAATAAGTACAATCTTCATAATTTCTAACAACAACAAGGTTTCAACAAAACTCAATAAAGTATTTCAAGTAAGCAAAAATATATAAAAGAACGTGCATGATTTGAAGGGAGTAAAACTAGCAAGAAAATTAGTGCTTTTCATGGGCTAATGACTTGTATTTTAGTGATATTGGGTATTTACTCATCAAGTGAGTACATGGTAAGTACCCATGTGTACCCAATATGTGCATGGTACGGGTATGACAACCATCTTAGAGTACCCATGCATAAGACAATGAAAACCATGGCATCTCAACAAATGATAAAGGGCGGCCCAGCGCACGAGTCTCCCACCTGATGGGTTCTAAGGAGGATAGATATACCCAGTCTTACCCGATTACCCCCGCAACCAAAGAGATTGTTTTCAAAATTTGAACCCCGGTGACATTTCAACAAAAGATAACAAATTAAAAAGCCTAGAAAAAGTAGTTATATAACTCTACATCACATATATACATGGCAGAGAAATCATAAAATTGTTTAAAAAAGAGTCTGCTCAATTTATGGAATCAATCACATAACAGCAGCATACAAGGGTCATCTTTTTCAAACAAAACCACAAGAGAATTAGCATGAGGAACAATATAAAATGACAAAAACCAAAAGCTTACCTACCGTAACGTGCGAGAAGATTGGTACGGTGATAGGCGATGGTTAGATTGTAACTTAAAAAGGTAAAACCACGGTCGGCACCAGCGGGTCGCCACTTCTTCACTTGTCCATTGGAGACACTCTTGAGAGTGCAGAAAAGGGACACAAACATGTTCCTATTCAACGAATCCCCAATAAACCCTGCACTGCTGAATACTCATTATTAAGAATGCCAATCAAAAAACATACAACATGGCACAGACCCAAATCGAAGAGAGAGAGAGAGAGTGAGAGGAGAGTACCAATGCTGGTGTCTCTGTGATTGTGAAGGAACCCAATGGGATCGAACTGAGGGAGATCGCAGCGGTTGGGGTTCCAGCGCCACTTGGCGAGTTCTCGAGCGTTGGATTTGTTTCCGGAGATGCAATTCCAGCCCTTGAAGATCTCCTTACAGGTGTTGTCGTACCTCGGATTCCTCGTGTTGTCGTAGATCCATTTTCCATCGGAATAGTCACAGGAACCGTGTTGGATTTGGAAGGTGCGAAGGGGAAGGGAGGTTGCAGGGGTGGTGGTGTTTCGGAACTGAGAGAGAATGATGAAGATGGAAGTGAAGCAGAGAAGAGAGAGAAGTGGAAACAGAGGGGATTTCTTTGCGTTTTGGGGGTTCGATTCCCTTGTGCTTGTGGCCATGCCAGATAGAGCCACACCCAAATGCTACTACTGCTTGTTTGTGTGCAGTCACATTTAACACAATAGCAACTTCCAATATTCCAATTCAGTAACAAATCAATAATTATTAACCTCTTTCGATCCCCAATCTGAGCCAACCATTAAATCCAAGGATCAAAAGGCCAACTCAGAGACGAATACAGGAAGCAACAACAAAGCAGATTAATGCGTCCTCCGTTTGAAGTCGAGACAAGCCAATCTGAATCTTCAACCGTGATTAAGAAAATTCTTATATATACTTTTCATTCTTTTATGAACTTGTAAATTGCCAATTATTCCTCAAATTCCTATGGTTGTATTAGACAATCACAGCTATAAGTTTAGTACTTGCCTAACTCACTTTTCTGATCTTGATTTAAAGTCTATCATGACTCATCAATTGATTCTGGTAGTCTGGATATTTTCACATGTCTTTGAAAATATGTTATGACTATTTCTTGAGTTGTAACACATGATTTTTTGATAATAGAAGTTTCTTGATAAAACTTACTTTAGTCACTTTTACTTCTGGTAGATGTGATCCAATCTCATTTTTGGCCAGATTGTTTTCCTTTTTAAATCGTCGTTTTGTAAATTCCTTGTACCAAAATTGAATCCTCTTGAGGTTAGGAACTATTCATCTTTTGATTTCCTAATCCACGGGAAGTTCTTGTGAAAGAATGAACTTTAGTAGAGTCATGTTTATAAGAATGTACCGGTCATTTTTACACTCACGAACCTATTGAAGAATCTATTTACATATTGGACACACATGTACATTTCAAATTAATAAAATTATTCTCTATGCTTTCTTGTGAAACTGAAATCAAGAAATTTCTTTCTTGAAAATTTCTTTTCATAATCTTCAAGACCCTATATATCATTTCAGTGTTAGTTATCGTGTTAGGACTCATTACCCAACTTTTACGCATAGTCAATATCCGATGTGGATTCAACTAGACACGGCCAGTAATAACATCCTAAACCTCACAGTTTGAACGGAATCAAACTGCTCTGATACCACCAAATGAGACACCTCGTTGTGCCATTAATTATTTATTTAAACTTACACGCGTTCTTGACGTTAAATGTAACTCGAAAATACGAAAATATTAAAATCTTGATTATCAAACACATCCAACTTCGGAAAGTTAACACACCACACCATAATAATATTATACATATACACATATCTCTAACCACCATAATACAAAACACTGTTTATGGTATCCTATCAGTAGGATCAATTACAGGTACATAATTATACAAACTGTTATAATCGGCGAAAAAGAAAACGTCTCACAAGATGCACTGGCCACACTCCTTAAACTCTACCACTCAAATCCACAGCTCGTCCACCAACATCCGGCTCATACGTAGTTCCATCCAGATCCTCGGTAGTTGGCTCCTCCGTAGAGTCTTCTCATCAGATCACATAACCAAAACAAATACAATACAACAACATAGGAGATAAGAAACAATTCTATCATCATAAAAAGGAATCATAGCATATAATATAATAACAGTCAAAGACACGCATCACACATAACTAACAATAATCTTTAATTCACAATATCTTCATCTACCCTCAATCTCATGCAACTAAACATTTATGCTGACGTGGCCACCACCAATCCTATCACACATCCCTCATTAGGGATGTCAGTCAGTCGTTCAAGAATACAGTTGCACACACTTGTTCGCTCTCGAGGATGCTCATGAACATCAATGACACTATAGTTGCACATCTTATCCGATGCAAACCTTCGTTCTCCAAGGTGCTCATGCATAGCAATGACACTATAACTGCATAATCTAAGTCTAAGTTGGGACAGTCCTGGGAGAACTGTGGACCTCGTGTATTCCCAACACACGTTGTGAACAAAAATGCATATATATGAATCTCACTGACTCGCATTGGTTACAGCCTAGTGCCTCAACCTTCCATTACAGTCTCAACACACATTCGATGTCACATCTCATCAATTAAATACTTTAACTAGGCAAGGCACCTCTAAGTCACATTCAGTCTCTCACCCACAAGAATATCTCCCGAACAACATATATCATTTCCTAGATGCTAACTAATTATAAAAAAACAGATAATGTACGTCATCAAACCAAACAGATCATACATAGTAAAAATAATAATAAAATATTCAGGTAACACAAAACGTCATATAAAATAGATTACCACAAACAGTGCATCACAAATAGTTCAATAGTAATAAAATCAGACATCCTCGAAAATTCTAAAATTATCCTAACAACAATAAACCTACAATCCTCAAATCATCATTGATACAACAGGATAGTCGCCAATGTGATTTTGGTCTTATTGATTACTCGACAATTAGTAGGGTTTAGGTCGCCCTACATCATTATTATAATATATACTACTTATCCATTCCGACGACAGGATGATTCTTTCTCCCACCTGAGCTTATCACCGGAATCACGAAAACAAATCTCTTCGTTACCACACCACAAGTTACCAGTTAACCTTCAACCAAAACAACATAAAAACAAGTTAATCAAACCAAATCAATCCATGACAACTCTAAGCTAGGGTTCGGCCAAAGCTTCAAAATAGGGCTAGGGTTATTTTATCAATTCCATCTTTTGCTCAGTAACATTTTACTGTCAGTGAAAACGCAGACTGGGTTCCGTCTGAATTTTCAACCCAAAATTTTACTGTAACCCTTTACCATAAGGTAGAGTATGAATATGATTTTGTTTTATCCAAAATCATTTTCTTGGTCTCGAATAAAAATATAAATAATTATATTGTTACAGGTAATACAACGTAGCTTAAAAACCAGAATGTTATATTACTACCCCACTTAGAAAAAATTCCGTCCTCGAATTTACGCACTCGAATTTCGTGAATCGAAACTAAACAGTATCATGTAATCAGGTCTTAATCTAAGGATCCTACATTGTATTTCCCATCGCTGTCTTCCCCCTAAGTGACATCGGTAACTTCATAACAGAATTCATTCTTATATCATTCTATTTATCCTCGAAACTATCCATCACTACCTTAAGTTCGTTGTCCTTAACATTTCACCATAATCTATCATCCTTGAAGGCATAATTAAAACTTAATCATTTCCTCTTCTTAATACTCATTCACTAGAAAACCTTATTTCAGCATCTAACTTCCACAATTAACACCGAGAATAATACTACATTAACTTCCTACTCAATATATTCAATCACAGTCTTAATTCCTTTGAACGTATTCCACTATTCCGGGTTATATCAAAATCCCACATACCTTGTATGAGATCCGCAGATTGAGAGAATTCAGCTCCCCTCACAGTAAACACTCTCCCAGTGACCTGAGGTCTGGCCATATGTTGTCCTGCTGCTGGAACTCCTCTTCCAGCTACTCCTCTCTAAACATTGGCTCCCCTACCAGCAGCTACAGGATGTTGCATAGCCCGCTGTCCACAATCACGAGCCAAGTGATCTGGTTTACCACAGATGTAACAAACAGGTATCTCACTGTAATCTCTCACAAAATGCGGTCCACCGCATCTGAAACAAACTAAGCCTCTCTGTTGCCAGACTGCTCCAACCACTGGTGCTGTAGGAACTGGTACAGGTGCAGCTGTCTACATTGGTCTGGTATATGGTCCCTGTCCCTCCTGAAAACCACTACCTTCTCTCCTTTGAAGACCTGATCGAATAGGACCACCACTCCTCTGTTGCCTCTGCTCAGTAGCTTGCCTCTGATCTATGCTTTCTATTGCACTGCATCTCTCAACCAGCTCCGGGAAACTTTGAATATCAAGAGAGACTATTGCTCACTGTAGCTCATGTCGCAGGCCCTCCTCAAACCTTCTGCGCTTCCAATCCTCATTGAGAAATCTCTCGTAAATCTCTGAAAACTGAATCAGAGCCTCAAAGTGTGACGCATGATCCGCAATAGTCGTGTTGTCCCGTTTAAGATTGATAAACTCCATCTCTTTCTCGCGTAGGATTAATTGCGCATTGACAGAACAACTGCCAACTGATGAGTCTGCCCTCCGCCTCCAGTAGTCTTCTCTTGCCTCTCCACCAAGCCTATGCTCCTCCAGCTAGCATGAAGGCAGCATAAGTCACCTTCATATCCTCTCTGCAGCGCATGGTACTGAATATCTTCTCCAACTCCTGCACCCACCACTCAGCCTTCTCTAGATCATAATCTCCTTGGAATTGTGGTGGTTTCCCTTTCAGGAAGGTATTCATCCCTGCATCCTCAGGTTTTGCAGTTTTCCTCTGATTCTGCTGTTCTTTGGTCATTTGCAGCGGCGTCTCTGCGTTCTATTATGTTTGTTGTAACATACCAGTAGCTAAATACCTGATGGTTTTGAGAGTCTCAACTGACTCTCCTCGACATTCGGTATGATCAGTTTCAACATTGCTACCTCCGGCAATTCTCTCGGGTGATCCATCACCACCTCTTGTACCACGTCCTCTACCTCGAGCCATAATCCTGTAAAAGAAATCATCAGCTCCCATCTGTATGACATATAATACCACATAAACAAGTATATAAATACTATATGCCATACTAGTGTTAGTTATCGTGTTAGGACTCTTTACCCAACTTATAAGCATAGTCAATATCTGATGTGAATTCAACTAGACACGGCTAGTAACAACATCCTAAACCTCACAGTTTGAATAGAATCAAACTGCTCTGATACCACCAAACGAGACACTCCAATATGCCTCGTTGTACCATTAATTATTTATTTAAACTTACTCGCGTTCTTGACGTTAAACGTAACCTGAAAATACGAAAATATTAAAATCTTGATTATCAAACACATCCAACTTCGGAAAGTTAACACACCACACCATAATGATATTATACATATACACCTTTATCTAACCACCATAATACCAAACATTGTTTAGGGTATCCTATCGGTAGGATCCCTTACAGGTACATACTTATACAAACTGTTATAATCAGCGGAAAAGAGAACATCTCACATGACGCACTGGCCATACTCATTAAACTCTACGACTCAAATCCACAGCTCGTCCTCCAGCATCCGGTTCATACGGAGTTCCATCCAGATCCTCGGTAGTTGGCTCCTCCGTAGAGTCTTCTCATCAGATCACTTAACCAAAACAAATACAATACAACAACATAGGAGATAAGAAACAGTTCTATCATCATAAAAATGAATCATAGCATATAATATAATAACAGTCAAAGACACGCATCACACATAACTAACAATAATCTTTAATTCCCAATATCTTCATCTACCCTCAATCTCATGAAACTAAACATTTATGCTGATGTGGCCACCACCAATTCTGTCACACATCCCTCGTTAGGGATGCCAGTCAGTTGTCCAAGCGACGCGTCCCCAAATACCGATGCACACACTCGTTCGCTCTCGAGGGTGCTCATGAATATCAATGACACTATAGTTGCACATCTTATCCGGTGCAAACCTTCGTTCTCCAAGGTGCTCATGCATAGCAATAGCACTATAGCTGCACAGCCTAAATCTAAGTTGGGACGATCCTACGAAAACTTTGGACCTCGTGTATTCCTAACACATGGTTGTGAACAAAAATGCATATATATGAATCTCACTAACTCACATTGGTTACAACCTAGTGCCTCAACCTTCCGTTACAGTCTCAACACACATTCCATGTCACATCTCATCCACTAAATACTTTAACTAGGCTAGGCACCTCTAAGTCACATTCATTCTCTCACCCACATGAATATCTCCCTAACAACATATGTCATTTCCTAGTTGCTAACTAATTATAAAAAACAGATATTGTACATCATTAAACCAAACAGATCATACAGAGTAAAAATAATAATAAAATATTTAGGTAACACAAAATGTCATATAAAGTAGATTACCACAAACAGCGCATCACAAACAGTTCAATAGTAATAAAATCAGACATCATCGAATATTCTAAAATTATCCTAATAGCGATAAACCTACAATCCCCAAATCATCATTGATACTACGGGATAGTCGCCAATGTCATTTTGGTCTTGTCAATTACTCGACAACTAGTAGGGTTTAGGTCGCCCTACACCATTATTATAATATATACTACTTATCCATTCCGACGACAGGATGGTTCTTTATCCCACCTGAGCTTATCACCGGAATCACGAAAACAAATCTCGTCGTTACCACATCACAAGTTACCAGTTAACCTTCAACCAAAACAACATAAAAACAAGTTAATCAAACCAAATCAATCCATGAAAACTCTAAGCTAGGGTTCGACCAAAGCTTCAAAATTGGGCTAGGGTTATTTTCTCAATTCCATCTTTTGGGTGCTAGTTACTAGAGTCTTAACTAGCATAGATCAATTGTTACAAGTCAAGAATTTGAAGTAAAACTCATCCAACCTCTAGGGTTAGGGTTTCGGCCAAGACACCAAATTTGGGATAGGAAATTTCTTTGGTTTCAAGCTCTTGGGTTAGTAAGTATAGGTACTAGAGAGATTAAATCAATTGTCATATTTCAAAAATTGAAACAAAATCCATTCAAAACATGTATACATAGATTTGGCGAAGCTAGGAAAATAGGTCTAGGAATTTCTTTTTATCTCAAGCTTCTAGATCTAACAACTAGAGGTATTAGAGAGGTAAGATCAAGTGTCATAACACTTAAAACAGTTTTCTATGATTTTTCATAAATTTTTGAAAAACTAGATCTAGAACTTGAGATTTGAGAAATACTTGATGAAAATGGAAATTAGGATTATGAGAGCCAAGATGATGAGGAAGAGAATCCCCACCTTGGAATGAAGAAAAATGGAAGAGAAATGATCAACTTTCAATCTTTACATGTGACATCATGGATGACCTCATCCTCCATGAGTCATCATGTATGACTTGTTGTCCCGATCTCTTGGCGGTCTCTACAGTTCTGTATCCAGCTCCATTGTTTCCCCGACTTAGGTTTTTTTGTGATTTCTTTAAAATTTCGCCCATAAAAGGTATAATAATATTTTTTTGAGTAATAATTTCAAAATAGCCTATATCGTTGAAAATATGAAATAAAACTAAACTGTTTTGTTATCGGGTCAAAATTAGGTTTTATGCTCAGTAACATTTTATAGTCAGTGAAAACGCAGACTGGGTTCCGTCTGAATTTTCAACCCAAAATTTTACCGTAATCCTCTACCATAAGGTAGAGTATGAATATGATATTGTTTTATCCAAAATCATTTTCTTGGTCTCAGATAAAAATATAAATAATTATATTGTTACCGGTAATACAGCGTAAGTTAAAAACAAGGATGTTACATTACTACCCCACTTAGAAAAAATTTTGTCCTCGGAATTTATGTACATCAGAATTTCGTGAAACGAAACTAGACAGTATCATGTAATTGGGTCTTAATCTAAAGATCCTACATTGTATTTCCTATCACTGTCTTCCCCCTAAGTGACATCAGTAACTTCATAACAGAATTCATTCTTACATCATTCTATTTATCCTCGGAACTATCTATCACTACCTTATGTTCGTTGTCCTTAACATTTCACCTTAATCTATCATCCTTAAAGGCATAATTAAAACTTAATCCTTTCCTCTTCTTAATACTCATTCACTAGAAAACCTTATTTCAGCATTTAACTTCCACAATTAACACCAAGATTAATACTACATTAACTTCCTACTCAATTTATTCAATCGCAGTCTTAGTTCCTTTGAATGTATTCCACTATTCCGGGTTATATCAAAATCCCACATACCTTGTATGAGATCCGTAGATTGAGAGGATTCAGTTCCCCTCACAGTAAACACTCTCCCAATGACCTGAGGTTTGGCCATCTATTGTCCTGCTGTTGAAACTCCTCTTCTAGCTACCGTAACCCTCTACCATAAGGTAGAGTATGAATATGATTTTGTTTTATACAAAATCATTTTCTTGGTCTTAGATAAAAATATAAATAATTAAATTGTTACCGGTAATACAGCGTAGCTTAAAAACCAAGATATTACATTACTACCCCACTTAGAAAAAATTTCGTCCTCGGAATTTACGTACCTCAGAATTTCGTGACTCGAAACTAGACAGTATCATGTAATCGGGTCTTAATCTAAAGATCCTACATTGTATTTCCCATCGCTGTCTTCCCCCTAAGTGACATCGGTAACTTCATAACTGAATTCATTCTTATATCATTCTATTTATCATCGAAACTATCCATCACTACCTTATGTTCGTTGTCCTTAACATTTCACCTTAATCTATCATCATTGAAGGCATAATTAAAACTTAATCCTTTCCTCTTCTTAATACCGATTCACTAGAAAACCTTATTTCAGCATCTAACTTCCACAATTAACACAAGATTAATACTACATTAACTTCCTACTCAATATATTCAATCGCAGTCTTAGTTCCTTTGAACGTATTCCACTATTCCGGGTTATATCAAAATCCCACATACCTTGTATGAGATCCGCAGATAGAGAGGATTCAGCCCCCCTCACAGTAAATACTCTCCAAGTGACTTGAGGTCTGACCATCTGTTGTCCTGCTGTTGGAATTCCTCTTCTAGCTACTCCTCTCTGAACATTGGCTCCCCTACCAGCAGCTACCAGATGTTGCATAGCCCGCTGTCTACAATCCCGAGACAAGTGATCTGGTTTACCAAAGATGTACCAAACAAGTATCTCACTGCAATCACTCACAAAATGTGGTCCCCCGCATCTGAAACAAACTAAGCCTCTATGTTGCTGGCCTGCTCCACCCACTGGTGTTGTAGGAACTGGTACAGGTGCAGCTATCTACACTGGTCCGGTATATGGTCCCTGTCCCTCCTGAAAACCACTACCTTCTCTCCTCTGAAGACCTGATCGAATAGGACCTCCACTCCTCTACTGCCTCTGCTCAGCAGATTGCCTCTGATCTATGCTTTCTGTTGCACTGCATCTCTCAACTAGCTCCGGGAAGCTTTGAATATCAAGAGAGACTATTGCTCACTTTAGCTCATGTCGCAGGGCCTCCTCAAACTTCTGCACTGCCAATCCTCATTGAGAAATCTCTGGAAAAACTCTGAAAAATGAATCAGAGCCTCAAAGTGTGACGCATAATCCCCAATAGTCATGTTGCCCCGTTTAAGATCCATAAACTTGCTCTCTTACTTGCGTTGGACTCATCGTGCATTCACTGAACAACTGCCAACTGATGAGTTTGCCTACCGCCTCTAGTAGTCTTCTCTTGCCTCTCCACCAAGCCTCTGCTCCTCCAGCTAGCATGAAGGCAGCATAAGTCACCTTCATATCCTCTCTGCAGCGCATGGTACTGAATATCTTCTCCAACTCCTGCACCCACCACTCAACCTTCTCTAGATCATAATCTCCTTGGAATTGTGATGGTTTCCCTTTCAGGAAGGTATTCATCCCTGCATCCTCAGTTTCTGCAGCTTTCCTCTGATTCTATTGTTCTTGCTGTTCTTTGGTCATTTGCAGCAGCGTCTCCGCATTCTGTTATGTCTGTTGTAACATAGCAGTAGCTAAATCCCTGATGGTTTTGAGAGTCTCGTCTAACTCTCCTCGACCTTCGATATGATCAGTTTCAACATTGCTACCTCCGACAATTCTCTCGGGTGATTCCTCACCACCACTTGTACCACGTCCTCTATCTCGAGCCATGATCCTGTAAAAGAAATCATTAGCTCCCATCCGTATGACATATAATACCATATAAAAAGTACATAAATACTATATGCCATAACATTGTTGGTTATCGTGTTAGGACTCTTTACCCAACTTATAAGCATAGTCAATATCTGATGTGAATTCAACTAGACACGGCCAGTAACAACATCCTAAACCTCACAGTTTGAATAGAATCAAACTGCTCTGAAACCACCAAAAGAGACACCCCATTATGCCCCGTTGTGCCATTAAGTATTTATTTAAACTTACTCGCGTTCTTGACGTTCAACGTAACCTGAAAATACGAAAATATTAAAATCTTGATTATCAAACACATCCAACTTCGGAAAGTTAACACACCACACCATAATGATATTATACATATACACATTTCTCTAACCACCATAATACCAAACACTGTTTAGGGTATCCTATCAGTAGGATCCCTTACAGGTACATACTTATTCAAACTGTTATAATTAGTGGAAAAGAGAACGTCTCACATGACGCACTGGCCATACTCCTTAAACTCTACCACTCAAATCCACAGCTCGTCCTCCATCATCCCGTTCATGCGGAGTTCCATCCAGATCCTCGGTAGTTGGCTCCTCCGTAGAATCTTCTCATCAGATCACATAACCAAAACAAATACAATATAACAACATAGGAGATAAGAAACAGTTCTATCATCATAAAAATGAATCATAGCATATAATGTAATAACAGTCAAAGACACGCATCACACATAACAAACAATAATATTTAATTCCCAATATCTTCATCTACCCTCAATCTCATGAAACCAAACCTTTATGCTGATGTGGCCACCACCAATTCTATCACACATCCCTCGTTAGGGTTGCCCGATCGATTGTCCAAGCGACGCATCCCCAAATACCGGTGCACACACTCTTTCGCTCTCGAGGGTGCTCATGAATATCAACGACACTATAGTTGCACATCTTATCCGGTGCAAACCTTCATTCTCCAAGGTGCTCATGCATAGCAATGACACTATAGCTGCACAGCCTAAATCTATGTTTGGACGATCCTACGAGAACTTTGGAACTCGTGTATTCCTAACACACGGTTGTGAACAAAAATGCATATATATGAATCTCACTGGCTCGCATCGGTTACAACCTAGTGCCTCAACCTTCCATTACAGTCTCAACACACATTCCATGTCACATCTCATCCATTAAATACTTTAACTAGGCTAGGCACCTCTAAGTCACATTCATTCTCTCACCCACATGAATATCTCCCTAACAACATATATCATTTCCTAGTTGCTAACTAATTATAAAAAACAGATATTGTACATCATTAAACCAAACAGATCATACACAGTAAAAATAATAATAAAATATTCAGGTAACACTAAATGTCATATAAAGTAGATTACCACAAACAACGCATCACAAACAGTTCGATAGTAATAAAATCAGACATCCTCGAATATTCTAAAATTATCCTAATAGCGATAAACCTACAATCCCGAAATCATCATTGATACTACGGGATAGTCGCCAATGTGATTCTGATCTTGTCGATTACTCGACAACTAGTAGGGTTTAGGTCGCCCTACACCATTATTATAATATATACTACTTATCCATTCCGACGACAGGATGATTCTTTCTCCCACCTGATCTTATCACCGGAATCACGAAAACAAATCTCGTCGTTACCACACCTCAAGTTACCAGTTAACCTTCAACCAAAACAACATAAAAACAAGTTAATCAAACCAAATCAATCCATGAAAACTCTAAGCTAGGGTTCGACCAAAGCTTCAAAATAGGGCTAGGGTTATTTTCTCAATTCCATCTTTTGGGTGCTAGTTACTAGAGTCTTAACTAGCATAGATCAATTGTTACAAGTCAAGAATTTGAAGTAAAACTCATCCAACCTCTAGGGTTAGGGTTTCGATCAAGACACCAAATTTGGGATAGGAAATTTCTTTGGTTTCAAGCTCTTGGTTTAGTAAGTATAGGTACTAGAGATTAAACATATTTCAAATATTGAAACAAAATCCATTCAACACACATATACATTGATTTGGCCAAGCTAGGAAAATAGGCCTAGGAATTTCTTTTTATCTCAAGCTTCTAGATCTAACAACTAGAGGTATTAGAGAGGTAAGATCAAGTGTCATAACACTTAAAACAGTGTTCTGTGATTTTTCATGAATTTTTGAAAAACTAGATCTAGAACTTGAGATTTGAGAATTACTTGATGAAAGTGGAAATTAGGATTAAGAGAGCCAAGATGATGAGGAAGAGAATCCCCTCCTTGGAATGAAGAAAAATGGAAGAGAAATGATCAACTTTCAATCTTTGTCAACAACAACAATTGAGGTTATGGTATTTTTGTAGCTATTTGAACGAATGAAATTCATAGTTCCCAGAGTTTTTACGAATTTTTGATTACAAGTTGTCACAACAAAATGAATGAATAAATAAAGAGTAAAGAATGAATTCAATATAGGTAAAAGTGGTTAGGTTCGAAATCCCTCAATTTTCTCCTAATGTAACTTTGTTCAACCCTAACTTCAATTCAATCCATTCAATTGACATTCAAGTCACTAATATAGATTTATCCCTAATTCCTTAGGTGATAATCCTTTTGTTACCAATTAAGAACCCTAATTCATTAGGTGATGTAAAATTGGCACAAGCATTAAGCATGAGACTCATAAGAATGTATTGCAATGGAGTTCTATTCCTAGAATCAATCATCACAATAGCAATGAACTTCATTTCCAATCCAATAACCAATTTTCCAATTGTGAAATTGAATCTAACTTCAATTCAAGGTTGATCAATCCAAGAAAAGCATTAAGCATAGAAGAGATTAATCAAATTGAACGAAATTGCATTGAAATCAAAGATAAAACTTCATTACATCAAGATCCAATCAAGTTCATCCTAACCTAACCTAAGAGATCTAGAAACTCATAGTAAAAAGAAAAGAGAATGAAGAACTTGAGTAAGAGTGAGTGGAGGAAGTCATGGAAGCTTCAAATCTTGTTCCCAAGCTTGAATCTCCGAAGAATGCACAGAGAATGTGGTGAACCAGAGTGAAATCGCACTAAAAATAAGCCAAAGACCCCTATGAAATCTGTCCAAAATGTATTTATACTGGTTCTGCTAGTCTGCCAGCGCTGAGCGCCACTGGCCAGCTCTGCTCGCTCCGTTCTGCATGAAACAGCTCCTCTTGGGCACCTGCAGGCGCTGGGCGCTGCAGGTCGGCGCTGGGTGCCCCTGCCATTTTCCTTTCCTGGCGCTGAGCGCCCAACACTAGCACTGGGCGCTAGCTGTATTGCTGCACCTGATGGTTTGTGTTCTGCTGGCGCTGAGCGTCTGATACCAGCGTTGAGCGCTAGACCTTCATTCCTACACATTTTCAACATCTTTTAAGTGTATTTTTCTTACAAATTAAGATTCTAACTATCAAAACTTTAATCAAATGAATGTATGCATTTTCTTATCACTTTTACTACAAATCCTAAGATTATTCACAACTTATTTCTATTTGGATTCACAAACTAACATATATTGCACATTCATCACAACCCCAAACTTAGAGATTTTGCTTGTCCTCAAGCAAACAATTAGATTCACATAAAGGGTTTGAGAAATGGTTTTTCATGTTTAATTCTCTTGTGAAGCACATTACTCATGCAAGAATTCAACTTTTTAACAGTTTTGCAAAATGTACAAGCATCACACAATCAAGCATTAATTCCAATTGATCACATGCTTCAAGTTTTAAGACAATCAAACATACCACAAAATCAGCTCTATTGAATGCACAAGATCATCCTTTGCAACCTCTCTATCAAGTGTTTCACTCATCCTCCTTGGTTGTTATTTGCTCTCAATTCCAATCACAATGCACTCCCCAATCCTAATCTTGACAGGATGCTAAGAACACACATCACAAATGTCAATGCAACACATATCATGAGGTCTTTTATTTGGATGTAATGGGGATAAGGTGGGAGTGGATAAAATCAGGATATAGGCTAAACTACCTTGACTTCAAGGAATGTGGACTCTTGGGGCTTCCATTGCTTAGCTAGGCAACAAGAACATAAGCACACAATTTGTGCTATTTACCTTTTATTTATTTACAACTCTTTTTGTTTTCTTTTCTTTTGTTTTCTTTCTTCTTATTTTCTTTTTGTTTTCTTTTCCTCTTTCCTTTCTATCCCTTCTATTTTTCCTTTTTATCACTTTTTTGTAAACTTTCTTTGTTCCTTTTTCTCTTTGGCTTTTTCTATTTTTTTCTTTTTCTTTTCTTTCTCTCAAACTAGGTTTTTTTTTTTTAAAAAAAAATCATAGTAGGCATCTTTAGTGGCCTACTCACACCCCAAACTTAATTTGCTTGCTTGTCCCTAAGCAAGAGAACAACCCCAAACTTAAGTCCAAACATTCCTCTAAGCCAAAGTAGTGGGACAAAATTGTTTTTTCGACTTTTGGCTTATAATGTACTATCGTGACAAGAAAAATAGGCCAAGGCTCAATTGGGCAAAGCAATGGAAAATGATAGGATAACAATTATGGCACTGAGTTTAAGCAAAGAGATGTTGCCTCGATCATTTATGCATTTACAAAAACAATGCAACAGTGACAAGCATCAAGGCGAGAAAAAGTGAGATCATGCAAGTGATGGATAAGTATGAAGTTGGCACAGGCAAACACAAGAAGGGGGGGAGGTTGAATTGTGTTTGTTAATTATTTTCACTAAAACCCTTTTGAACAACTTTTTCACAAGCAGATGATAAAGAGATTAAGCACACAAATCCTTTTTAAAAGATTAACAAAACCAAAATCAAATCCATGCTTAGTAAAAATAAATGAAATCGTAAAGATAAGGGATAGAAAATTCACTCGGGTATTTTATCCTGGTTCACTCTTTTCCAACCAAGAGCTCACGTCCAAATCCTTTCACTTGAAGAATTTTCTCCACTATTTCCAAATAGTTTCTACAACAAGTATTCTTCACCTCTCCAGGATACAAGTATTGCTTTCTTGCCAAGCCTCTTCAGACTCTAACTCATCAAAGAGATTTTTCTAAGATCTTTCTAACTCACTATATGTGAGGGTATGAAGGTTTAAGATCTACTGAATATTTTTACAAATATTCAACCTTAAGAATTACAGACTTTTGCTTTACAACAAGAATATGAGCTTTGAATATCTTGTAATTGAAAAAATGGCAAAAGCATTTTCTAGCAAGATTGTGCAGGCAAAAGCTTTTTCTAGCAAGATTGTCCAATGACGTGGCACTATGAACTTCTACTAAGTTTTAAGGATAGCACTCGTCTGCTGACGTGGCAAGATGGACACGCTTATTTTCAAGTTTTTGGACTTGCTATACCTAACAGGTTATTTAGGTATTCATTTATAGCCTCATCGACTAAATAAAACCAGTCTACTTATCAATTAAAATATAAACAGTTTAAATAACCTTTGGATGGGTAATTCTTTACAAGAGTCCAAGCAGTGTATACCTTATATTAATTTGGATATTCCCGCATAAACTGAACTCACTTGTTAGATCTCAACTAACACTTTGCTAAGCAAATTTAATCCGTTTGTTAGCATCAAAACTTAGAGTTTATTAAATCCCAAACCACTTTAGTTCCAACAATCTCCCTCCTTTTTGATGATGACAAAAACCGATTAAATTTAAATAGCAAAGTCTAAGAGAGCTTGCAAGGCTGCCCCTAAGACAAAACATTCAAAAACTTAAGCACACTTATAAACTAATGATAGGTACAAACACTTATCATTCTTAGAATCTATATAATCACAAGTATATCGTAGAGCAATATATCAAGTAGAAAAGAATATGCAAATGCAAACACATAAGAGCTTTTCAATAAAGGACATTATATATAATTTTCTTTCTTTTCCTTTCTCCCCTTTTTTGTCATCACCAAAAAGGTAAAAGAGAGTGGACCATCATTGTCAAGAAAACGGATAAGAAATAAGAGATTTTAAGAAGAAGGAGGTGGTGGAGGGGGTTGGTGAGGATTTTGGTTTTTCCGAAATTCTATTAATAAGGCCAACATTTGAGTCACCATAGAATTTGTAGGGGCCAAGGTATCTTGAACTTGCTTTTGTACTCTTTCCTCAATTTGTTGTGCCATCTCGTTCAGTCTTCTCTTCAACTATCTTACAAACCTTATCATCAACAATTCCGCCAATGATGTCCTCAAGATTTGGTGGCAAGGACAATTGTCTTGAGCACTCAACCAGAGTCTAAGATAGTGTCTTGAGCTTGGGGATGGTGGATGAACCATAAGCAAGAGCTAATGGTTGAGAAGATGTCTTAGTTGACTCATCATATTGCTTAGAAGCACATATCTCATCGCCTACTCTCGTCGAGTTGGCTCAACAAGAGCAACGACATCAGCAAAGGGAGTTGAAGGTTGAAGCGGGTTTTGAAAAAGAATTCAACATTCAATTTCGGGGCCTTCCACAAGTAATTCTTCGGTTGTATGCTCGGAGGATGAGGTTGAAGCTGTGGCAAAAGCATATTGTTAACTCGGGGATATCCTTTGCCCAGTGAATTGGATTAGGAATTTCCACATCACGACAGGTTATAGCGGACCCCACGGATCCTTGAAGATCGGATATCGACACTAGAGAGTCCACATATGCTCTCAATTTTGGAGTTTTCTTCTTCTCTTCAGACGGGAGCCAAGTGGAGGCTTCTCAGTGCGATGAATCATGGGATTGCCGTAAGGCTCCCGCATAATTAGCCTCAATGACCATCTCAATTGGCAGGATCGAATATAATCCATTTGTGAGTGGTCAAAGGGTTCGGAACTGAGATCCAACCTTATGTCTTCAACAATGGTATCTTTCCTTGTGCCTCGGATGCTTCCTGCCCTTGTCCTTGTTTAGATCAATCATTGACAACCTAGGATAGATCTTGTTGGGCTTGACTCCAACATTTGTAGAAGTGGAGTGTCTTAACCATGCTGGAGGGACAAATCGTGCCGCTTGTCACCAAGTAGCTGAATTCCCATTTCAAAGCATCTCATACATAAGTGTGTCCACAAACTTGTCAATTAACGACTCCATATATTCTTGGATGTTTGAAAGTCATCCATTTTGTAGTCTGATCCATGACAAAAGGAATTTGCCTAAAGGATCTAGCTCTTTTCTCAAGAACACTCCCAAGATCTTTCTTGATGGGATTAGTATGCCAATCATATATGATAACTCTTTCTACTCCATCAGTGAATGGTTTAAGAGGTGGAAGTTTCTCTAGGTTGGGGTAGATTTTTCACAGAGGGAAACTTTATTGGGGAAGGTGGATGATGAGAGGTCCATGTTCATTGAACATTTGAGAAGGGAATGGGTCATTGGAGTGTGGGGTTCAAGGTTGACCCGAGTATGGATAGATGTTGAGGAGTTCATACTCATACTCGGCCCGGGGGATACCATTTTGTTAGAATGAGTTCTTGTTCTTGTGGAATGGTGTGGAAAAGTATTTTCCATTCTCTCTGTATATACTTTGGCCCAATTTTCAGATTTGCCAGTATAAAGAGAGGAAGAAGGAATTATGGGTGGAAACAAGGTTTTCAAGGGTTTTGGAAAGGGGGCTCCAATGGTAATGCTATTATCTATGTGTTAGTGGTGAGGGTGGTGATTGTGGCAGGGTAGGAACATAAACATCATTCACATCATGTTGAGCAGAGATATTATCATCACGAGTTGTCAAATTAGATACTAATTCATCTACTGCTAACCTAACAGGGTCATCAGCATAGATTACTACCTCAGAAGTCAAGGTTGTTCTAGCCCTCTTTGTTGGTTGCCTGTTCTTCTTGGCAATATGACCAAGCAATAACTCCATTTCGTTTTTCAAGAACATCAGCAATAGGAAGTTCATCATCATCTTCTTCTTCAAACATGATGACTTTCCTTGTCCTTTTGGTGCAGGTGGAAGAGTAGCACCGGAAGATCAGAGGGGATAGATCCTCTAGTAGTCTTCTTGGGAACGGGTTACCTTGCAGCCATAGTCTTTCTCTTAGTTCTTTCTTTAAACCAAGAATTGCATCTCGTTGGCTTCAATTGATTCTTCCTTAATCTTCATTTTCTTTAACCTTTGCCAACCCCACTTGTAAGTGCCGAGTTGCATGCCACTGAGATTTACTCCTGCCAAAGTCAACGTCTTGCAATCCTTTCTCATGAAGGAGTCTTTCTTGTTCATCCTTAGGCTTTGCACTTAGAATATTGTACACGCCTTGCAGCTGAGCATTTTTGACAGAAGATGGGTGAAATTAATGTGAGAATCCAATTCTCTGTTGGCAATGGCATCCTTGAAGCGATGAAATAGGATCCATGGTAGGTTAATCTTGGTTTCAAAAACCAGATGACAAAGGCAGAACTTGTGAAGAGGTGATAAATTGTCCTTAGAGCCAATCTTATGCAGCACCACTTTGTTCAAAATCTGGTGAAGAATCCTGATGTGATCTTTCATCTCAGAGGATTTCTGAGAATGATTTCTCACGCTGTCTTGCCTCATAAGGGTAACAACAATTATCTCGGACCACCTAGGTCTTCTTCCCGAGTCCTAGTGAAGACCAAACCTTGTTGAGCACAAGCAATTGCATCATAGATGGTTTCCTCCGATACTATCACTTTCCTTCCCAACAAACCCGACAACTTCCATTTCGTATATTTTTGGTTTCCTCCGTAATTCCCTTATTAAGTTTGGATACACCGAGACCTTTTCGGAAAGATTCCATCCCATCCAACAAAGATTAATGAACTTACTCACATCCGCATTGTATTCTTGTAGAATTCCAAATTTGAAGTGATGTTCCACTGATATAGACATAGTGTCGGGTTGAAAAGCGAGCATGGGAGCAAATGGTTGAAGCTATTGTTGAGTAAGATGAGTTTTGGAAGAACAAGGGAGATAAGAGTTCGAAAGATTGAGAGAGAGAGGTTGATAGGATGAAGAGACGTGAAAAGATTTTTAGAGGGAAAGAGGTTACTTTTAAAAGATTTCAAAACCGCGCTTTTGAAGAAAAAAATGACAAGACATGTCATTAAGTGTAAAATGGTGTTGGTAACTTGGGACCATAAAAAGTTACGATGGGATTGATGAGGGTAGCTGACCTAAAGAAGGAAGAAGCATTTTATATAAATGTGTTCAAGAAAAATTAATATAAGTAATAAATGTGTGCATAGACGAGTCCACACAAGACTAAGAGTGGACGTGCAAAGACACGGTAGTGGACGCGTGAGAATCCACTTGCTCGACGCCATGACTAGTGGACATGCAGAGAAAACATGCAATGGATCGACCAAATTAACAATAAATATACCCGGCTTAATCCACATACAACATATTCAAATGCTTTCTTATAAATATAAATCGTCCCTCAAAGAAGAGGTTTAGTGAAGATATTCCGCCCATTGATGGTCAAGATCCACAAATTGAATGACAATCACACCTTTTTGTACATAATCCCTAATAAAATGATGTTTAATTTCGTATGCTTAGATCTAGAATGCAATATTGATTCTTAGATAAATTGATTGGCAGAAAAAGATATCACACATAAGTGGAATACTACTTAAAAATACATTGTAGTCCTCCAATTGATGTTTGATCCATAGAAGTTGTGAGAGCGGCTTTGCAATCGATATGTCTCCTGCTCAGATAGCTGATAGAGCAATGGTACTTTGCATTTTGCTTGACCATGATACTAGGTTAGCTCCAATGAAGTGACATCCTCCATGGTGATTTTTCTTTCAATTCTATCTCCAAGATAATCATCATCACAAAAAACAACTAATCAGAATCATAATTTTTCTTAAAGCACAAGCCCATATTAGTAGTACCTTTTAAATATCTAAATATTCTTAATCGCTAAGAGATGAGACTCTCTAGGATCAGATTGAAAACGAGCACATAAGCAAACACCTAACATTATATCGGCCAGACGCCGTCGATATAAAAGAGATCCTATCATACCTCTATATACTACCTTTTTCTCTTTATCATCTTTGTTCAAGATTAGTGGGATGCATAGAGTATTCATTGGTTTGCAATCATCCATCTCAAACCTCTTTAGAAGTTCCTTTGTATACTTAGCCCGATGGATGTACACCTCGCTCAATTGTTTAACTTGAAGTCCAAGGAAGAATTTGAGTTCTCCCATCATGCTCATTTCAAATTCTTTCGGTATCAACTTAGAGAATTCCTTGCACGAGATTCATTAGTAGCACCGAAAATGATATCATCAACATAAACTGTACTATAATGAAATCCGACTTAATAGACTTTCTAAATGAGAAATGTGTCTACTTTTTCTCCTCGTTAAAACCATTTTTCATTAGAAACGAACTTAACCTATCGTACCAAGCTCTAGGAGCTTGTTTAAGTCCATACAATGCTTTCTTAAGCTTATAAACATGTTCAAGGTGATTTGTATTTTCAAACCTTGGAGGTTGCATGACATATACTTTCATTAATAAAGTCATTTAAAAGGCACTTTTACATCCATTTGAAAACGATAAAGCTATGATGTGCAGCAAACGATATTAAAATTCTTATAGCTTTTAGTCTAGCAACCGTGCAAAAGTTTCAAGATAGTCTATACCTTCTTCTTGAGAGTAGCCTTGAGCAACAAGTCTTGCCTTGTTTCTCACAACTTTACTATCTTCATCAAGCTTGTTTCAAGAGGACCCACTTTGTTCCAATGACCGACTTGTCTTCACCAGAGGTATAAGAGTCCGTTCACTTCTCTCAAACTGATTTAGCTCTTCTAGCATAGAAGAATCCATCCTTTTTCCAATAGTAGCTTCGTCCTTTGCCTTCTGGTTCACATTCAGAGACAATAGAAGAATCACTTTGTTTCCTCCAGGTTGACTTAGTTCTTAGCTTATCATTGGGTCACCAATGATTTGATCTTGAGGATGGTAATTTCAAATACCAAGATTTCGAGTATTTTCTTGTTGAGAGGTAGACGTTTCTTATTGATGTTGAGAAGTGTCGCCTACTTGGATATCGACTTGATTTCCGGTTTCTCCTCCCGAGATATTTAGATCAAGATCTGCAAAAGCTTCATCTAGCTCGATAGTCCCTTATCGAGGTTGTTTGTCATCAAATTTTACATGAATACATTCTTTCTACGACTAAAGTTCTAGAATTATAAACTCTAAAGCCTTTTGAAGTTTCCGTAATATCCTAGAAGGATTCAATTATCTACTTTAGCATCAAATTTACCAAGTTGATCTTTTGTATTCAAAATGTAACATTTACATCCGAAAGGGTGAAAGTATGAAATATTGGGTTTTCTACCTTTCCACAATTCATAAGGAGTCTTATTTAGAATAGTATAATGTATATTCTGTTGAATGTAGGAGGCGATGTTCATAGCCCGTTCAGAATGCTTAGGGGACGAGAATTGTCATTGAGCATAGTCCTAGCCATCTCTTGAAGAGATTTGTTCTTTCTTTTTGCACACCATTTGGGCATGTTGGTTTTTTGGTATTGAGAAGTTATGTTGAATACCACCTTCTTCACAAAACTCATGGAATAGCTAATTGACAAAATTCTCCCATGATCACTTCTAGAAGCTCTACATGCTTTTTTCATCCGTATCACGTTGCGTAAAAGCCGATGACTCATCCTCTGAGCAAGGAACATAACCCATGTCCATCTAGTTGTAGTCGTCTACTATGATAAGACCATATTTCTTACCACCGAGAAGCGGACCTTGTTGGACCAAAGAGATCAAGGTGTAGCAACTCTAGTGGTCCATTGGTACTAACGACATTCTTAGATTCAAATGAACCTTTGACTTGTTTTTCCCTTATGACATGCATCACAGGTAGCATCGATTTGAAACTAAGGTTTGGCAGAACCTCTTACAAGGTTATGCTTTTTAGTTTTGATTAATCTCAAACTTGCTTGACCCAACCTTTTGTGCCAAATCCATCGTTCATCCTCAATGGACACCATGACACACTTTGATTTGAGAGGTCCTCAAAGTCAATCTTATATAGATTGTTTGCCTGCAGGCGATGAATAAGAGTGATCCATCACTTTCTTGATAGAACACATATTCTTATTAAATGAAGCAGCAAAACCCACTATCACATAGTTGACTAATGCTAAGCAGTGTGTTTAAGACCATTTACTAACAGAACATTATCAATGGAGGGAAAATGATGTTTACCAATTTTACCTATACCAATGATCTTTCCATTTTGGTTTCGTCCAAAGGTGACCCACCATCTTTGGATCTAAGGTCTTGGAACATACCTTTCTCCTGTCCGGTCGTGAGCACCCACTTGTCCAAAGTACCAGGGACTTCGTTTCTTTCTTGTTGTTAAGCGAGATCTACAACAGGATTATCTTATCTTTAGGTACCTAAATTGACTGGGTCCTTTCTTGTTAGTGATCATAAGTCGTGAATGCTTTGCATGCTTGTTATGTATGCACATTTAGATGACACATGCCCACTTTTTCACATACTTTGGAGTATGTATTGGAAGGGCTTGGTTTTGACTTAGTATGTTGTGTACGGACTTTAAAAGCCTTATATTGTGTATGAACTTTTGGTTTACTTAGAGATGCATCTTGCTTCTCTTTATCATAACCAATGCCAGATTTGTCATGTGGTGATCTAGAATATCTTAATATAAGATTTAATTTATCCGAGCTACCAACCAGTTTTGGACAGAGTTCATAAGTATGTCACATCTTATTTCGGTTGTTCAACTTCACAAGAGCTATCGGACTTACACTTAGTCTTGTCAGCCGAGAATAACATTGTTTGATTTTAATGTTTCATTCTCATCCTTAAGGTTTTGATTTACTATGCAGAACCTTATCTTAATCTCTATAAAGTTTAGTAAACTCTTTTTTGATACTCTTATACTTTTTAGACAGTATGCATGATTAATGCAGCAATTCATCAAAAATAGTTTCAAGAGTAGATGGATCGATTCTATTACCTCAGCATCAGTTGAATTCACTTTTTGATGCGGTGTCGTCATGAAGCAAATGTTTGCTTCTTTCTGCTTCATTTCTTCTTCTTATCTGAAGAAGACGAGTCAAAGATCCTCCCATGTAGCCATCAGCCTTTCTTCTTTTTAAGGAATTTCTTTTTCTCCTTGACTCGGGCGATCCACTTTGAAATGTCCTGGTTTCTATATCTTCAAAGCAGGGTGGACCTTTCTCCTTGAATCGACTTCTCCTTGGGGAATTTTTGTTGAATCGCTTCCTCCGAATCCACCTTTCTTTCTCCACATGTGTTGGATTTTTATGGAGATGAAAGATAGTTCATCTCATCTCGAGTCATCTTCATTATTTGATGAATGAGCATCATCGAGGACTCAAAGAACTTTAAGCACCTTTGAGGAACTAGCTTTCTTGGCCTTTAAGGAAATGGAATTTCCTTTTCGAGTTTCCTCTTCATTAAGTTCAAGTTCGTGGAACTATTTATGACCTCGTAAGTCTTTCGAGAAAGAGATCTTGATTCTTTGCTTCCTGGATAGTGATTACCTTAGGTCTCCACTGCTTTGAGAGACTTCTCAAATTTTTTTACATGATCTCTGTTCTCATGGACCTTTCAAAGCACTCGAGACCCTTGGTGATTGTTTGGAATCTTCCCAAACATCCGGTCTATAGTTTCATGATCAGCCATCTTGAATAGCTACATACTTGGTGAACTAATCATGCTTATCTTTGATTCCTTCACTTGTGAGGAACCTTCACGAGCTAGTACAAGAGTATCTCATTTCTTTAGCTGTGTTTGCAACCATGAACCTTGTCAAGCTCGGATATGGTGATAGCACACATGAGATAGTGCTTAGCTTTTAAGTTTAGTTGATGTTGGGTTTTCGCTCTTGAGTCCATTCGGCTTGTAACGCAGCTCCAGCCTTCACTCCTTGGCTCATTGTAGCCATTTTCTACTAGTTCGGATGTCGAAGCATTTTGTGCATCCAAGAATGCCATCATCCTATTCTTCCAATAATCATAATCGGTTCCATCAAGAGAGGGGGTTTGTTGATAGCTTGTCCTACGCATCCATGATTGTAGGATCGTCTTGCTAAGCACTTGTTAGATGCTCAACCCTGTCAAGGCTGACTCGATACCAACTGAAGTTGGCACATGTAAACACAAGAGGGGGGTTGAATTGTGTTTGTTAATTATTTTCTCTAAAACCCTTTTTGAACAACTTTTTCACAAGCAGAAGATAAATAGATTAAGCACACAAATCCTTTTTAAAGATTAACAAAACCAAAATCAAATCCCACAGTTAGTAAAAATAAATGAAACCAGTAAAAGATAAGGGATAGAAAATTCACTCAGGTATTTTATCCTGGTTCACTTTTTTCCAACCAAGAGCCTTTCTTCCGAAGTCCTTTCTTTCTACAACAAGTATTTTCACCACTCCGAGGCTACAAGTATTGCTTTCTTATGCCTCTTGAGGATCTAACTCATCAGAGAGATTTTTCTAAGATCTTTTAACTCACTATATGATAGGGTATGAAGGTTTAAGATCTATCGAGTATTTTACAAATATTCAACCTTAAGAATTACGGACTTTTGCTTTACAACAAGAATATGAGCTTTGAATATCTTGTAATTGAAAAAATGGCAAAAGCTTTTTCTATCAAGATTATGCAGACAAGAGTTTTTCTTTTTCTTAGATCCGAGGTCTTCAATTTATAGTGACCTTCTCCTACTCTTGTAATTCTTCAACAGTTACTTTGAATAATCCCATTTAGAGATAGCATTAAATGCATGATATCCGTTGAGGCAGAGAGCTTGATTTTGGCCATGTTGAAAAGTATCCTTGGTTTGCGACTAAAAAATCCCAAAATGGAGGCTCCTTTGATGCGAGCAATGTGACCTTAAAAACTTTCTTTCCTCCTTTGTGTATAACTTAACTTTGTCCAACAATAAAGATGTCATCGCATATGTCGTTTGCAATTCCAATTGTACTATTTACTTTTTGTATTTCCTTGATAGTACTATGAATTTTCCAGGGAAACAAGACATTAAATCGGATAAAAACAAACGGGAAGAACAAATATTCATTTTGAAATAAATATCAATCATTTGAAATAAATTCATTGTGGACGGATTGCATTAAATCATATTCAAGGTAGTAAAGATATAGAAACATATAGAATCGTCTACTTAGTTTTAAGAACGCATCTATACAAGATTTTATTACCTTTCGTCCTTGATGTGGCGAGGAAGCATCATCCCACACAAGTCTTTGGACTTGCTAAGATCCATAGAGAAACTCCATCCAATGACATGGCACTATGGACTTCTACTGAAGTTTTAAGGATAGCACTCATCTGCTGATGTGGCAAGATAGACGTGCATATATCCAAGTTTTTGGACTTGCTATACCTAACAATTTATTTAGGTATTCATTTATAGCCTCGTCTACTAAAGAAAACCATTCACTTATCAACTAAAATATAAACAGTTTAAATAACCTTTGGGACGAATAATTCTTTGCAAGAGTCCAAGCATTGTATACCTTATATTAATTTGGATATTCCTGCATAAAGCCCCCGAACTCACTTATAGATCTCAACTAACAACTTTGCCAAGTAAATTCAATCCTTTTGTTAGAATCCAAAACTTAGAGATTATTAAATAAAAAAACCACTTTGGTTCCAACAAAGCACACATGAAAGAAATCAAGTAACTCGTTTGGGCTTAAAGCTCACGGTTTAGGATATATGCAAGAGAAATCCATGCACCAACATCGCACATTCATAGTATGAAGGATTGTCAACAAAACAAGTCATAAGGATCAAAGGTTTCAATGAAATCATATGCTCCAGCTAGTACATAATGCATTATGCTAGAAATTTCAGCCAAGCCAAGTGCTTTGCTCACAAGAGAATCTACACAAAACCCATTCCTAATCACAAGTTTGTGCAATGTATGCAAATGGGATGTAAAGTAAAAGAGGGAATAAAAGTAAAGAGTTAAGAACACCCCTTTTTTCTGGCAGCATAGGTGAGGCAAGTGCAAAATATTTTTTTACACAGGCCATCGCAAGCTCAAAAATTTAGCTCGCCGCCACGTGAGTTTCGCGATTTTTTCAATTTTGCTCGTGAGTCACAATAGTGCCGGGCGCTGCAGGAGGGCCATTTTCACCATTCTATTGTGTCATTTCTCCCCTTCCTTTGTATTTTTTTCTTAGATGTGCATGCATAAATTCAAAGCAATTACACCATTATATGACCTACACATCAAGGAACTACTCAAAACCTCAAGACTATTTATGTTTTTCATGATAAAGAAAAAGGGAAAAATTACAAGAAGGAAATGTGGGTTCTCCCAAGTAGCGCTCTCTAATGTCACTAGCTTGACCCTGATTGTTTGATCCTCAAGGTGGTTTGAAGGATGAGAAGAATGGTGACTTGTTTTTGCTTTTCTTTCCACCACTCCTCACACAGTTCTCAATGACAAACATTCGTGTATTCCCCTTCTTTGATGAATGATCCTCTATTATGGTCAAAGTGGTTGGAATTGATATGCCCATTGAGACTTCTTCTTTTTTCGTTCTTTTTCTATTTCTCTTCTTTTTCTTCCGATGTTCATCCTTAGAAATTTTCTAAACTTCTTGACTTTGCACATAATGAACTTGACCATGGATAATTGATTGAAGTATCCATATGCTCATATCAAACATTTTCACAAACATTTGTTCTCCATTCACCCCCAATATAAGCTCTCCTTTGGGGTACATCAATTAAGGCACCAACTGTAGCTAAAAGGTCTCTCAAAAATCAAAGGAATGTTCACATCTTCCTCGATATCCAAGACAAAGAAATCCATAGGAAATATGAACTTTCCTACTTTCACTTTTGTAAGTCCTCCACCAAACCATATGGTCTCCTAATTGATCTATCCTCAAGAGCAGAAATCATGGTTGGTTCTGTATCATGAATACCAAGTCTCTTCATCATGGATAATGGCATAATATTGATACTTGCTCCAAGGTCCATAGGGATCTCGCATTTATTACCTCCAATGACACAATGGTATAGTAAAAGATCCCTGGATCCTTCAACTTAGGTGGAAGCTTTTGTTGGAGGATAGAACTACAATTTTCAGTAAAGGCCACTACCTCACTTGGTGCAAATTTTCTCTTCTTTGTGAGCCATTCCCTCATGAACTTTGCATATGATGGCATGTCTCTAATGCTGGCAAATGGAATATTTATTTCTAGTTGTTTGGAGATATCCAAGAACCCGATCAAACTGCTCTTCTTTCTCTTTCCTCCTCTTCTCAATAGGATATGGCACTTTCAGATAAGAAGAGGGATCTCTTGGGGGCTTGTTGGTTTCCTTCAATAGTTGACTTTTTGTCTTCCTCAATATAAAATTTTCATCAACTAATTTAGTTCTTTTCCTTCCTATCATCTCTTTAGGGTTCCAATTCTTCCTTCCTCTTGAACTCTTTTCTTCTCACTACTCTCAACCATCTTCTTGCTCAATTCAAAATTTTTCAGCATTTTGGCTTGAGGAATGATCAACAACCAGCTCTACTAACTTCCCACTTCGCAACATCATAGCCTTGCACTCCTCTTTTGGATTATTAGTAGTATTTCTAGAAAATCCTACACTTGATGCACTTGAAATTGTTTAGATAGCAAATTCAATCTGCACTTGAAGATTCTTAATTGATGCATCTGCATTCTTGAAGTTAGATTGTGTGACTTGAATGAATTGTGCAATAGTGCTCTCCAACTTATTCGTTCTCTCATCAATATCACGATGTGGTTGATTTTGGAGTAGTGGTTGTTGTGAAGATGTGTTGTCTTGTGGGAGTTTCTTGTGTCCAAGGAAGGTTAAGGTGCTTCTTCAATTTTGATTGTAGGAATTTGAATAAGAATTATGTCCTTGTCTTGGAAAATTCCCCATGTATTTTTCTTTCCTCTGAGAACCTAGAGATGCTTCACATTTTCCATTCTCATGCTCTCACTACAAAAAATCACAACTCATTGCTTGTTGTGCTTGCATTGCCCCTAAACTCATGGAATTTAGTTGCTTCGTGATTGCCTCCAATTGATGAGTGATGAGTTTTGTTGTGAGTCAAAAGTGCATTTTGAGAATTAAGCTCAAACATCCCCTTTGTTGATGGACCTCCTCTATCATGATTCATGAGATAATCATTGGAAGCCATAGCTTCAACCAACCTCAAAGCTTCATCCCAGTTTTTGAATTCATAGAACCTCCCCTTGAGGCATCTAACATGAGTTTTGTCGAGGTCTCAATCCATTAAAAATATTTGCATTTGCTGAAGTTCATCAAACACATGATTAGACACTTCCTTAGGAGCTCCTTGAATCGTTCACAAGCATCATATAAAGTTTCACCATCACGTTGCATAAAGCTTAAAATATCTCCTCTCATCTTCACAAACTTTGACGTTGGAAAATATCTTTCTAAGAAATTTTCTTCCAAGTCATCCCAAGTAGTGATACTTCCTCTTGGTTGAGATTGAATCTAAGCCTTGGCTCTATCTCTTAATGAAAAAGGGAACACCGCAACCTTATCGCATCATCCGTAGCTCCATTAATCTTGAGAGTCTCCACATTATCTCTAGAAAATTTGAGACATGACTATTTGCATCTTCGGCATCACTTCCCCTCAAATTGATTTTGTTGCATAATATGGAGTAATGCCGTTGATTTCAAAATTATTTGCTATTGGTGGTCTAACAATACTTGAATGATTCCGATTGATTGGACCATTGGAATATTATCCCAATTTTGTTTCCTTGCAAATTTTCCAGCCATGATTTCTTCTTGTTGGAATTGGTGATGTAGAAGAATTTGTTTTTTCCTTGCTTAGCTTTCTTTCTTTATTTTGATTCTTTTCGATTCTTCTTGTCAGTCTCTTCCAATTCGGGATCAAATAACAGCCCCTTGTTAATTTACCTCGCATACACTACACAAGAATCTCAAAACAAGATGAGAACATCCAATATATCACTTGGTAAAAATTATTAGAAAATATCAGAGAAAAAAATGTTCAAATTAACAATGCTTTGAACCCTATTGGTATTGAAATCAACAATCCCAGACAACAAGGCCAAAAACTTGTTAAGGTGATTGGCAGTTGTACCAAATCGTACAAGAACTAAGTGAAAGTTAAGTACGTTCCCAACGAGGATTGTGATCAAAGTCCCAACTGTAGCTGAGTACAATAGCTATTTGAACGAATGAATTTCATAGTTCCAGAAAGTTTTATGAATTTTTGATTACAAGTTGTCTACAACAAAATGAATGAATCAAGCAAAAGTAAAGAATGAATTCCATATAGGAAATTAAGCGGTTAGGAAATATCGGAATCCTCAATTTCATTACCTAATGTAACTTTTGTTCAACCCAATTCAATTCAATCCATTCAATTGACGTCAAGTACCTAATCTAGATTTATCCCTAATTCCTTAGGTGATAATCCTTTTTTACCAATTAAGAACCCTAATTCCTTAGGTGATGCAAAAATTGGCAGCCAAACATTAAACATGAGACCCATAAGAATGTATTGAAATGGAGTTCTTATTCCCGAGAATCAATCATCCCACAATAGTAATCAACTTCATTTCCAATCCAATAACCAATTTTCCAATTGTGAAATTGAATCTAACATCAATTCAAGGTTAATCAACCGAAAAGCATTAAGCATAGAAGGGATTAATCAAATAGAACGAAATTTCATTGAAATCATAGATCAAACTTCATTACATCAAGATCCAATCAAGTTCATCCTAACCTAACCTAAGAAGATCTAGAAACTCATCATAAAAAAGAAAAGAGAATGAAGATCTTGAGTAGGAGTGAGTGGAGAGGGAGCCATGGAAGCTTCAAATCTTGTTCCCAAGCTTGAATCTCAAAGAATGCGGAGAGAATGTGGTGAAACAGGAGGAAATACGCACTAAAAAATGAGCCAAGACCCTAAGAAATCTGTCCAAAAAACATTTACACTCGTTCTGCTTCTTCCGCTTAAGGCTGAGCGCCCTTGGGTAGCGCCAGGTGCGCCCGTCTGCAAGAAACAGCTCCTCTCGGGCATTCCAGGAACTCAGGCGCTGCAGTGGGCGTTGAGCCTCGACCATTTTCCTTTCGTGGTGGAGCCCAGCACAACCCGTCTGCAGCATTTTGTCTTCTTTTACGACGATGGAGCCTTGTTCTGTGGACCTTAGCGCTTGATACCAGAAACGGCGCTAGACCTTCATTCCTAACATTTTCAACATCTTTTAAGTTTATTTTTCTTACAAATTAAGATTCTAACTATAAAAACTTTAATCAAATGAAATGTGCATTTTTCTTATCCCCTTTTCCTACAAATCCTAAGATTATTCACAACTTATTTCTATTTGGATTCCACAAACTAACATATATCGTGACATTCATCAAACAAACTTGGAATTACATGAAAGTCCAAGGGTAATATAGTCTTTTACTAAAGTAAATATCAAGATATTTTCAATGTCATGATTACATGTGACATAAAGCGAATGACCAAATCCTCAATGAGTCATCATGTATGACTCTTGTCCCGTCTCTTGGCGTCTCTACGATGCACGTATCCGACTTCCCGTTGTTTTCGACCTAAGGTTTTACGTGCGGTTTCTTTTAAGATTTTGCCCATAAAAGTATAATAACATTTTTTTTGAGTAATAATTTCAAGAATATCCTATATCATTGGAAATATGATATAAAACTAAAAACGTTTCGTTTCCGGGTCAAAATAAGGTTTACCTTTCCTTAACATTTCTTTGTCGATTAATGAACCCGCACGTCCATCAATTTTCAACCTAAACAATTACTAGTAACTCCCCTACCATAAGGTAGAGTAAGAATATGTTTTTGTTTTATCCAAAATAATTTTTGGTCTCGTATAAAAATACGCAAATAATTATATTGTTACCAAGTTAATACAACGCTCAGAGAAAATTAAAAAGCGGGATGTTACACTAAATACTTGCAAGTTAGAGAATAAATGTTTTACAATTTATAATTTATATTTTGAAAAACAAATTCATCCCTAAATATTTTTTTTCTAAATATGAAATGGTTTGTCAATTGTTAAAAAGAATTTTAATTTATAATTACTTTGAAGGTTAAATGTGGCTAAAGTTTCCGATCATTGTTTTTGCTTTATAATAACCATTTATTTATTTATAGATTATTTTAGTTTATTTAAAATAAATTGATTTAAAATTATTTCTCAATACCAATGTAATGTAAAAGAATAAATGTTTTAATACAATCATACGTGGATTACTAACCGCTGTATTTCACTATATACAAAGATCCTTATTTTTTCAATAGTCTTATAAATATCTATCTAAAAAATTATAAATATCATAAATTCATCCTTATTTTTAGTTGCTTTAAATTAATTAATTAGAAATGATTGATAATCCTGTATTACCAATTGCAAGTGGGAGAATAAATGCTTTATAATTATATTTTATATTTTGAAAAAATAATTCCTCTAAACTTTATTCTGTAAATATGGGAATGTTTTTCTGCAATTGTAAAAAGAAATTTAAATTTTATGATTAGTTCTGTAGGTGACATGTGGCATAAGTTTCCCAATCATGGTAATTTCTTTGTAATATTTATTATAGATTTCTTTAAATAAATTAATTGAAAATGATTCCTCAATACCAATGCAGGAAAAGAATAAATGTTTTAATACCTCATACACTGATTCTACGCATGTACTCTCTATATACACAGCATCCTTATTTTTCTCCAACAATCTTATAAATATCTATCTTAAAATCTATAGATATCATAAATTCATACATATTTTTTAGGTTGTTTTAAATAAATAAAATTAGAAAATGAGATTGATAAATCCTAAATACCAAAATGCAAGTGGGAGAATAAATGTTTGATAATTTATTTTTTTTATTTTGAAAAATAAATTTACTCTAAATATTATTTTTTGAATATTGAATGTATTACCAAAGTTGTCAAAAGAAAATAATTAAATTTTATAATTACATGCCCCGGAGGTGATATGTGTAATGCCCAACCATAGTTTTTGCTTTATAATATTCATATATTTATGGATTATTTTTTGTTTCTTCAAATAAGTTAATTAGAATTCCCAAATACCAATGCAAGGGGAAGAATAGATGTTTTAATACCTTATACACGGATTCCCAAGGCATCTATCTCTCTATATAAAAAAGCATCCTTGTTTTTCCTACAATCTTATAAATATCTATATAAAAACGGCAATATTATAAATTCATTTATTTTTAGTTGCTTTAAATAAATTAATTAGAAATTGATTGATAATCCTAAATAATGAAATGCAAGTGGGAGAATATATGTTTTATAACTATATTTTATATTTTGAAAAAAACTTCACTCTAAACATTATTTTGTAAATATGGAGTGTTTACCAATTATCAAAAAGAATTTAAATTTTATAATTATTTTCTTCTAAGGTGACATGTGGCAAAGTTTCTAATCATGGTTTTTGCTTTATCATGGTTTATGTATCTCTATATACAAAGCATCCTTATTTTTACAACTATCTTATAAATATTTATTCAAAAATTATAAATATCATAAATTCATCCTTATTTTTAGTTGCTTAAATAAACTAATTGGAAAATGATTGATGAAATCTAAAATACCAAAATGCAAGTGGAAGAATAAAAGTTTTATAATATATTTTATATTTTGAAAAAACCAATTCTAAAACATTATTTTGTAAATATGGAATGCTTTACCAATTCTCAAAAAGAATTTAAATTTTATAATTATTCTGAAGATGACATGTGCCAAAAGTTTCCAATCATGGTTTTTGCTTTATGTAATATTTATTTATAGATTTTTTTAAAATAATTAATTGAAAATGATTCCTCAATACAAAATGCAAGGGGAAGAATAAATGTTTTAATAATTTCATACACTGCATTCTAACGCTTGTAATTTTCATATATAAATCATCCTTGTTTTTCAAACAATTCATAAATATCTATCTAAAAAAATATAAATATCATAAATTAATCCTAAATACCAAATTCATGGGAGAATAAATGTTTTATTATTTATTTTATATTTTTAAAAACAAATTCACTCTAAACATTATTTTGTAAATATGGAATGCTTTACCAAATGTCTAAAAGAATTTAAATTTTATAATTATTCAAGGTGACAAGGTGGCAAAAGTTTTCAACCTTGGTTTTTACTTTATAATATTTATATAGATAGATATTATAGAATATAAATAAAAGGAGTCTTTGCTAATGAATATCCTTAAGATATTAAAAATTAAAATAAAGTTTTTAGTATAAAAACTTTTAAATCAATTTGTTACTAAAACATAACTTTTCACTATCTTACATATCAAATTTTCAAGAAAGTCAAAAACTGTCTTATATTGTACTAAATAGTATTTACCATATATAATTTGACTACCAACTAAGGTTACGTGAGTGGTTAAAGGCCCATCGCCCAACCCAATGTATCGGGTTCGAGCCTTGTGTATAAAAAAAGATCTCACTGAGGTGGATGTCACCCATCGAAAAGCCGAATAAACTCCCGCAGAGATTAGTCCCCGTCTCAGGTTGGCGGGATATCTCAAGTAGATCGAAAAATATATTTTTCACCATTGTATTTTTTTTTTTTTGAGGTAATGACCATTGTATTTTGAATGCACTAAAAGTTATCTATTTTTTTTTTAAATATTGTGCATTAATTTTAAGTGTATATTAATCTATGAATCAGCTTAAGTGATAAAACGATCACATAATCATTTTCACAAAATATTTTCTTTCACTTCATCAATCTTCTCAGCAAGTTGGATGGTGATGTAAACCCATTGGAACCTATCATGGATCAAGATGCTGTTTCAAGGACTTGTGGGCTCCATGACAAGAGCTAGGACTAAAAGGCCTAAAGAAGCTTTCCACTAAATGTGTAGGTTTCTCAATGGACACAAGCCCAAGTGCAAGCAGTAAGTACGAAGACAATGAGCCCAAGTTAATAACATTGCTCATCCAAACCCAAGAAGCATGAAGAGGGTGTGCAAGTCCATGTCTTAGTTGTTTTATTTTATTTCCAATAAGTGTAATGGTTAGTGTGATTAAGTCCAATTAATTTGTGATAGTTTTTGGTCAAGGCCACTACTTTCCATGTGTTACACGAATTCTGTAGAGTCTTGGGAGGGAATCTTTGGCTTACATGCTATAAGAAACTCCTCATTAGTTGTGCATAAATCACACTATGGGGGGTTACACTTTTAATTTGAGAAGCAAGTGTAACCACCACATACTAGGTGATAAAGAGTCACGAAGAGGGGTGGTGAACTTTATGTGGCTGAGTTATTCTTGGGAGTTAAGTTGGTTATTGTGAGTTTCAAGGCTATTCAAAGGAGGGGGCGAACCTCTAAATTGTGGGTGGTCGAGTTGAATGTGATTTGGTGGCTATATTACTTAGGGATTTAGTCAATTAACTCATGATTATGGTGGCTGAGCGGGTTGAGCAATGTGGTTTAGTGTCATGATTAGGTGAGTTAAGTGGGAAGTTTGGAATCCTATGAAGGGGGTAAAGTGAAGCCCATGTTTATATGTAAGACGCCACAAACACATGAATAAAAACTTTGATGTTGATTTTGGATTGAATCCATATTATGAGAATTTGTTCTCCTAGGTTCTGGTTGAATCCAAGCTAAGTTCTTATCAAGAATCCAAGATTCTTGTATAACATCATTTGGCTTATCAAACTACATGTTTGTGGCACCATCCATTCTCACCTTCTGCCATTTTTTGTTTTCTTTCTTCATTTGATTTTGGTTACAAATTCGGTTACACTAAGCCTGATTGAAAATTCAAACCAAATAGATCATTCCAAAGGCAACTATCCATTTCGGTTGTCATCAAGGGTATCAAAAAGCTAGGCTTTGCTAAATTTTTTCTGAGTTTTTGTTCTTCATTTTCTACCTTTCTTTTTCTTCTTTAAACCCAAAATACAAAAAAAATTACACTTTGATTCTATTTGTGAAGGAAATTTCCGTTGTTGTTCTTGCTCTCAAAAAAAGTTTCGTTGGGTGATTCTCTTTCTTCAAAGTTTGAAAAAAATTTGCTAGTTATAAGAAAAAAATTTGTGCATCAATCTTGAGAAAAAAGAGAAGAGAAAAGTCTATTTGAGCAATTTGTGTTCTTGAAAAATATTTCCCTTCTTCCTTTGTTCTTATTTCCAAAGCTTTGCTTTCCTAGCCTTTCTTTTTGTTTCCTTGTTTTTGATAGTTTTGTGATTTTTGTTACTTGATTTTTTTGGATTTTGTGTGGTTTTCTTGACTCTTCTAAGAACTAAAGGAGGACAAATTGAGTGGAAAGGCAAAAGAGTGACAAATTACATTTTGTGAAAGCCAAAAGAGTGAAAAAATATACATTTGTGTGTACAAGAGGAGTGTAGTAGGAATTACATAAACTCAAATGATGGCAAACCAAGATGATAACCACCACTTT